>JASCZW010001441.1:0-257493 GCA_034211315.2 Aedes japonicus
CGTGATTTTCGTTTCGGTCATCAGAAGCTGTTTCAGAATGCCCGCATCTTTGCCTTGACCCCTTTCATCAAATTTTGGGCAATGATAGGACCGACTTGCTTACTTACTTTTAACCACACTTTCTTTAGTTCAAGTTCATTTTCTATCAGTTTTGGAGCTTTAACGAGCTTTGCCTTCATGATTGCCCAAAACTTTTCAATTGGGCGAATTTCCGGAGTGTTTGGAGGGTTGACGTCTTATGGTACAAAAACTACATTATTATCTTTGTACCAGTCTAAGACGTGCCGGGCATAGTGGCAAGATGCCAAATCCGGCCAAAACAGTGTCGGTCCATCGTGAGATCTCAAGAAGGGCAGAAGTCGTTTTTGGAGGTATTCGTCCGTGTAAATTTGTCCGTTGACGGTCCCAGAGGTGATGAAGGGCTGACTCATTTTGCCACAACCGCATCGCTTTCTAGACAAGGAATTTTTTGGCGAATTTCGACAGTTTCTTCAACCGTACACTCTCCGGAACGGCCAACTTAGAGGTGGCGACGTAGTGTTCCTGTCCTGGCATTTGTTTGGTGTTGGCTTTAATGTAGGTCTCATCGTCCATCACAATACAGAACGGTTTTGTGAGCCACTCCCTGTACAGTTTTCTTGCACGAGTTTTGGCCACCGAGTTCTGTTCATCGCTCCGGTTCGGTGCCTTCTGGACCTTGTACACATGTAATCAGAACGTTTCATTGTTTTCTGCACAAAACAAACTGGAAACTTTCGCCTTTTCATAACATCCCTGATCGAAATGTTAGGCTAACGCTTAAATTGGTTCAATACCATGCTGGCCTTCTCGGGATTTGATGTGCCACGTTTTTTGCCACTACCATTTTTTCGCTTGGTTGTCTTACGGTCCTTGAACGTTTTGATCACATGAGATACGATTGAATGTGCGATTCCGAGCTGTTTTCCGATCCATCGATGAGAAGCGTTTGGGTTTTCGAAGTGAGTGCCCAAAATTTGTTGGCGAACTATTTCTTCATTCGAAGCCATCACTGAAATCACTCAATCGATTTTCACGAAACTCATTACACAATTGACACAACACAATGAAATACATTCAGTTAAAATTCCAATATTTTTTACCCACACGCTAAAAAGTTACGAACAATTGCGTGTGTCCAAATTTCATCGAATACATTCTTTATAAGAGAGTTTTTGATTGTTTTTTTTTTTAACTTTAAAACGGCGCATAAATTTTGGAAGTGTAAACCTAAAAATTGCACCATAAAAGCTGCCTTGCATATGATATTTTGTTAAGCGTTCTGAGCATTAACAGTCTTTAGATTTCTGATATTTATTGAATAACTAGCTGAACCCGGTGAGAGCCTTGCAACGCATGCGACTAAATGAATGAAAAATTAATAGAATTGGCGCGTTTATGGTTTTTGTTTTGAACGAATCTGAATGAATGAAAATATTTTTGTTTGTTTCTGTGTGTGTTATTTATGCAAAAAAAAAGTTTTGTGTTATTAATTTAACCCTTGGACCGGTAGTTGCTACCGGTTTTGCTTTCTGCGTAGAAGCATTTCAAAGACAAACGAAGCCGTATCCTATTAGTTTGTACGTAATTTTCTCTTGCAATTCTTGACTGAAAAGGGGTTCAAACTTCTATCAGAATATACTTCTTACCCGAGAAGTACACATTTTGTTTTTTAGTTGCATGATAATACTCATGTTTGGTTCAAATGTCTATTTAATTGGTTTTAGAGCCCTCCTTCACCCTCTCCAGAGGGACGGCGTCTTGAACCACCTAAGAAAAAAATCCTGCCTAAAAACCTCCACATGCCAAAGTTGGTTCCATTTGAAGAACTCCAATTCCAAGAACTCGAGGTTTGCAGAAATTTGTGTTTCATTTGTATGGAAGTCATCCCCTTCCAGGCAGGGAAGGAGCTTCGAACCATCATAAGAACCTTCTCTGGCCTCAACAACCCCTACATATAAGTTTTCATAATAGTAGGTATGATTCTCATGTTTGGTTGACATTTGTGTCGAATTTTCATGAGAGCCCACCCCTTCCAGAGAGGAGAGGAATCTCAAACCTCCATAGAATTATTTCTTGGTTCCGAAAACTTCCACATCCAATATTTGGTTCCACTTGTTTGATTAGTTCTCAAGTTATGCAGGAATTCGTGTTTCATTGGTGTGGGAGCACCCCTTCCAGATGCGGGAGGGGTCTCGCACCATCATAAGAACCTTCCTCGACTCCAAAAATCCCTGCATAAAAACAGTCATACCTGTTGGGATAATTCTCATGTTTGGCTCAAATTCGTGGTTCATTTGTATGAGAGCCCCTTCTTTCAAAGAGGAGGGGGGTCTCAAACCACCGTAGAAACATTTCTTGCCTTCAAAATCTCCACATGCCATGTTTGGTTCCATTTGTTTGATTAGTTCTTGAGTTATGCAGAAATTAGTTTTTCATTTACATGGGAGCTCCTCTTTCTAAAGGCGGGAGGGGTGTCGAACTATAATAAGATCCTTTCCCGGACCCAAAAACCCCTGCATACAAATTTGCCTAGCGGTAGGGATAGTTCTCATGTTTGGTTTAAATTTGTGTTTCGTATGTATGGTATCCCCCCTTTTCAGAGTGAGGAGAGGTCTCAAATTACCATAAAATTACCATGCCTTCAAAAACTCACCCATACCAATTTTGGTTCCATTTGCTTGATTAGTTCTCGAGTTATGCAGAAATTTGTTTTTCATTTGCATGGGATCCCACCCTTTCTAGAGGCGGGAGGGCTCTCGAACTATCATAAGATGCTTTCCCGGACCCAAAAACCACTGCATACAAATTTGCAAAGCAGTAGGTTTAGTTCTCATGTTTGGTTGAAATTTGTGTTTCATTTGTATGAGAGCCCCCCGTTTTAGAGGAAGGAGGGGCTTTGAACCACCATAAAAACATGTCATGCCTTAAAAAACTTGTCCATTCCAAATTTGGTTCCATTTGCTTGATTAGTTCTCGAGTTATGCAGAAATTTGGGTTCCATTTGTTTGAGAGCACCCCTCCCCCTTCCTCCTCATATGACAGAAGAGTCTCAAATCACCATAGAAACATTTCCCTCCTTCAAAAACTTCCACATGCGAAATTTGGTTCCATTTCTCTTATTATTTCTCGAGTTATGCAAGGATTTGCGTTTCATTTGAATAGGTTTCCCCCCTTTCGGAAAGGGGAGGGGTCTCAAATCAACATAGAACAATTTTTTGTCTTCAAAAACCACCACATACTAAATTTGGTTCCATTTGCTTGATTAGTTCTCGAGTCATGCAGAATAGTGTATTTCATTTGTATCGGAGCCCTCATCCCCCCCCCCCCCCTTAGGATGGGAAGGGTCTCAAACCAACATGGAAACATTTTTTGTCTTAAAAAACCACCACATGCTAAATTTCGTTCCGTTTGCCTGATTAGTTCCCGAGTTATGCAGAATATTGTGTTTTATTTGTATGGGAGCCCCCCTTTTTATGACGGGGAGGGTTCTCAAGCTACCATAAAAACCTTTTTTGCTTCTAAAAAATCACACATGCTAAATTTGGTTTCTTTTGCTTGATTAGTTTTCGAGTTGTGTAGAAATTTGTGTTTCATTTGTATGGGAGCCCCCCTTTTCAGTAAAGGGAGGGGTCTCAAACCATCATAAGAATATTCTCCGGCCCCAAAAATTACTGCATACAAAATTTTACGCCGATCGGTTCTTGCGCTCGCGAGTTAAATCGTGACAAAGGAAACCCCAACTCATTTTTATTATATAGATTGATTTGGCCAAAAATGATTCCATTTTTTTACTATGAGTTGTGCATATTCTCCTCATAAACAAAGATAATTTTCTCAATCATAATAATCATAACAAACTTTGTTAACTTCTGTTCGTTTGACATTTCTCAAACTAGCATGTCATATTCGTGTTTTCTGCAATTGTTTTTACTTTGAAATTACTTGATTATAATCTATTTGTGATTATGATGCTAGAAACTACCAAGATAAGACATCATCATGTTGAAAGCATGTTCTTGAAGGCACCTTGAAAACGTACTATAAGTCCTAAGTCGGTATCTTAAAACTTCTTGTGTGACCTTAAAGATAGTCATATAAGTTACCAAAAATAAGTTATGTGTACTAGAAAAATACATGAGATCATGTCTTAAAGATGAACTTTTGATCATAACATAACAAGTTGTGTTACTTGAGGTACATTCTGAGGCCATCTTCAAGAACAAAAAGCCCGGCATGAACATTTCCGATGATTAAATTGATGCTTGAAGAATATGAAGAATTCATATCTTCAGAATCAAAAATGAACATCCTGGATCCCGGCATGTATATAATCAAAGCATAATATTGATAAGTTGAAACGATCTCACCAATGTTCCATGTCTGATGTAGATAAGCGCGTCACCCAGGTAAAGCTAACACCCCATCTCAGTGGTCCCGAATGCGCTCCAGAAACACCTAAATCCAATAGCTCGCAAAGTCCACTTCTTTTTCCGAAGGATGCTCATGTGTTTTTATCCATTATCCAAAACGGTTCATTACCGGGAATCTCAATATAAATTCAGGTCTTTCTGAAATCAATTACTCCATCTCTAAACCTAGTTTGAAAAAAGGAAACATTCATCAATCACCATGCGTCTCCATATAAGCTTAAATCATATTCGTGAACGTGAAACACACTTGGGAAAAGGTTCTATTATTGCGATTAAATCCGCTTGAAAAGTGACAAGATGAATCTTCCGCAAGTTCTTTATTTCTCGGGTTACTTCTGTCCTTTTTTCTTCATTGAGCGCATAAGATCATTAACTGCCTTGGTCTGCTCTAGTTGAAATTCAGCCTTTGCCTCCTGTATCTCAAGGATAATATACCACTACACCAACTGTATCAATAGTTCATAATGATGCATTAGGCGGAGAGTATCTAGTATCTTTGCAACCCATCTCCCAACAACAGTTCCCCTCCGTTCGTTATCATCTTATCAAGGGCTGTTTGCCACCTTCATACTGTGCCCGAACAGCCGCCACACATGTTTCCCATTTGTTGCGGCCCTTCCTCGGTGCGGGTCCCGCTCGTTATTTGTTTACTCTTACATTTTCAGCTTGATGAATAATTCCAGCAAAACGGCGTCGTGTGTTTGCTCATTTATGCCAAGTGTAACCCTCCTCCAATCGCTTCCGCCCAGACCGCAGATGCGAGAATAACGACCCGCTTGGTTGCAACACAGCGCCCAACTATAGCCATTCATTTCCATTTCACACAGCACAACTGCTCATTTTTCCTAATGGTATTTTCTTTGTTCCTCCCGTTGCCGTCGCCGCGCCGTCGTCATGGGGATTTGCATTTGCACTTCATTACTGCAAATTTAAAATGCGATAAAAAATAAAATCAACCGAAAACAACACAACATCGAACGACCTTGTTCTGGTTCTGGTTCTGATGCTGCAGATGTGGCCAGGAAACACGCGTCATTCCTCGCATCCTTCAGCTCCGATCGCACTGGATGAAATCGGAGAAGGAGTCCGTTCGGCTGGTCGAAGCCGGCATCACCAAGGAGGTGCTCAACGGTGCGATCGCCCAGTTCTGTCTGGAAATCATAGCCAAGCATGGAGACCCGGCGCCGCGGTTATGCAACAAAGATCCCCTGACGCTCAAGATGGGCACCTACGTGATTGAGCTGTTTCCGGAGGTAAGTTGAATACGACAATTTGCTCGTCAATGTAATCATCAAACCAATTTTCAGGCGAAATTCCTCTTCATGGTCCGAGACGGTCGGGCGACGGTGCATTCCATCATCTCGCGGAAGGTCACCATCACCGGGTTCGATCTGAGCAACTATCGGCAGTGCATGACGAAGTGGAACCAGGCCATACAGACAATGCACGAGCAGTGCAAGGAGATCGGCAAGGAGCGCTGCATGATCGTCTACTACGAACAGTTGGTGCTGCACCCGGAGGAGTGGATGCGAAAAATCCTGCACTTCTTGGACATTCCCTGGAACGATTCGGTTCTGCATCACGAGGAGTTCATCAACAAGGAGAACGGAGTGGCGTTGTCCAAGTATGTTGCGGGTGAAGCGCAGATGGATGGTAGACGGAATGATAGATTTTCTCATTTGATTTTAGGGTCGAACGATCATCGGACCAGGTGATCAAACCAGTGAATGTCGACGCCCTCTCCAAGTGGGTTGGCCAAGTGCCGGAAGATGTGGTCCGAGATATGGCGGAGATTGCACCGATGCTATCGGTGCTGGGGTACGATCCGTATGCCAACCCGCCGGACTATGGGAAGCCAGATTCCTACGTTCAGGAGAATACTTATAAGGTAAGGGCACGGGGGTTAGATGGTTTGATTTTGATCGTCTTCATGTTGGGGTTTTTCTAGAATTTCTTGTAGGTTCAGATCATCGACGAAATCCTGTATGCTGTTTTTTTTTATTCTAAGTAAATCCATTGAATGTCTTGAATGAATCTTAATGTCTTCATAAAACGAATTTCTCGTGCATTAAATTCCACTTAGCATCACTTCGAAAATTAATTCAAGATTTAGCGGTGGCAAACTGTCATTTGGTGTAAAAGGTGCGGCAGAAAATAATGCGAAAATTTGTTCTATTTTTTTCAAATCCCATTTTCAACTAATTCAAGCAATAATATCAACATTTTCGAGTGCAGTTATCTTTCTTCAGTCCTTTTAAACAAATTTATTCAATGTGTCCTCCATTTTTATTAATAACATCCTCAAGCCGACGCCGGAAGCCAGAACATGCCTTTCGGATGTAGTCCTCCGACATTGACTGCCATGTGCGTGTTATGGTTGACTTCAGGGTTTTCAGACTAGGGTGTGATGTTTTGCAGGCTCGTGCTTCAACATATGCCCAAATTGAATAATCCCACGGATTAAGATCTGGACTGCTAGGGGGCACAAATCCTTCGGCCAAAACTTCATGTTATCGTTCAGCCATTGTTGGGTTCGATTGGACGTGTGACACGGCGCTCCTTCCTGCTGTAGGACAACGTTTTGGTCCTCGGAGAAGTTGGCCTTAACCCAGGGAAGCACTTGGTCCTTTAAAATACCGATATACACTTCGGTATTGGTTTTAACTCCAGCATCAACGAAAACAGGTGACATTTTCAAACATCATGACACCAGCCGGAGATTTGATTTGAAATTTGAATTTCACTTTTTCCGGAACGTTCTCCATTTTCTGTGGTAAAATGAACCGGTCCGTGCGGCTGTTGGCCACAGCATCGATGCTGAAAAGCTTTTCGTTAGAAAACAGGATTATCATTTTTTCCTTCTTCAACAAGGAAAGCAATCTCTTGAAACGAGTCACTCGTAGTTCCTTGACCCGGTCCGTAATCAAGTGGCGTTTCACTCTGGCTCTGGAAGATGCATGCAGATCTTCTTTGATGATTCTCCGCATGGATTTCTCCGAAATATTGGCTTCCTTTGCAAGTTTTCTTATGGAACGCACCGGGTTGCGAGCAATTTTTGCACGGACCGATTTGATTACGTTCGGCGTGTGTACCACCTTGGCATTCTCTTTGGGCTTCTTCTGGGCGAGCAACATACTGGTGATCACTTCTTTCGCGAACATTTTGACGAATTTGCAATAAAACAAATAGAATGTTTGGGTGCAGCACTTGAAAGTAAACATAAACAAATACACTTTCGACAGAAATTAGTCACTAGCTACACGAATCAACCCAACACTCAAGTTTGAACATTTTCGCATTATTTTCTGCCGCACCCTGTACACTTTTCTTAATAGTTTCGGGAAATTGTTATCAGCCAAGATTTGCTCAATCCTTGTTGATTTGCTGTTTACTGTTTTCCAAATGTTTTTTTTTTTACTGAAAACAAATCGAACCGGGAAACAGTGTAGCGAAATAGTGGGACTTTGGTATTCCTGACGAAACTATGAAATTTAGCCTTTGAGCACTGGACATAAAACTTCGAAATTTGACACGAGCCGCTTGCATTTGGACGAAATTTCGCAAACAATTCCATATAAGGAAAGATCCATTAATTATTTCAAGTAATAAGGGGGGGGGGGAGCGGCGTTAAACTTGACGATCCATACAAAAAATGTGACAAGGGGGGGGGGAGGTTATAAAAAGTCACTTTTTTGACATAATTAATGGACGTTCCCTAACAGAATACGTATTTTAACAAAAGTATATATTGTTTGGACTCAAGAGTAACTTTTGAGAAGGGCTTATGTGTAATTGAAACAACAGTTTTAGGAAAACAGTAACTCAGATATCGTTCGTTTTACCGAAAAAGTGTCTGAGCAGAAATAGCAGGGAATCAGTCCATGAAAAAAGTGTACACTGATTTTTTTTTGTTTGTATGAAAAAAACGTAATGAAAACTTAAAATTCATATTCCCAAAATAAGCAATTTAAAAAAAAAATACGAAAAATTTCGATGGTAAAATTTGGACCAAAAATCCCAAAAAATATTGTTAAAAAAAGTTTTCCTAATAGCAACTTTTCGAAGATTTTCATGAAAGTTATTTATATTTATCATCGAATCGAAATAATTGAAATCTGTATGTTAGTTATCTCCCTAAAGGTAACCGTTTTGGAGATATTTTGAATTTAATTTCATGAGTGGCTAAAAACTTAAGAAGCACGCCCTTTTCATAAGTTTTTCGAGATGGTCTATCACCAAAACAATGTTGGTTTCATCAAACATGAATATTCTAACAACTTTTTCTTTGACTTTTACATGATTGGACTAATAATTTGAAGTTATATGAGATTACTAGATTACTATATAGGAGAAAGTAATAAGTCCTCCTTTAGCTCAGTCAGTTAAGGCGCAACTACAAAGCAACACCATGCTGGAGGCGGCTGGGTTCGATTCCCGGTCTGGTCTAGAAATTTTTCGCTAAGGATAACTTCTCGACTCCCTGGGCAATAGGGTATGATTGTACTTTGCCACACAATCATACTAATGCAAAAATTGTAATTAGCATCTAAAGCTCTCAATTAATAACTGTGGAAGAAGTGCATTCAGAACACTAAGCTGAGAGTAACTAATGATTTCATTAAAAAACAACAGTCTTAATTTCTTAAAGGTATAAAAGCAGCATTGCAAAAAAACGAAATTGTCATAATACGTGATTTTTCCCAAAATTATTCTTTTGTTCTTCAGGATGAAGTTCAAAGTCATCATTGGAATAATTATCAAGCCACAATTCACCCTTTGCTTATTTATTTTAAAAATAAAGGGGAATTACTAAATTTGATTTGTGTTGTTGTTTAGTTTAAGAAAATCTTCCAAATCTTCGTCTTGTATATACGAGGCTGGTTCTCTTGACGATCGTGCTGCGGTTGTGTTGTGTTGAGGATTTATCAATTAAGTGCCTATATGGTTTATTGGCATGTTCTGGGTACCAGCGGTAAAAGGCCAGTTCTTTTACTTGGACCAAAACATGTCTTGTAACACCCCAAATCACATACGAAATCCAAAATAAGTGCAATAGTGGTAACACAAAGTGCTCAGAATCACATTGGTCACGTCTGGACATGTACCAAAACATATCGCTTTTTCTCTCCGTAAAAAGGGTAAGATCTCACTATTGGTAGATGAATTCAATTTTTTTTATTGAACCATAATACCTTGTCCTTGCCCAATATCTCTGGAACTGTTCCAAATCTTTTAATAAGGTTCTACCGGACCATTATACTTTTCATTTGGCGTTTTTAGCGTCAAATTCAGCCTAGTTGTTACCAAAACAGTCGACATAGTCCCTAAATCTAAATTTTCCGGAATGATGTATCCAGAACTGGGTCACCCATTCCAGAAATATGAAATAGGCTCTCTGTCAAGTGGTTACCAAGATTATGACTAAGTTCTTAAAATTTGTTTCATTCGGAGCTTCTTCCGGCTATATCTCCAAAAACAGGTAACCAATTCTGGAAAAATTTAATAATGCTGTTATTCTAGCAGCAGTGAAGAGTATCAGTACAGACAAACAGACGTAAATATTTCTCTTCTCTCTTCTTACATGCGTTTAATGCTAAATTTGAATATAATACTATAACTTATTTTATTATTTTTGAATAGTTATAAATTTTTAAGTTTTTTCGACCTATTGCCGGCTTGGATCCAGATGTGACCACAGTCGGCATCAGTAAATCCAATGCACATTGACGATCGGATGTTGATTCAGAACACGCCGCTTCCGGCCATCAACTTGTTGACATTTTTTTACAGCCTTGCAGCAAAGCTTCTCATCAACCTGTTCAATAAGCTGCAGCAGGGTGATGTTTTGACATTACCGTCGTTTCATTCTAAAAATTAAAACAAACAAAAAATGTGTATTCCTTATGATTTAACTTCCAACAATACTTACTTGGTTTATCACTGTTATTGAAAGATAACCGTGAAGCAAAACGCGAATGAGTTTTTTCGACAAGCAGCTAGCAACATCAACACACAATACCATAATAATCATAGCCAACTTTTGTACTATTGATGCGATCGTGGCGATTCAATTTCCGTGAATCAATGAATGCATTCATAGACGATTCTTTTATCTGTCATTCATAATACAATGAATGCATTGTAGGAATGATTCAACGCATGAACAAAATCATGCGTGACCGATGTCAAATTTTTCTGTTCTGTTTTCTCTCTTCTTCATTCACTCCGGTGTGTTATGATGTTGGCAGAAGATCGCTCAGATTGAAATTCTTCCAAGAGCGTGTTCGCAAATGATTTAAAATTGAACGTTATTCGATGCGATTTTTTCCATCACTGGCCCTTCCATATGATCCAATGAACAAAGTTGAACACATATCGTACATTTGTACATCTGAAAAGCTACAGTTTAATTAGAGATCCTATGTTATGAACTAATGAACGGTCTGGGATGGCCCAGAACATCCCAGAATTCATCATAATGTCGGTTGACCTTCTAGAAGATCCATTGAATATGGTTGAATACATATCGTAAATTTGCTTAGCCGTATAACTAAAGTCACAACTGTAGATTCCATGTTTTGAGCTCCAGGACTGTTTAGATGACCAAGAACAACTCAGATTATATCAAAATGTCGGTTGACCGTCCAGAGGACTCAATGAATATGGTTGAACATATCTTAGGTTAATACAGCTGAAAAAGCTACCGTTACTATTGTATATACTAAGTTCTGAACTCTAGGACAGTTTGATTGACCTAGAACATCCCAGATTATCTCATAGTTTACACATAGAAAGGTCAGAAAAGATTCAACGAACTTTATTGAATACATATCGCTAATGTGTATAGCAACAAAAGCTACAGTTACAACTGTAGATCCTAAGTCATGAACTCAAGAATACTTTGGATGACCTTGAACATCACAGATTATCTCAAAATGTCTGTTTACCTTCCAAATGGTTCACTTAACACGGTTGAATACATGTTGTAGCTTTATACAACCGAAAGAGGTACAATTACAACTGTAGATCCTATTTTCTGAACTCCAGGACAGTTTAGACGACCTGATGAATTCAGTTTAGAGGACCTGATGAAGTGAACACATCTAAAGAGTTAAGTTGAAATTGCTTATAAAAGTCAAAACGAAAAACGCAATCTTAAGAGGCGGCAGCAACGAATCATCGATCTCTACCCAGCTACATCGTAAGGAGTGTATCGAAAATAAGCTGTCCACAAACTTTCTTTCAAATTATGTTGAAAAACGATATTTTATTCATACAAAAAATTGATCCTTTATTGTACGAGGTTAAACTTGAACATAATGAAGACCGGATGAAGTTTAAGTTATTCCTTCACGAATTTTCGAACTTTGGATCGAATGCTCTTCATCAAGTTCCGGACAAGTGTTGCATCGCATTTTTTGGACGCTTGAGCCCAAATTTTTTTGAACTCCTGCATGTTTCCAGCTGCCTTACCAGTCTTCTTGAAGACCCTCTTCACGATTGCCCAGTAACGTTCGATGGGTCGAAGCTGAGGGCAATTTGGTGGATTGATATTTTTCTCAACGAAATCTATACCCTTTTCCGCAAGCCAATTGAGAGTGGTTTTTTCATAGTGAGCCGACGGTAAATCCGGCCAAAACAGTGGAGGTGTACTATGCTTCTTATATAAAGGCAACAATCTCTTCTGGAGACTCAGATCGATAGATTTCCGCATTTAGAGTTCCGGTAGTGTAAAAAATGGTTGACTTCAAACCACAGGAACATATTGCTTGCCATACCAGTACCTTTCGACCGAATTTCTCCACTTGAATCGACCTGTCCGCATCGCTCACATCCTCCTCAACGACAGCAGTAAAGTATTGTGGACCTGGAAGGGTTTTTGAGTCCTCCTTTACATAGGTCTCATCGTCCATCAAAACGCATGCATCCGGACGCTGCAAAAGACGCGAATCTTCTGTTCTGCACTTTGTTTCGAGATTTTCTGCTTCTTGTAGGTCTTCAGGTGGTTTCGCCTCTTGATACGCTGGATCATTCCGACACTCGTTCCTGCTTTTTTGGCCAAATCACGTATTGGCATTGATTTGTTCTTCATGATTAGAGATACCACTTTCTGCTCCAGTTTCGGGTTGGAAGAACCGGGTTTTCTGCCTCTTCCTGGTAGCTCATCCAAAGAATAGTGTTCCCCAAACTTATTAATGATGGTTTTAACACTCGCATGATGAATTCCAAACCGCTTCGTCAATTTTCGCATAGTAATACCCTTCTCACTTAACCATGTGTCCAGAACCTTAATTTTCACTTCCTTTTCAATACGCGACATTTTGAAAACGCAGAATTTGAACCGCACAAACAAGTAAACAAAAGAAAGCTGACAGTCAAACGCACAGCATGCAGTGTTCAAATACATGCGTACAACGCAAATGTATGTGGATAGCTTATATTCGATACACTCCTTAGCAGCAGTTTGCCTGCAACCTTCTTGATTTCAACATTATAGGTATGCTTGTATAAAGACAATTCTCTTCATCATCTCTACCAGCTCTTTCAGGCGTTGAAATCGTCGCTTGTCAGGTGCAATTACTGAATAAAGACCTCTGTAAAGATTCAGTTCGCGTTTTTTCAGAAGTTTCATAGTTCTATGTTTTATTTTACTGTCTCTAGTATTGATCCTGGGTGACATGAATGCCCATGGTACTGGGTGGAGGGATCTATCGATAACGGTTATACTTTAGGAGTTATGTGACAATTTGAATTTGTCCAGTGTTCAAGGTAAAGTGACAAGCATACCTAAAAGTCCAGACTCGACCTATCTTTCTGTTCAAGATCGCTTTCATTGGACTGTCTGTACTGTGAACTGTCATTAGTGATCCCCATGATAGCGATCACCTACCAATCATCATTTCAATTAAGTGTAGCCCTTTACATTCAGAACCACCTCGAGTTCCATTCGACCTCGATTGGCAAAAATATGCAATGGCGGTCACATTCAGTACTGAATCCGTCGATACGCTTTCATCGCTAGAAGCATAGCGATTTCTAGCCGTTCTAGAGCTCATTGGAAGCACAAAAAAGAAAAGTCCCAAGACCAGTCACATCTGGCGAATCCTATTGTCGATCCTGGGTGATCGAAACCGTATCGCAGTAGCCGATAAGTTTCCAACCATCTTAGTCTTTTGTACCTTTGAGTTATCTGACCACACTTTTCGCCGCTTTCCCCTCCAGTTCTGTAGGCTTGCTGACTTTGCGACCAAACAATGACAGGCTTGCCAATATGTTCGGCCTTTCGTTGACCGCTACATAGAGCAATGCTCTCACTAGGCTTGGTCCCGGTGTCCATCGGGGTCTTGGACGGGTTACATTCCTTGAGTTCAGACTTATCAATCAGATCTTCATGTATGTACCTCACCAATCACACCACGCACCTCCTGCCTTAAGAAGTGTCTGACAGCTTCAAGGTTCGTTATATTGAATTTCGCCTTTTCCTGAATCATCCGCTAGTCCTTGCTTCCAATCATTATATCATCAAAGTATACGAGTAGGAACATCGTACTACACTTCACACATACAGACACAGGTCAGACACGGGTCTAACACGATCCCAGCAGCGTGCTGACTGCTTGAGACCATAAATGCTTTTGACGATTCTACACACAAGCCGCTGCTTCCCTAAAACCTAGTAGCCAGAACCTAGTACAAGCTGGCGCTTGTAGATTTTGTCCCCCACAGTGCCATACAAGTACGCAATTCGGACTTTCAAATGTAGAAGCTTCATTCCAACCTTACCGGCCACCGCCAATAATACCCAAAATGTCGCCTGACGCGTTGCCCAAATAGTCCTCGCCGTTACGTTGGTTGCAGCCCTGTGCTACTAACCACGCTTTACACTTCAATGCTAACCCGACTTTGTTGCGTTTCAGTTTGAAAACCCATCGTTAGCCGATTGCTTTCATTCCTTCCGGCAGCGACACCAAGTTCTATGTTCTGTTCTTGTCGTGAGCCTTCATCTCGGTATTCATTGCTTGTCTGCTCGAGTTGCAAATGTGGCCTGAAAACGGAACCATTCGTCAAATCCTGACATCCCAAGTTTACATATAAGAATGCCTGAAAAAGCGTGTATTGCCGTTCATCCGCAAGCATAGGGGCAAAGTCATTTTTGGCCCGATTTGGCCAGCTGCCACTACTTCAAATGCTAGTGGTATGCTGCCAACAAGATCGCTTTTATTCCCAAGCAAATGAATCCTTCGAATTGCCCGAATTCCAACCAATCGAAAAATATTGGGCAATTTCAATGCAGCGACTTCGACGAAGCGGCGGGGCAGTCAAGGACACCCAGCAAATGCGGACAAAATGGAATAAATGCGCTGATTCCGCTGTCCGTTTCCAATGTTTGCATTAAAAAAATGGACTTTTTTCGGATGGTGATAAAAAAAGCTAAGACAGATAATTGCATTTGATATATTTCCCAGGGAAGGTAATTATTTAAGCTTACTAGCAACAAAATGCTACGCCCTTGGGAGCGGCCTTCCGGCAGTTAACCGGAACATTCGCCATGGCGGACGAAAACATGCGTGTATGTAGGCGTGTTTTTGAGTTCTTTCTTCGTTTTATTTATCAATTCCATCTCAGTTTTCGCGACAAAATCTTACGCTTCAGGTTGGCCCAGAAGTTCTCGATGGGACGCAGCTGGGGGACGTTGGGCGGGTTCGCCGGCTTGGGTACCACATCGATATTCAGCCGCGGCTTCGCCCTTCTGGTATTTCTTGATGAACGACGCAACTTCCGGCAGGAATTTCGTACTATAATCTTCACGGCGCCAGTCCGCAGCGAAAGAAGAGCGGCTTTGACATCCTCTTCTCGCTGATTGTCAGCCACAGCAGCACCTTATTGGGGAACTTGGTGTGTGAAATGAACTTCACCTCGGAGGTCACTCCTCCGTGGGGGAAGTAAAATACGAAGTGCCCTGCCAGTCGTTCCCATCCAAGGTGAGATAGGTCTCGTCTTCCATCACCACCGCCACGTCGTGATTCGCTGGGAAAATCGAGTTGACAATCTTATTCAACCGCTGCTGTTGCGTGATTGCCTGCAGCTCTGAAACCAGTGGACGTGACTTCCGCTTCCAGACATGTATGTTCATGTTCGCCGGTACAATTTCACTGTTTGGCCGGTTCAACCGACCTCCCGGCCAAGCGCACGCAGCGATGCAGCCCCTTTTCTTTCGATGCGCTGATTGTTGTCTAATAGTGCCAAGATGTTATAGATGCCGGAGCGGGCGTATCCGGCGTCCACAAAGTGCCGCACGATGTCCGTTTTCGACGCGGTTGGGTGCCGTTCTTTGAACGCGCAAACTTCTGAGCGGAGTTGCTTTTTGCCATCACGATTAGAGTTCGACTGATAGAGCTGTCAAGCATTTTGTCTGCTGACTCATGGGTTACTCTGATTGCTTCTGCATGGCTAGTTGCGTCAGTGCGGGTGAAGGTAAACCCATGGAAAATCGGACATTTTGGTCCATTTTTTTAATGCAAACGTTAGCACGGACGCTAAGTTCGACTGCTGTGGGCTCTCTTCCCTATAAGATTTGATCAAGTTTAATAACCTCTGATTGAACCCTGGAGAGTGTGAGCTGTTTAGTGGAATACCTGTAACTAGAAAATGAGAACAGTGATTAGTAATTTCCATTTCATTCCAACTACCTCTATTGCTTATCTATAACGCACTTCTCAACTCTTTCAGGTGCGCTCTAATCCGGAGATGTGGGAGCACAAAGTAAAGGAGCTACTTAATCGCGACGAAGATTCACCGAAGCACAATAACAATAACAACAACGAGGACGAAGACGACTATGGCAATAACAAGGAACGTAAAACGTGATATTAGAGAATTTAGCTGCGGTTTTTTTTAAAACGAGACACAACCCTTAGAAGTCTCTTCCAACCGGGGAAGACTTCTCTCGATACCAACCAACCAGAAAGCAAAACGTACGTACCAGTACTTTCACAGAAACGGAATGCTGCGTTGTTTTAGAGCACAGCTGGAGTGAAACTAGGAAAAAGAAGAAAAAGAAAATAGAACAGTAGAATCACACAAGCGTTGCAAAAACGCACTCAAAACACACATAGAGAGCGAGAGAGCGAGCTTTAGTTTAATTTTACGCGCAAACGAGACAATTATTATAAAATTGGAAACCGCCGCTGCAACCAACGCCACCGCCAACGCCACCAACAAAACTAAATCCGCCTGGATGTGTGTCAATAAGCAAGCGAGCAAGAGGAAGAGTCACACCGCTGTAAGCACTTTTTAATGAAACGATGAAAAACCAACCGGTAGGACAAACTATTCTTATTTTATATACATAATCGGTAGGTATAAACGAATGCAAAGATAAACTGACTGTGTAAATAGTTGTGAATGTATAAATAGAGCGGGGAAAATATCTGCATTTCCGCGACCACAGCAACAACAGACAAAAATGGCCAGAAACGAACGTTTTTAAATGTGTAAATGAAACAGAAAATCAAATAAAGAAACAATTATTAAGTGGGGCACATTTTCGCTTCTTCAATGTTGAAACAGGATATCAAGAAGTTGTGGTGTTTCATTTTTCTCTCCTGGTTTATATTTGTAGTGACAATCCGAACGTCCTTGAACAATTACTTCAAGTTTTATCGCGAAATTTCTCATCGTGAGCTTTTGCGACGCATTAAAGTGGATTATTCATAAATGCAGGAAAGCTAATTCTCATTGTTTTTATTTACATACAATTAACATCAAATGGTGGTGGTATCATAAGCTCAAAACACAACCCATTTTTAGCCTAAACTAATGTTAAATCTCGGAAAAGTAAGACAAGAGCGTCTGCAAAGTGCCTGCTGTGGTAGGTGGAATTCAAATATTGTTAAGACTCTTGTTAAGACCCGCTGCATTCCTTCAATCCCCATGTCCATTTTGATATTGATCTGCTCCAAAATGGCACTGCTATCGTACGAATCCGAACTTGTTCCAGGTCGATCAGCTGACAATGGCTCTCGAAACTTGGCAGATGGAACGGATCTCCTCACGGCAGGCTTTGCAAAGCGAAACGTAAAAACCAGATGGTGCAATCTTCCAGAATCCACTGCACCAGGAAGCAATACAAAGTTGAAGGCAATAAGAATCACAGAAGCTTTTGCTGGCCAAAGGACCGTTTCAAACCTACCATGGACTCCCTGCTTAAAAGATAACCATGGGACTACAGCGTGTGGAGATAGCGGCTCCAAGATGGGCCTACAAAATGGT
The DNA here is from genome assembly GCA_034211315.2 of Aedes japonicus. Taxonomy (NCBI): domain Eukaryota; kingdom Metazoa; phylum Arthropoda; class Insecta; order Diptera; family Culicidae; genus Aedes; species Aedes japonicus. The sequence continues at coordinate 17,724 of JASCZW010001441.1, forward strand.
GGACAACGGAGCCAAACACCTCCTCCTGGAGTAGAACAGAAAAATAAGAAAAAATAAAATTGAACGATGTCGGTTGGATACACTGAGGATGAGAGCAGAGACTGCCGAAAACGTTCTGGAAGACACCTGGACACCTCGTCTTGAGCGAAGTCAGGGCGACGCTCTGATTGTTGAGTTGAAACTTGAAATGCCATTCGCTGAACTGACCCGAAAAGTAAGCGTTGACCCGGAGTTGAAGGAACTAGGGGAGAATTTGGTGAAAACCTGTCCCACCCAGAAATGTGAAATGCCCTTTGTGCTGAAGAAGGATCCTGCCATCAAGAGCACAGCCCTCAAAAGGTTCGTTGAAAACCCTCTTGGTGAGGAGGCGATAATAAGAGCTTTGGATCGAGTGCAGGCATCTGGGGATAACAACAGAAGACGAGCTGAAGAGGGCGCTGAAGGGACATTGCGATCCTGGAGGTGCACCCATTACAATCCGATTAAGGATATACGGTGGCACACTGACAGCGGCGGTACGTCTGCCGACAGCAGCAGCCAACAAGCTTTAGGTGGTCGGCTCACTGAGAGTCGTCCCTCGAGTTGCAAAGGAATTGGAGAGATGCTTTAAGTGCATGAGTATTGGTCACCAGGCGAGCAACTGCAAAGGCCCTGACAGATCTGATCAGTGCAGGAAATGCGGGGAGAATGGTCATTTTGCAAGACACTGCACAAAACAACCGAGATGTATACTTTGCGTCGATCCAGTACATAAAAAGGTGAAAGGAGGTAGGTAGTTATGGAGATAACCCACATGAAACTCAATCATTTCGACATAGCACAACAACTGTTTTGCAGTAAATAAAAGAAACAAAGTGTGGCGTCGCAATGGTTGCGGAGCCGTGTCGAATACCTCACGATAACGGAAACTGGGTGGAAAATAGAGCGGCGATGGCTATGCATCCCCAAGCTGGACTATGGAGCAGCTTCACCAGGTGCTGGATACGATGACCGAGAAGCCCGGTCGTCATCGGAGGAGATTTCAATATTTGGCTGTTGGGAGGGGCAGCAGATGTACCAACGCTAGAGGGTGCAGCCTACTAGAAGCTCTGGCAAAGCTGGAAGTTACACTATCGAACGTAGATACCGCCAGTACTTTTCGCAGAACTGGTCATCAATCCGTTACCTTCTGAAGTCCGTCGCTGATGACAAATATAAACAGGATAGTGTTTGAGTGCTGTACCTATCATAGCGATCCGGTATAGCATCGGCCAGCGAAATCCCGTCACAATACGAAGGACAAACAGTTGCGAGCGGTAGTGGAAGGTCTTCGACAAGAAACTGTTTGTTGACAACGAACTCCCGAACCGAAACGCGGACGAGCTCACGAATACGTTAGTAAGGGCATGCGACGCAATCATGCTGAGGAAACTGAAGCCGAGGAACAAATAGCTATCAGTTTACTGGTGGAATAAGCAATTCAGCAACTTCCACGCTGGTTGTCTCAGAGCAGGAAGATGTGCCCAGAGAGCTAAAACCACAGTAGATACAGGTGCGTAGGGTGGTATTTAAAACGGAAGATAAGACTGAGTAAGACAAATTGCTACAAGGAGCTGTGCCGAGCCGCTGATGCTAACCCCTGGGGCGACGCGTACCGTATTGTGATGGGGAAGACCAAAGACCCAACGATGGTTGAAGAGCGATGTCCAGAAGAACTTAAGGTTATAGTAGATGGACTTTTCCCGACGCTTGATCCAACGACGTGGTCAAGTACACCGTAAGTGGAACAAGAAAGAAGAAACGCCGAAGGCACGTAAGTCTCGAACGAGGAGCTCGTGGCAGTGAAGAAGGCGCCCAGACCGGATGGAATCCCTAACATGGCTCTGAAATCGGGGATTCGTTCATTTCCAGACATGTTCAAGGATGTACCTGCGAGTGGATAGTCCTGAAGAAAATGATTGTATTGTTTGGCTCAGGAAGTATTAGCACACCGGTCCCAAGCTTAAAGCTTTGCCCCTAATAACGTAGCTCACACCAACACACCCTCAAATATTGTGTCAAAATAACATACTAATTCAAAACAACAACAAAGATACTAGTACCGAAAGGTACCGAAAAGCGCAAGAATTATTGCAAGGTGTACTTCGGACCTAGGGGCTCCACAACAATGAACCAATTTCAAAACGCTAGCTACATATTGATTGTTGGATGTACTGCAGAAGTGTCTAAAAGAAGGCCATTTCCCAGACAGGTGTAACATAGGAAAGCTAGTGTTGCTGCCGACGCCATGAAAGCCTCCGGGAGGTCCAGCATCGTAAAGGCTAATATGCCTATTGGATACGCTCGGGCAACTCCTGGGGAGGATCATCATCAACAGGCTGACGAGATTACCCGAGAGCTTGAATGCAATTCGGTTTCCGCAAATGGAAGTCTACGGTGGATGCTAATCGGACAGTGGTCGATGAAAGGTCGTCTAAACAGAAGCGAGAGGCGATCGATATTGCATTGTTGTTACCACCGATATGAGGAACGCGTTCAATAGCGCTAGTTGGGAGGCTTTTGCTGAGTCACTGATCGGAATCAGGGTCCCTGATTACCTGTGCAGAATTCTGAAGTGTTACTTTCAGAACCGGGTACTGATCTACGAGACCACTTTAAGGTGGGAATTCCGCAAGGTTTCATGCTTGGCCCAACACTTTGGAACGGGATGTACAACGGAATGCTGACGCTGAAGCTGTTCAAAGGCGTAGTGATCGTTGCGGGATTTACGGACGATATCGTATTATCAGTGACAGGCGAGGCACGGGAAGAAGTGGAAATGCTGGCGACTGGATGCAGGGGACAAAGCTGCAAATAGCCCACCACAAAACGGAAGTGCTGTTGGTCAGCAACTGCAAAGCGGTGCTGCGAGCAGAAATCGTCATCGGAAGACACGCCATGGTCTTCAAGCGCATGCTGGTGTTTCTGGGTTGGGAGGATCGAAGACCGGCTAAACTTCAACATCCACGTAGATTATGCCTGCGAGAAGGTGGTGAAGATAATCAACGTTGTATCCAGAATCATGCTAAATAACTACAGACCTAGCAGTAGTAAGCGGCATCTACTGACTAGTGTATCACCATCGATACTGATATACGGAACTGGACAAAGTTGAACCGTACGTTCAGGCTCATTGCCATGCGAGCCTTGAGTGCGTACAGATCCATAGGAGGCAATATGTTTCATTGCCGAAATGATCCCAATTGACAACACTCTGGCGGAGAACAGTGAGTGTTATCAGCGGAGAAATGTCCGAGTAGTTCGGAAGTTAGTGATCGGTTGATGGACGTACCAGCTCATACCGGATCTGTCGATCTGGATGCAAAGGAAAAATGGAGGGGTAAACTTCCATCTTAAGCTGTTGCTGTCTCACCATGGCGATTTGGACACGCAGTGTCACCCATCTGTCCAGAGTGCGCAGTCGTCCAAAATCGCTAAAGCACGTGGTCGAATCGAAAAAAAGACTGGTTTGATTTCGAAAGCAAACAGATAGTAGAATAGAAGAATGCAGCACGGGCGTGAATGCTGCAACACCGTACGAGAGCGAATGTCGAACGGCATAGACAGGCACGGAACAGGCAAAATTTCATTCTTCGAAGGAAAAAGCGCCAGATGAAAGATCGAGACCGCGAAGTAATCGAACCACTAACTATTGGACTCGGAAAAAATGCGACACTTTGTTTTGGGTGTAACTTTTTATCGCGTGGGTAAAAGTTAATGAAATTTTAGGTAATACTAGTTTAGAGTGTTATGTTTATGTGTGCAAAATGTTATCTGTCAAGTAGTTTTCAAGATGCATTCGAAACAAAAAGAGCTACGCCAGCACATTCAGATAATCCTGGTCAGATGGATCGACAAAAGGCTTGGGATCCACCATTCCACCGTGCCCCGCGTTGTAACTATGTTCCAGGAGATGAAGACCATCGAGCGGCGCGCTAGAAGCGGCCGAAAACCGAAAACGGAATACCCAGAGAAGGCGCGGAAGATAAGGCAGTACTTTAAGAATAACCCGAGACGTGGCCAAAAAGGTCAATTCGTCGAAGTGGTTCGTCCAGCAGACCATAAAGCGGGCTGGGCTACGTGTTTTTAAGGTCAGGAAGGCGCCAAACCGGACTGACAAGCAAAACACGATGGCCAAATTGGCTGGTGGCTGGCTGAGTGGCTGGTCCAGCCAGGCTGTCTCGTCATGGACGACGAGACATATATCAAGGCGGACACCAATCAAATCCCCGGCCTCGAGTTTATTGTCGGTACGTCCCGCATGGAGGTTCCGGAAGAGAAACATGGACAAATTCGCGAAGAAGTACCCGTTGTGGCAGGCGAATTGCGAGTGCGGACGGTACAGCAAGCCGTTCGTTACAACCGGCACCATAAACGGGCCGATTTATCGAGAGGAATGCTTGCAGAATCGCTTGCTGCCCTTCCTCCGCTCTCACTGTTCTGGCCGGATCTGGCTTCGTGCCATTACGCCAAGCCTGTAATGGATTGGTACGAGACGAAGGGCTTTAATGTGGTTCCGAAGGAGGCGAACCCGCCAAATATACCAGAACTTCGTCCGATCGAAATGTTTTGGGTGATAATGAAGAAGAAGTTGAAGAGAAGCGGAAAACATTCAAAACCGATGAAGCTTTGAAGAAAAACTGGGAGAAATTGTGTAAGGAAGATGGACAAAGTGTTAAGAGAAATGTACGAGCATTCAGCTTGGGGGAGGAAATTCAATAAATTATCCTAGAGGGTTTGAGCTGTTTAGTGGAATACCTGTAACTAGAAATTAGAAGAAGAATTAGTATCTTCCATTTAATTCCAACTACCTTTGCTTATCTTCGACAGATACGCGTATTTCGTCTACAATGTGCAGACTTCTTCAGTGTCTCGTACTAATAACTCGACTGAGTTCATTAGTACGAGACACTGAAGAAGTCTGCACATTGTAGACGAAATACGCGTATCTGTCGAAGATAAGCAGGTAGTTGGAATTAAATGGAAGATACTAATTCTTCTTCTAATTTCTAGTTTCAATAAATTATGCCAAAACATAGCTGATATATAGCTATTTAATCCCTGAAAATTTAAGAAGTATTCGATATAAAATGAATTTTTGGTGATAATTTTTGTGTGTCTCATTTTTTCCGAGTCCAGTCTTTGCGTACCACAAGTGGATACGTGCAGAGACCTGGATGGCAACCTTGTCACAGGATTGTGTGAGGTGATTGAAAGGTAGAAGCAGTACTTCGACAGCCAACGAAAGTGGTGCGGTAATAAATCTAGGAATACGCGCAGAAGATGACAGGATCCCGACCGCAACCCTTCAGGAAGTTGAGGAGGAAATTGGACGGTTGAAAAACAACAAAGCTGTTGGAGTTGACCAACTCCCAAGCGAGCTATTAAAACGCGGTGGTGAAGCACTGGATAATTACCAAGATTTGGGCGGAGGAATGTTTACCGGAGGATTGGATGGAAGGAATAGTGTGTTTCGTCTATAAAAAGGGCGACAAGTTGGATTGCTGCAATTATCGTGCAATCACGCTACTGAGCGCTGCCTACAAGTTGTTCTTCCAAATATTATGCCGCCGCCTGTCACCAATTGGAAAGGAGTTCGTGGGGCAATACCAAGAGGGATTCATGGGAGCCCGCGCTACTACGGATCAGATTTTCGCGATTCGGCAAGTGCTGCAGAAATGCCCACTCACCATCTTTTCGTCAATTTCAAATCAGCTTTCGATACAACCGTTCGAGACCAACTATAGCAAATTATGCACGAATATGAATATCCGGAGAAACTGACGCGGTTGGTCAAAGCAACGATGGATCGAAAGATGCGTGTTCTCCGAGTATCAGGGACGCTCTCTAGTCCCTTCGAATCTCGGAGATGGTTACGGCAAGGTGATTGATTGTCGTGTTTGTTGTTGAACATTGCATTGGAGGGTGTGATTCGAAGATCTGGGATAGACACGAGTGGCACGATCTTTAGGAAGTCTGTCCAACTATTTGGCTTCGCCGACGACGTTGATATCGTAGCACGTAACTTTGAGACGATGGCGGAAACGTATATCAGACTTAAGGCTGAAGCTGGTAGGATTGGGCTTGTGATTAATGCGTTGAAAACAAAATACATGAAGGGAAGAGGGTCACGAGAAGACAATGTTTGTTAAGTATGCAAACTCTTCAATCCCCTACGCCGTTGCTCAACCCCATCATTTGTCGGCGCCACTGCTGTCAAACTCAGGTTTGGTTTTTCTTTGTACTTGCTACCTATTTTTATTACAACAAACAGTGTGAATAAAAGACACGCTTTACGATTTGTTTCTCCACGAATGTTGTCTTTTATTTCGATCCGTAAATTCGTTCCGCCGGATTATTTCAGGTTATGGGCCCAGTAACGTTTGTCGCGAGTGTCGATTGAAATCATGACGGAAGAAGAGAAGCACGAACGGTTCCTGCTCCCGCTGTTCGACGGGACAAACTTTACGGCGTGGAAGTTTCGCATGCGCGTATTGTTGGAGGAGCACGAGCTTGCTGAGTGTGTGGAGGCAGAGGCTGCTAATTTGCCGGATTTGCGGGACGCAGCGGGCGACAGCAATGACGTGAAGCAGGCAAAGTTGGCGAAGCGGGTGAAACGTGAGAAGAAGGACAGAAGATGCAAGTCGATTCTGGTGTCCCGCATACACGATTCCCAGTTGGAATATGTGCAGGAGAAGGCGACTCCGAAGGCGATTTGGGATGCTTTGGTCCGCGTCTTCGAGCGGAAGAGCATCGCCAGCCGGATGCATTTAAAACGGCAGATGCTGTCGCTGAGGCTAGAATCAGGAAATCTACAGGATCATTTCCTCCGGTTTGATCGTTTGGTAAGGGAATACCGAGGTACGGGCGCTGTAATCGAAGAGATAGATGTCATTTGCCATCTGCTGCTTACCCTCGGGCCGGCATACGCGACCGTCGTGACGGCTTTAGAGACGATGCCCGAAGAAAATTTGAATTTGGAGTTCGTAAAGTGTCGTCTTTTGGACGAGGAAATCAAGCAGCGTGGCGGTGTAGGTGCGGAATTCTATTCACCGAAACTGGAGGTCACAGCGTTTTCAGGATCGAAGAAGAAAATCGAAAAGAAGAAGAAGAAGCCGTTTCGATGTTTTGGGTGCCAAGAAGAAGGACACAAGTTGTCGGAATGTCCGAAGAATCAGCACAAGAAGAGTACGAAACCGAGTAACCAGCAATCCAAGGCGAATTTGGCAGATGGTGGGGAAGTTGTGTTTGTTACGACGACGGAAAGTAACGATCGTGTGGAACGATGTTTGGTCCAGTGGTTCGTAGACTCCGGGTGCTCGGACCATATGGCGAAAGACAAAGAGTTCTTCGATCCGTTGCAGAAACCAGTGGAAATCGCAGTCGCTAAAAACGATCAGTCCATTATGGCGTACCACTCCGGGACGGTAAGCTTGCAGTCCGTCGTGAATGGAAAGTGCATCCCGTGTACGGTGACGAATGTACTGTATGTCCCATCGCTGCGGTTTAATTTGTTTTCGGTACTGAGTGTCGAGAAGAAAGGAATGCGCGTTGTGTTCGATAATGGACGAGTCAGTTCTACAACGGTTCCGAAATTGTTGCTACCGGTGCGCGTCGCGGAAAGCTCTACGAGCTGAATCTGTTGAAGATCGAAGACTATGGCAGTGCGTCAATGTTAACATGTTTGCCAGAAGAAGGGCATCGAGATTCAGTGGACGGTTCCGTACACACCAGAGCTCAATGGAACCAGTGAACGGATGAACCGCACCGTGATCGAGAGGGCTCGTGCGATGCTTGAAGACTCTGGACTGGACAAATCGTTTTGGGTCCAGGCGGTTCGAACTGCAGCGTACTTGATAAACCGATCACCAACGAGTGCAATCGATCCGGATAAGACTCCCGCAGAGCTTTGGGACGGAAAACGGCCGGATGTGTCAAGGCTTAGGAGTTTCGGATGTGCTGTCTACGTGCATGTCCCACAAGAACGTCGAAAAAAACCTTGACCCTAAGGCGTGGAAGGGGTTTTTTGTTGGATATGCGGCGAAAGGCTATCTAGTATGGAATCCCAGGAAAACTCGCTTGTAGTCGCTCGCGATGTGGATTTTCTGGAGCAGCAGGCGCTCAGAAGAAAATGCGAAGAAACAGGAAGGTGTATCGGTGATTCGTGTCGGTGGACTTGAATGCGACACTGAAGAAGAGCAAAGTGATATGGACTGTGAATCGTCGGGTGGTTCCGATTTCAAGTCGGACGAAATCAGAAGCAATGATGATGATGACGATGAACCGTTTACGAGTTTCGTTGATGACGAACTTGCTCCAGACAGTGAAGTTGACCCAAGTGCGCGTCCGACTAGGAATCGCAATGCCCCGTCGTGGTTGAGTGACTATGAAGTTTACTATGCCGGTTTCGCGCTGAATGCGATGTCGTATGTGGATGGCTTGCCTAATACAGAGTCGGAGTTGCGGAAAAGAGAAGACTGGCCTTTGTGGAAGCGAGCGATGCAGGAGGAGATGGATTCGTTGGCAAGAAACGATACATGGTCCTTGGTAGAGCTGCCTGAAGGGCGAAGTGCCGTCACTTGTAAGTGGGTTTTTAAAGTGAAGCCATCCGACGACGACGAAGCGCCACGGTATAAGGCAAGATTGGTGGCCAGAGGATTCACTCAGAAGCAAGGGTTCGATTACTCTGACACCTATTCGCCTGTGGCACGGATGGACACGTTACGTATGAAGCTTGCACTGGCAAACCATGAAGGGTGGACTGTCCATTAAATGGACGTGAAATCTACCTTCCTCAACGGGGAGTTGTCCGAAGAAATATTCATGTGTCAGCCGGAGGGTTTCGACCAGGGGAACGGCCTCGTGTGCCGTTTGCTTAGATCCCTGTACGGCTTGAAACAGGCGGCTAGGTCGTGGAATGAAAGATTCCATAATTTCGTCGTTGGTTTGGGTTTTGTGAGAAGCTATAACGACCTGTGCTTGTACCGTCGTGGATCAGGAGAGACGCAAGTTATCCTGGTGATTTACGTGGATGACGTGCTCATCACAAGTGCTTCCTGTGAGCTAGTCGGTACGATCAAGAAATGTCTCGCTACCGAGTTTGAAATGACGGACGTCGGTGAGGTGAAGAACTTTCTAGGAATGCGAATCGATCGGAACGTCGATGAGAAAACCCTTCGGATCAGTCAACGACGCTATTTGGAGAATCTTTTGGATCGGTTCCAGATGCTGGACTGCCGTCCGATCGCCACGCCGCTGGAAAACAGGCTGAAACTACCCAAGGGCGAGGAATCAAAGAGAACATCGAAGCCCTATCGAGAGCTGGTTGGTTGCGTGATGTACGTTTCATTAACGTCCCGGCCGGATTTGGCTGTTGCTGCGAATTATTTCAGCCAGTTTCAGTCATGCCCCAACGAAGTACACTGGGTCCATCTACGTCGTGTACTACGTTACATCAAAGGAACGTTGGATCTTGGACTCATTTATCGAGGATGCGATGCAGGCCCACTGCTCGAAGCCTATTCGGACGCGGACTGGGCGAACGATGCTGCTGATCGTCGGTCTGTATCGGGTGCCTTGTTCAAGGTGTACGGTTCAACTGTAAGCTGAGTGCGAAAAAGCAAGCTACCGTATCTTTGTCTTCTACGGAGGCTGAGCTAATTGCCCTCTGTGCGGCTACTTGTCATGGCCAGTGGCTGGTCAGGATTCTGAAAGATCTAGGAGCGAAGCCTGTGACTCCTATCACCTACCATGAGGATAACCAGTCTACGATGAAAATTGCCGCAAATCAGAAGGATTCTGGTCGTCTGAAGCACTTGGACGTGAAGCACTTCTTTGTTCGAGAGCTTCTGGAGAGAAATCAGATTCGGATCGAGTACATCCCTTCGGCAATGCAACAGGTGGACATACTAACGAAGAGTCTTCCAGGACCTTCCTTCAGGAAGCTTCGAGAGTACCTAGGATTGGCCGATTGCAGTGTTTGAGCGGGCGTGTTAAGTATGCAAACTCTTCAATCCCCTACGCCGTTGCTCAACCCCATCATTTGTCGGCGCCACTGCTGTCAAACTCAGGTTTGGTTTTTCTTTGTACTTGCTACCTATTTTTATTACAACAAACAGTGTGAATAAAAGACACGCTTTACGATTTGTTTCTCCACGAATGTTGTCTTTTATTTCGATCCGTAAATTCCTTCCGCCGGATTATTTCAATGTTAGCCTCCTAGCACGAGTTTGTGTATCTGGGCTCATTGGTGATCGCCGATAACGACACCAGCAGAGAGATACGAAGGCGCATTATGGCTGGTAATCGTGCCTACTTTGGACGTTGGAGAAGGATGCTAAGATCGAACTAAGTTCGCAGAACTACCAAGTTGACCATCTACAAAATATTAATTTGACCGGTAGTTCTCGACGGCCACGAAACATGGACATTGCTAGTGGAGGCGCAACGTGCCCTTGGTGTTTTTGAACGAAAGGTGCTGCGTACGATCTACGGTGGTGTGCAGATGGAAGACGGAACATGGAGAAGGCGAATGAACCACGAATTGCATCAGTTGCTAAGAGAACCTCCCATCGCACGAATTGCTAAAATCGGTCGACTACGATGGCTGGGCATGTCGTAATAATGCCGGACGAAATCCGTGTTAAAATGGTTCTCGAAAACGAACCGACGCACAGTGGGAAAAAAAGTGCCCGAAACGCGAAAGAATTCTATATCTCAGCTCGGAGTGGAACGATTTCTGTAAATAATACCTCTATTTGAAGGAAAATTTCTAAGAAATCGAGTGGACGTAGTCTCATTGGCCGCACGGAACTACTTAGGGAGCAAATGAGCTAATTTTACCCTTGTTCCAGAATTATTTCTTCGTTCTTAAGATATTTCTTTGCTCGGTGTGACTCAAGATCAACAAAATTATATTAATTCTATGAAACATTTCCAGGAAAGTTGATTGAAAAAGTTTTTTTTGCCGTACGGCTCTGTGAATGAAGAAATGGCTGACTTTACCTTGATTCCCCTTATATTGTCATGTTTTTCACAACTTTCTTTGCTCGGTGTGACTCAGGATCAACAAAATAATGCTAGTTCTTTGAAACATTTTTTGGGAAATCGATTGATGAAGTTGGTTTCGTTTACCGCACGGCTCTGTGAACGTAAATATGGCTGATTATACCCTGATTCCCCTAATAGTTTTGTGTTTATCATAAATTTCTTTGGTCGGAGTTACTCAAGATCAACAAATTAAGGCTAGTCCTTTGAAAAATTAGCTGAGGAATCGCTTGAAATTACTTTCGTTCACCGCACAGCTCTTTGAACGAAGATATGGTTGATTTTACCCCGATTCCTCTAATATTGTTGTGTTATTCAGAGATTGCTTTGTTCCGTGTAACTCAAGAACAACAAAATAAGGCTAGTCCTATGTAAAATTGCCTAAAATAGATTGGAGTTGGTTTCATTAACTGCACGGCTCTGTGAATGAAGATATGGCTGATTTTACCCTTATTCCCCTAATATTGTTGTGTTTTTCAGAAATTTCTTTACTCGATGTGATTCAAGAACAACAAAATATGGCTAGTCTCATGTAAAGTTTTCTGGAGAATCGACTGGAGTTGGTTTTGTTCACTGCACGGCTCTATGAATGAAGATATGGCTGGTTTTACCCTGATTCCCCTAATATTTTCATGTTTTTCACAATTTTCTATGCTCGGTGTGACTCAAGATCAACAAAATAATGCTAGTTCTTTGTGAATTTGTTTGGGGAATCGATTGAAATTGGTTTCATTCACCGCACGGCTCTTTGAACGTAGATATGGCTGATTATACCCTAATTCCCCTAATAGTTTTGTGTTTATCATAAATTTTTTTGGTCGAAGATACTCAAGATTAATAAATTAAAGCTAGTCCTTAGTAAAATTTGCTGGAAAATCGATTGAAATGGCGTGGCGTAAATGAAACTTACTCCAATCGATTGACCAGAAAAATTTATATGGGACTAGCCTTATTTTGTTGCTGTAGAAACACACCGAAAAAATAAATTTCTGAATTACTTAAAAATACTAGGGAAATTATGGTAAAATCGGCCATATCTTCATTAACAGAGCCGTGCGGTTAATGAAACAAACTTCAATCGATTTTTCAGGCAATTTTACATAGGACTAGCTTCATTTTGTTGATCTTGAGACAAACCGAACCATGCAATCTCTGAAAAAGCCAACAATATTAGGGGAATCGGGGTAAAATCAACCATATCTTCGTTCAAAGAGCTGTGCGGTAAACGAAACCAAAAACAATCGATTTCTTAGCAACTATACAAAGAACTAGCCTTAATTTGTTGATCTTGAGGCACACGGAGCAAAGAAAATTGTGAAAAACATGAAAATATTTGGGGAATCAGGGTTAAACCAGCCATATCTTCATTCACAAAGCCGTGCGGTGAACAAAACTAACTCTTGTCGATTTTCCAGGAAATTTCACATGAGACTAGCACTATTTTATTGTTCTTTAACCACATCGGGCAAAAAAAACACAACAATATTAGGGGAATAAGGGTAAAATCAGCCATATCTTCATTCACAGAGTTATGCGTTAAACGAAACCTTCTTCAATCGATTTTTCTGGACATTTTACATAGGACTAACATCATTTTGTTGATCTTGAGTTACACCGAGCAAAGAAATGTCTGAACAACAAGCAAATAATAGGGGAACAAGGGTAAAATTAGCTCATTTGTTCCCCAAGCATTTCTATGCGGCCAATGTGACTACGTCCATTCGATTCCTTAGAAATTTTCCTTCAAGTAGAGGTAACCTTTACATAAATCGTTCCACTCCGAGCAGAGATATAGAATTCTTTCGCGTTTCGGGTACTTTTTTTCCCACTGTGCGACGGGTACAAAAAGAAGAGGCATGAAACAAGCAAGGTGGATCGATCAAGTAGAAGGCGACCTGCGGACTCTCCGCAGACAGCGAGGCTGGCGAAGTACAGCCAAGGACCGTTACAATGGAGACAACTTCTGTGTACAGCACGGGCCACACCGGCCTTGGTTTGATTGGTAAGTTGGTAAGTACGTGGTCTTTGACTAGCCACGATTCGGACAATTGCAAAGCGAGATGCTTGCCAGTTAACGTTGTCTATAGAATGGGCGTGGAATGCGATTTACGGAGCCATTACGCAAATCATGTCGGGTATCTAGCGAAAATGGCGGGAGAATCATGAAGCGAGTGGTTGAGCGTAACAGCGATTGTTGGTATCGGGAAATGTTCCAACGATGGTTAACTCTCCGTCGTTGTATGGTAGATCCGCAGACCGGGGCTACTCGAGTCGATTGCGTCAGTATGTGGGAGCTAAAAATGGCTCACATAGTTCGGTATCGGGAGAACGGCTTTCCGGAAATCATATGACATACGCGCGGAAGAATCGGCCTAAGTTTTAGGAATACAAAAGACTATTTGGGTGATTTCGGACATGCTTCACTAAAGAAGCTGGAGCGGTAGTGATGTCTTGAACACTTACGAACTAGAGGTCCAAGCTGCGGTGGTTTTGATTTAACACGTGGTTGATCTGGGAGACGTAGTGAGGGTTATTCTGAGAGTCGAAGTGACGTTTGTCACTTGGTAAAATGAGAAAAGTCACTTGCAGTGACGTAACTCTCCGTTTGATTTACCCAGAAGAGCCACGTCACTAAAGGTGACTTTTCTCACTTCACCAAGTGACAAACGTAACATCGACTATCGGAATAACCCTCATAGTATAACGTTTAGCTGAATGGTAAACGTATCGTTGGATAGAGAAACCCACGATCAATGAATAGGATATTTTCTTCAAAGCCGAACTGAAGCAACACATTTTCAATTTGGTTCATATATTTTTTAAACTTTATTCACAATAACATGTTTCCGTTCTTCCTAATCAATTTGAACGTGAATTTATACTTGATTCTTTTTTTTTTTTGCGATACGAGGTCAATGGTGATGACTAATAAAAATCCTGGTGCTTTACACACACGCAGCAGTTGAGACAGGAGCATCCAACACAATATCTTCGTTTTCGACACAGATAAACATATTTCCTCTTCATTTGTAGAACGCGTTAAAATACACATAGAAAGATGACTATCGCCCATCCGAGTCACATTTAAATTTTCAATTGGCCGATTCGTTAAATGGTCGCAAAAATAATTATTGTCTTTTTTAATCCATCATATGTGTTTCGCCAATTTCGCTAAGAACTGAAGCCGAATGCCAACCATAGATAAAGAAACCCCTCGCACTAATTGCCTAACTGGTCTATAAGCTAACGTACGAACGCGATTGATGTATGTCGATATTCAACGATGCAATTAGATTGCTTTTAATGTTACTCAAATGCAGGTGTATGCACATATTGAGGAGGGTGCCCGCTTCGTCGATTGCGCGATGTATAATATGTATAGGAGTATATGTATGTAGATCATAGAACAATCCGGTGGACTCGCACTGGAGTCGATAAATTGAGACCGCCTTGTTCCTTTTGTAAAATTGAAGCTGATCGACTAGCAATTTGGCAGATGACTTCTCTTGCGGCGCGTTTGTCTTTCTGTTATTAGATGAGTGGAGTTGTTCAATGAGTAGGTTGGTTGCCTTTACTTGTACTGCTTCAGGAACTTTTCGTGGAACGCCCGGAACATGTCCAGCATTTCCTTCAGCTTAGCCGGCTGCGGGAGGATGGTAGTACGGAAGTGATATGTTCCGGGACGCTGACCGAATCCGGAGCCCGGAACGATGCAAATGCCTGTTTGGAAGAAGGGAAGCTCGTTTACATTTCTTAGGAATCGGTTCGGGGAATACTTACCGGTTTGCTCTAACAGCTGGAATGCATAGAAAACGTCCGGCGCCTGGCCGGCCTTCTTTGCCGTCTCGATGGCTTTCTCGGGTAGGCGGATTTGAGGGAAAGCGTACATAGCACCCTGTACCGGATTGCACGAGAATCCCTCGATCGAGTTGAACGTGTCGGCGACCATCTCGGCCCGCTCCTTCAGCGAGGCCAGCACCGCATTCTTCTCCTTGATGAACAGTTCGTAGGATGGTTCGCCCTTTTTCGGCGGATGTACCACTACATCCATGCAGGCCTGTCCAATGGTGGTCGGGCAAAGCTGAGCGGAAATGCATTTGAGCAGCATGGCTTTTACGTCTGGGCACATGTTGACCACCTCGGCGTAGCCACCGCGAATTCCGCACTCGCCCATATATCCCTTCGAGCAGGACATGAAGCTGCACAGCTCCATCTGATTGTAAGGGGCTCCCATTTCCATCAGCACTTTCTTGAACGAATGGAACTTGGAACCTTTCTCGTAGACGTTGTCCTGGTAGACTTCATCAGCGAACAGCACCAGTTTTTCTTTGTAGGCGAACTTGATGATGTTTTCAATGTTTTCACGAGCCAGCACCTGCCCGGTCGGGTTACCCGGATTGATGACAACCAATATCCGTGGGGCACAGGTTTTCTTAGCTTCGTTCAGCGACCGTTCCAACTCGGCAATGTCCAGTCCCCACTTGTTGGCCTCGTCCAAATAATAACCGACCTGTGCCATCTCGAATTCGGCAATCGTGGCCGAGTAAAGTGGATACTGTGGAATCGGAATCATCACTCCGGGTGTCTTGCCATCGATCGGACACCTCATCAGCGACATTAGCACTTTGATTCCACCGGAGGCACCGGCCGACAGGATGATGTTGTTCGGATCGGATGGGATTCCACCGTCACGATCCTCGATGTACTGGGAGACATGCTTCCGGATGATTTCGATTCCGTTGGAATCGGTGTACGATCCGACCGAGTGGCCCTTGCAACCGGACAGGATATCACGTGCTCGCTGCTTGGCATCCTCTGGGATCGATTTGTCGTCGAACAGAGGCGGATACGAGACCAGTCCGAGAACCTATAGGCGACGGGGGAGATAAGAGAGAAAGAAAGGGTGAACGTTAGATGGTTTCCTGTGTAATTTACGACCTAGTTTTATGGAGTGCAATTACGATGCGCCCGGTCGCAGTTGATAAGATTTGTCCGATTATGTGAGCGACTAGTAGAGTGTAACAATAATTGTAGCGCTCGTTATCGAAACGGACACCACTGTCTCCCACATGTATCCAGTTTTCCTATTTTTAAGCGAGAAACATTGTCTCTTCCCGCTGGGTGTATGAAATTTGCATTCGCCGGCTCTGCTTCGCGAAACGCGTGACTTGTTTATTTGATTAACCCGCGAGAAACGACGCGCTACATTCGTTGTCCTGACATGTGTGTGCGGGCTCTCCAATCGAGATCACCAGTTGTTTATGATGGAACGGTTTCGCATTGTGTTACCATGTCGGCGGGGCAATAATAGAAGGGAAGAGGAGACGTGTGACATTTAGCAGTTCGGGTGCGGGATTGGATGATACGTCATGATGGTCGACAAGTCATCGATTGTTATATTAACGATCTCCGCTCGAACCACGTGATCCATCCATCAACATCCATCAGATTGGAGTGTGGTGGAATGCGCTTGTGTGAGACACACAGTGAGTGAGCTCCGCTGCTGCAGGCGAGAACATTCAATCTCGCATATTTGCAATTCACGTTTACTTAATGTCTGTATCTTTTACAATTACTGAGCTGAGTCGGGAGGTCACCTCCACCGTCAATCACAAAATTCGGCAAACGCAGTTATCATCGTAAACGCTAAGTGGTAGTATCATCAGACCGGCTCGCAAAAAAGCCGTCAATATTTGAATGTTTGCTTCTCATATACTCGAGTGGTATAATTTACCTATTGATTGTATCAACATGGAATGAAAATAAAACCGGCGAAAGTTACGCAAGACAACCTGCGATCTGCGTGTCAATTTTCTAGGGGGATGGCATGTACCGTGACAAGCCCTATTACCGTGAGGCAAGTTGAAACCCGTTATAAACAAAATAATTCACAACAATTTGTATTTCTCCGATCGTCATTCGCTTATGTATGGAATACACCGTGTCGAATATATTCTCATGCAATATAAAACTCTATTTATTTCAAATCGATAATCCAGATTTTATTGATAACTTTACCCATTATATTGCAATATAATACCGATCAACTACAGCATATGTTTTGAAATAACACCGCCTTCAACCTTCTTGACCAGCTCCAGACGTTTTTCGAAACCGTCACAGGAGGCACGCACGACTTCCATCGGCATTTATTCCTAAATTCATTTGATTACGGTTTTGAATTAGTTCATATTAGGCGCCCTGTGGTCATTTACCTTCGCCAGCATGTATGACCATACGAAATAATCCAAGGGATTCAGATCTGGTGAACTGGGAAGCCATTCACTCTTATCCAAAAGGTCGGTAAAATTCTCTCGGCACCAGCCCTGAACGAAATTTGCAGTATGCGATGGCGCTCCGTCCTGCTGAAACACATAGTGATCATCTTCAAACACCTCTTGTACATATGGCTTGACAACTCTCTCCAAAACTTCCGTTTTATAATATACGGCATGAACTTTAACGCCTTTCTTCGATGGTAATTTGCATCGCTTGCAAATTCCTCCCCAAACCATCACTGACGCAGCACTTTGGAACCGTCGAATATTCCTATCACTCTTTGGAACAGTTCTCGAAGAGAGAGCCCACAATCTGTCGTTCTGGACATTGTGGGATTGTTGCAAGACGAATAACTTTTCGTCGGAAAACATAAATGCATCCCCACCCTGCCGCGACAAAAGCAGGCTTGCTCTTTCGAGTCGTTTCTGCTTGGAAGGTTCCGGAACTCCGTGAACCTTACGTTTCTTGAAAGCTTGGAATCCGAGATCATTTTTCAGTATATTGTGCATTGACGATCTCGAAACATTCAGATCTGCGGCCAATTTACGTACAGAGCGCTGTAATTTTCATCTAATCCGTTCCCTGATCACTTTAACAACTCGTGCAGTCCGCACCATACGAGTACGACCGGATCTCTTCGGGTCATCCAACGAGCAGGTGTCACGGTACCTTCGGATGGTTCGGTACACAATATCCCGTCAAGGTTTTTCAAATTTTTGGAAATAGCGCCCGGGCGCTCACCTTTCAAAAACTTTTTTTTATCACCACAGCACGAAACTCCTTCATCGCTGGTAAAAGATAAACACCGAATGAAAACAATCGAACATAACCTAAAAGCGTTTGTATAAACTTAGAGCAAAACTGCACCAACACATACGTGAAGCATGTTGAGTAGTTGCACGACACCAAAATGTAAGGAAAAAGTGTATGAGAATGTATTGGACATGGTGTACATTATGAAGCAAAACTCAGCGCACTTCAAGCATGCAGTTCCATATACCGCGCACAAGAATGCCTAATTCCGTGGAAATGTTGTTTTCTTATAGATTGAATGAAATTTCAGAATAAAAATGCTTCTCATTCTGGCGATAGTCAAAGCATAGTTTCCAGAACTTTTGTCATAAAAAAATATGTAAATATTGAACATTAATTCACAATTTCCCTCCATCCATTTCACTTCTGTTTCTTCTATTAATGATTATAAATATTCGAGGTTTACTTTGGAGTTTTCATCGTCCCTCCAAATGACTTTCTTTAACCTTCCTTGTGCATTGGGGTCGTTTTTGCCCAATCAACATATTAAAAAAAGCTCTAACGTCAAAACGGAATAAACTAGGGATCTGAATTTTTTTGATTTTTCCTAACTATTACAAACAAACATTTTTTGGGCAGTTACAGCTTTCAGCGACCTCTAGAGGTGACACTGCAAAAAAAGTCAAAAATGACACACATTCAGGGTCAAAAATGATCCAAGAATTTGACACGCTCCCAACACTTTATTTTTGAGCCAATTTTTGATATCTATGCCTCAAATGAAAGGTATGGATTCTGCAAACGACAAGCTGGCCGTTTTTTTCTGGACACTGGACACATAGGAACCCAGAACCGATTCCAGTATGCATCCGAAAAGGGCAATCTTGGAACTCCTATATTCGTACCGTTCGACGGCTCGAAATTCACGATTTCGAATAATGATCTTCAAAAACATTATGAAATAGACCAACCAGAGGATTTGGTCACATCTGGATACTCTGAAACCGGTTCTGGTAGGGCCCAAAGAGGACAATTCTGAAACCTCAACTATTTGTACCGTTCGATTGCTCAAAATTCATGATTTCGAATACTGATACCAAAAACATCATTTCATAGATAAAACAGACTACATCCGAATCAGCAGAGCCAGTTCGAACTGATCGGACTGACGGCCAAGGGATTCCCGGAATGCGTGACCGGGTTCTAGACACCGTGATGAGTGTTGTCGAGGATCAACTAGTGGAGAAGAGCTACCCTTCGTTGATTTCGCTCGCGGGTTCCTTGCAGGGATTGGGCTACTGTCTGGTCAACTGGCTCGCTGTATGTACATATGTATGAGTGCATGTGAATATTTACGCATGAATGAGAGGATCAAAGTGATTTTTCAACTTCAGCCCGATATTGGTAGGTAATAAATACTTCCAGTAATTCGATTTTTAGTCAATTTTAATCACAAGTGAACTTTATTGAGCATGTATCGCATGTCACAAATAAAATATAGAAACTGCAAAGTTGATAAACTTTTTTTTTAAAGGAATAAAAAAGAAAAAGCCTAAATATAGCAACCTTGGGCATGCTTGGCACGCTCCTCAGTGTGAAATGAGGGACACAGTTTCTCACACGCGCTCTCAGATTTTTAGTGGGAGGACTGTGCTCGTAATGCGTTCTTTCATTCACTCTCGCTCTGTGCTTTTGTCGTGCGATGGAGTGTGCATACACGTAGAGGCAAGCAAACGCAGCAAATGAAAAGGGAAAATTAAATCTCACTCTTTGATAACGTGCGCAGTTCTGTGCGCAGAACTGTGTTCTCAGTGATGAGCGCTGCAAATCGTGGCAACTGAGGTAAGGTCTATAGTACATTCGAACCTGCTAGGTACCCTTCACGGATGAAATGGAAAAGTGAAAAAAAATTCTCGCACTGTTACTAGTCACGTGAACACATAGAGGCTTTTTTATTTACTTGAGATACCGGCGTTCTCGTGCTGACTGGTTGGTTTTAGATATTGCGTTTGTAAAAAGAATTGAATTCGCCTGTATTGGGATGCATGTGATCGGATCTGGAAATGGTTGGAAATCATTTGACGAGTATTTTTTTAACCTAAATAGATTTAGGTATGTTTTACGGTATTGCGATGCAATAATAGATTAGGTCCGAATTGAATTTTTAAACAAAGTATTGAGTCTGCTTCTCACAAAGTGTTGGATCATTCACACAAACCATTAACATAATCGGGTAAGGGAAAACCTCTTTTATGATACTGTCATTAATTTGCGTAGGAAACCCAACGCTTCGCGAAAAAAGCGTTTGCAAATATGACTAGCTTAGTGGAAATTATGTTGGTGCTATGGATTTAGAATCCGTTTTTAAGCAGTTACTTAAATCCCGCCTGTAGACTTTTGTTGGCTCTGGAATTAGAATCATCAATTGATGAGAATTTAATTTATTCTACCCAACGAGACTCTACGGCGCGACCCAGTAATCCGATGAATAACCATCTAATTATATTCGCTTGCGATATTAAGAATGATAATTACTAATAATTATTGGTTGATTCGGTTGGTAGTTCGTTTACATAGTATTAACTTTATTATTTAATTTAAAGCAACCCGTCACTAAATCCAAAAACATTACATAATTGATAAAATTGCAAACATGCAATTATCGTCCCTGTATTGTTTGATCAGTAGAAAGTGAATACAAAAACTGAAGGATACATGGAAATAATGAAGGAGAAAAATAAATTATGGCAGAAATAATCTTCAATTTAAGGAATTCAAGCAAGATTGAAATGAAGAGAAATTGAATGAAAAAAAATCGCATTGCATTTCAAATTGTATTGAAAGTAAAGAGTTTTCAGAATATCGTTATCGGCTTTTACGAAAAGTATCTGCTCCAATGGTACTGCACCAAGTGTCATCCACGGTTTTATGAGTATTTGTTCCAAGCCGTGGAAACACCGCTATACGGAAACATTAATTCAAAACTACTATGAGAAAGGGGTTTGTAAGACAAGATTTCAAAATTATTCTTAAACTTGTTAACAATTACATGAAAATATTTGTTACTGAATCGTCGTCTTCATCGTCGGTTTCCATCAGGGGGTAAGTCACTCGACCACCTTGTGGTACCACCCTAAAAAACATAATCCGCCACACTTCAAACACATTCGCCACCACATGAAAGATAAGTTCATATCTGGCATCACTTACACGAATCGATTGTTTGTTTTCTCAACGTTTTGTTTCCCTCTCGCTTGCACTCGTGTGATTAAAATGATGGATAAGTGTGCGTGAATTAACCGCCAAAAAAGTCCAGGGCTGCCAATAAGCATAAATTTTCTATTGTAGTATTGACAGATAATTCGAAACACAGAAACACCTTTTCACACACTGAAACACAAACACAACGTGGCAGAGTGACTAGCCCCCTGGTTTCCATCTCCGATTCACTTTCGGATTTGTTTCCAAACTTCGCTTCTTCAGTAGACAATTCCAGCTGCTGTTTTTCTCTCATTAGTCGAGCACTTTTCAAAAATGTTGAGCCGTTGTCGGTAGTCAAAGAGTACACTAGTTCGATTTTCCGCGGTGTTACTTCCAAATCTTTCAACCATCGCAATGGTTCTTACTATAATCTTTCCAATCAATTGCACATTTATTCCCAAGATGCATCTTCCTTCACGGGATACAGTATCGGGTTTCATGCAAAGCATTATACCACGAATTCCATGCATTATTTATTGTTCAAGTTTATGAACTACTTCGCCTAAATCATCTAACTTTCGGTCCAACTTTACCCACACTTTATTAATTTTCTTCGTTTCACTCGTGACTGCACATTTTTGTTCGATTGTAACAAAGCCGTGCTCATCAGCTATTTAATTAAGCTTCAGCATAAGGTGCCTGGACAATGTGTAAGCTGTACTGCACTCTAACGGTTTTCCACAAGGAACACATAATGAAACTAAGAATTATTTTCCTTAATCGTCTATAATTTTCTTCTTGAAAAAAAAAATGTTTCTAACACAGCACTAATGTTCCTTTTTTCACCTACGGTAACTGAATTGCACAACTGATACAATTTCAAAACAGCAACACTCCATTTGGCACTAGGAAGAGCGCAGAAAATGCGCACAGAAAGTGCGCGCAGAAACTGTGCGCAGACTTTCCTCTCTGGATAGAGTAGCGAAGTATTCTCATTTCTCCCGCTCACACAGGAGTGCGTGTAAAGTTTATTTTCACATGAAAATGACTCACCCGATACGAGGCACACTCGCACACTCGCTCTTTCGTATAATCTGGTGCAAGCAAGATTGCAAGTGTGGAGTTTTAGGTACGAAGTGTGGCTGCGATCTTGCTCATTTTGAGCTTGAAGTGTAGCACAGGATTGAATACTGTGTGAGCGATGCCAAGCATGGCCTTGGGTAGTTTTTATTTCAATATTTTACCCAATTTCCATAAAAACTACATTTTATAAAAATGGGTTGAACTAACACAAAATCAAATAAAACGTGAGCTTCCACAAGTTTTGGTTTAAACCAGCTTATCAAATTTTGAGTAGTTTTAATTTTTAAGATTTTGGGTTATTTTTATTCAATTTTGGGTAAATCCGGTTGAGCGTGAAATGCATTCCGTGTCGTCAAGTGAAAATCGAACACCGTTGCCACCTTGTTGAATATTTGCTATAACCTGCGGTTTAACATTTGTTTTTTGAAATTGTGTATGGAGCGTTGACTTTGGTCAACTACCAAGAAAAGTCTACGTGGTTTATGAATAGTCCCTTGACATTTACTTGTTGCATGATGGTTTCTAAGTCGGATATGCCATTGGTCCGAACGCCATTAGATAGGGCTCATTAAGCCGGCCAATGTCAAGAAATGCCAATGTATTTTTTGCAATGGCAGTGAAAAGTTAGCATTTATGACAATTAGATACATTTTCGGAGCGTATCGTACGGTATGTACACGCATTCTTTCTCCCCTGTAGATTCACATAATGCTTTGTGGTTGAAATCTGTTTATTTGAATCCAACTTATTTTACAGAAACAACTTTGAGGTTTGGAAGACATCTGTATTGAGTTATCATAAATTATAATATTACGCCTACTGTGATGATGTGATGTGATAAGAACCCACCATCAGCAGGTTGTTCTGAGAGAATAGCCTACGTGATGGCTTGTTGTAGCAGGGTCAATAATATTACGCTAACTATATCAAAAAACTTTACGATTGGTTGAGAAGATTGGTAATAATGAAATCATTGGGTAGAGGTCCAAGTGTCTCCCGATTGATACTAAACATAGAGCTTGAATATCAAAAAAAGCAGCGAGAGTTCAGTTTCAGCGAGAGTGACTCGCCCTTCTTAACAAGCCATCCCGTAGAAAGCTTAATAAGTATTGCGAATTAGGTTATTCGGTTTGTTGGATCGTATTGTTGGGTTTCGCGTAAGTGTCTCTGCTTACGGGACCGCCCCACCATTTTTGTCCCTTCATACAGAGTTACTGTGAATACAAACTGGTAACATAATTTGATATTGCTTTGGCAAACACGACAAGGTCTTAGAAGGGATGGTCGCTAGCTTACATACATACATACATTCATACGTTAGTTAAATTTCAATTGCCATTCGGTGAGCTAACATGTGAAATGTTAGTTGTGCGGATATCGGCAAAAATACGAATGAAGCCGAGCACAACTGAGTGTGTTAGAAACTACTAGGATTTTGCAAGTCTTGCTATGGAACGATTTTGGTTTTTGAAATGTATGCTATCAAAAATACCGTCAGAAATAACTGGTGATGCAAATCTGTTCATAACAGCGGCCGTTTGTGCACTCTATTAACTGACACCTTTATGCTAATTCAAAAAGATCAATTCCTAAAGGCAACTGGTGAAAGGATTTTGACAATTACTTTTCATAAAATGATAACTGTTTTTCTTCTATTCTTGTGAGTTTCGTTTTAAATATCATCTACTCGCGACTGAACGTCTAACTTCGCCACAAATCGGCGAGATCCGCGAATGTTGTAACAGGCCAGAATAAGAATGAGATGCACTTTTGAGGCAAACTTATGAATCTTGGTCTTGTACAACACCTTTAGTTTGAGGAATTCAAATGATTCCTTCTAAATTCGGCAGCTCTAAATTCTACATATTTACATAGGAAATTTCCATCGGAAGTGCAGTAGTACATTTACCGTACTAACAAAAATATGTACACCGACGAAACACATTCAGCACTCCCAAGCAACTTCACCCTTCATTAAGTAGATCCATTGGAACCTTTCTCCGCCGAGTAAATTATGCAGTGTCTTATTATCGCGTCAAGAATCCCTGTGAACCAAAAACTTCACGAACATCACACCATCGCACAATCGCGTTGAGTAAACAATTTACCGCGCGCACATAATCATCACGCTTGGCGTGACAAATGCCACTCCGGACCGTTCACTGGGGCACCACTATGCGACAACGACGGTCGGTCGGTCGTCGATCGGTTGACGTCACTTTTGCGTGTTTTGCAGTTATTGTTGCTTTATTAGGTATTTGCTTTCATCAACGGCATTTTTATGCTGCTTTGTTTTTGTCAACCAGTCATTGGCAAATTGGGTTTCATTGCTGTTGATTAAGAAGCACGTCCCGAGGTCTGAAGGTTAGGGTGAAGAGTATTTATATTTTCCTCTCAATAGACGAGCCCCCAATGGCTATGGGGAGAAGTGACTGCCGATAACAGTGATGAATATTTGATGAACCGAAATAGACCGCTCTAAGTGGTGCTGCTTGAGTGGAAGTTCTTAATTTTTAATTCGAAATGAACGGATGGGGAATCAAACCGATCAGTTGTTTGTATGAACCTCGTGCGAGTTCGACATTAACATAAGTTCATGAGGAATTTTCTCGCCCACGGAACTTCGGAAATGAAAAAGAACAGTTTTACGAGCGTATTAGTAGAACAATTGCAATTGGAAAACTTGGTTTTTTACACTGAAACACTTTCACAAACTATTCCTAGTAAACGTGAGAGTTTAAATTAATTTGCACGCGTTTACTAGTGATAGTTTGAAAAGATAGTTTAAATTTTCATAGTTCTCCAATTGTAAATACTTATTTATCTGGTGCAAAAGTGTTCAACTCGTAGGTTGCATACACATTGATCGCTACATACATCCATGCCTGTTCAATACATCTACGAAAATCGCTCCTTCATTCCACCTTGTCTTGGTCGGAAATATTACCAGCCCGTTACAATATGCCAGTTTACCTTGTTTTCCACTCATTCTGGTTCTCTGTTCGCCTGCACCACAAAGCTGATGAGGGAAATTCCCCTTACTCTGCGAGCGAACAATGCAGTGGGACAGAAATATAGCAAATCATTTCTGTTTTGCTACAGCCGATGAAGTTTTTACCGTGAAGTGGTGTTGGTTCGGATAACGTTTCTTTGGGCATCTTTTAAAATTACTGAATTTTTTTTAAAAGTATCTCGTAAATGGTTGGCACTTACGAAGTTATTTTCGACGAGCATTTTATATTGCAAATAATTAAAAAAAAAACATGATCGATCTGTAAAATGTGTCTTTTGAAAAGAAAACACTTACAGGGTGGCCACACAATCTTCATATAAAAATTCCCGCATTTTTCCCGAATTTTCCCCGCATTTTTGTCTTATTTTCCCGACTGTTAAGATGAGTTAATATAAACTACTCGTAGCTAAATCTCTGTGCACTAAAATTTTTCCAGTTTGATTTACCACCAGACACTTTCCATTTATTTAAAATACGCCTTTTTGTGCGACAGGATGAGCCAATTTTCTACAAATGTTGTCAAATTTGGTAGTTCCTTCTTGGTTCTAGCCTAAATTTGTCCAAACCATTTTCTTTTCTCTGGAATCCGGCAGAAAATGTCAGACGGCATTGAGCACAGCTGCCCAAATTCTTCTTTCACCATGTGTTAACACCCTTACAAACGCAATTCGCCAAACTTCAAACACATTCGCCACCACATGAAAGATAAGTTCATTTCTGGCCTCACCTGTTACAGCCGTGTAGCCAGATCTTCTAAGGGCATCTTCAACGGTGGTTCAAATCGTGGTTTGGATTTATTTGTTTAGACCAAACGCAAAAATATCGATGCATCGCTAGTGTTTGTAAATTTTGTTTTATACCGAATCTATTTTGCATCATTTCAGAACTGAAATAAGCTTCTAAGTTTCTTACAGAACGCACTCTTTAAAAATTTAATTTAATGAACTTCGGAATATCTATGAAGATTGGGTGGAAATATCTATGATGAACATGCCATTAAACTTCTCGGCAGTTGAATAAAATAATTGGAAGTTTCCAGATAATCATGAAGTTTGCTCGCTGTCTTTCGAGAAAAGAAATGGTGAAACTTCAGAGAAGTTCATTGAATTGCCGAAAAATTATTAACGTTTCTGGAAACTTGGATGAACTTCAACAAAAAGTTTGCTGATCTTCTATGGAATAGGAACAACTTTCTGGAAATGACGGGAGCTTAGAATATCAGATTTCGCTTCCCAGTTGTTTTAACTTCCAGCAGGTACGTATTCTGTGATAAAAAGCAGAATATCACACATATTTAAATAACTTACGAGAAATTGAAAAAAAATCGTGGAATTTATGTGGAATAGTTAGCGGTAACGAGATATTGTTAAACCGTACAAGAACTTTTTATGATCTCCAAGATTGTGAATAGGTGGAAATTCTATGAAATTGATTAAAAAGTAGTTGGTTTCTTTATTCTCATTTTGGTTGGGTTCGAACAATTATCGAGTAGTAAGAAGTTAAAGTTCTTCTTAAAACTTAAATACCCTGAACTTTTGGGATGTTTTCGGAACGATTGGAAAATTTCTCGATCACCTGGAAAGATCCCTGAAGTTCTAGGAAGCTCCCCAAACCTATGGAAAAATCCTTTGAATGTTTCCTAAACTTTTCTGGAAATTCTGGAAAGTTCCCCGATCTTGGGGGAAGTTTTCTGAAATTCTTGGAAGAACGCAGGACTACTGAGAAATTTCCTAAATTGCTGAATCCCCTGAGCATCCTGGAGTTTTTTCGAGCTTCTGGAAAGTTCCCTGAACTTCTGGGAAATTTTCTGAATTTCTCTGAACGTCTGAGATGTTTGCTGACCTTTTGGAAAGTTACCTGATCTTTGGGGGAGTTCCATGATCTTTGTGAGCATTTCCTGAAGTTCGAGAAGTTTTTTGAATTCACGAGAAACCCTGAAATTCAAGGAAGTTTCTTGAACTCCTACATGTTCGCTGAACTTCTAAGAAGTTCTGTATGTGTCTAGCAAGTTTCATGAAATTCTAAGAAGTTCACTTAACCTCAAGAAGATCCGCAAACTGCTGAAAAGCTTCATGAATTTCTAGACTGTTCTCTATTGGAAGTTCTCTAATTTTCTGGAAAGCTCCTTGAATTTTTGGGAAGTTCCCTGAACATCTTGAGTAGTTCTATGAACTTCTGAAAAATACCCAAAATAATCTGATAAGTTTTCTAAACTTCTGGAAGCCCCCTGAATTTCTGGATAGTTAGCTGAGCTTCTGTGATTAACCCTTTACTTTTGAAAACTTCCCTGAACTCGTGGTAAGCTCCTTGAAATTGTGGACATTTCCCTGAATTTCTAGGAAACAATCTGAATTTCAGGAATGTTGTCTGAACTTCTAGGAAGAACCCTTAATTTATGGAAAGCTCCCCGATTTTCTTGAAAGTTCCCTGATTTTATGGTACGTTCCTTTGGCATCAGGGAGAACAGCGAAACCTCGGAAAATTCTAAGTCAAATCGAAAAAGTATACCGAGCTTATGATAACTTTCCTGAGTTTATAAGTGCACTTATTTTAAAAGATTTTTTTTTCGAATTTTAGGGAGATAATTTTTGTCCATCAGTTTCTAAACCTTTTCCGATATTGGGGGCGTAAATACTGCGGGCCGTAAGTCTTATGGACAGATTTGCAAAAATTCCTCAGGGTCACCAACTCCCAAGTTTTCGTCGAGAGAACTAGCTGAGGACATACGCCAGTATCCGTTAGGCAGCAGTGCACCTATGTAACACTAAGGCTAACATATCCAGTTGCATCGCGAAAGCTGGAAAAAGTCATCAGTTGACTCTAGTTGTCGCATAATGTCTAGGATCATATCCCTTGTCATGTTGAAACGTCGCAGAAAGTGCATCTTGTCATAGGTTGGCGTGACGCTATCTATCACTATCAGCATCTAATATCGTTTAAATGAGATGCACGCATTCCCACACTCCCCACCACTCAAACCAATTCATAGTAAAAAGTTTGCGAAAATTCCTCGGTCTCTGAAAAAACAAAACTTCTGAACTCTGGATATCGTATGATTGACAAGATGATAGGTGTTGGTGGGTTTAACAACAAGAAATACTACACCGGTGTTCCCCGCACCAAAGTTAGTCTGTTTTCGATGGTTATTTTTAAGTTTGCTGATTCAAATCAACTATAAAGATGTTAAAATAGACCACCGCTGAAGATGCTCTAAGCGGTACGTTTTTGACAGGCTGAACAATGAGATCGGTGAACCAAGTAAATGACAAAAACGCTACTCAAAACATTTGAAAAAGGTGTGAGTATGGTTCCTTCCACATGACAAAAATTGACTTTTGAAATTCCCGCCTTTTTCCCGATGATTTTGGATTCCTGCATTTTTCCCGCATTTCCCAATTATCTCGAGCCTGTGGCCACCCTGGACTTAGTTTTCAAAATAAATTAAAAATATCTCTTAGAAGAACTATTTTAGTGTTCTTTTTGGGTTTAAGGCTTGTTCGCGACACAATCTGGGCAGATTAAATTAGGAATAAAACTTAAGAATAAAACTAATTGGCTGTTAGTTCAATCCAAGATGCATTTTGGATTTTGCTGAATGAAGAAACTACGAACTTTTGAGTTTACTACAGCCATTAGGGTCTGTGCAGACTTCACTGCAACCAATTTAGCTGCTTTTGTCCAAGATTTTCGGAATTCTTCTATAGTTGTAGCTTGTTGATTGTATTAAGAGAGTTTTCTCTTGACGAGAGCCCAATACCGCTCGATAGGTCGTAACTCCGGGCAGTTAGATGGATTAGCCTCTTTCGGTGCAACAAGGACTCCATATGGTTTTTACCATTCCAAAACATTTTTGCACCACGTCAAAGATGCCAAATCAGGCTAGAATAGCGAGGGAGCGTAGGAATGGTGACAATCGCTTCTTTAGGCATACTTCACGGTATACTTCCTTGTTTACCGATCCGGTAGTGATGAAGCTTTGGTTTGCTCGAACACATTGAAAGCCAAACCAAATATTTTTTTTGGTAAACTTGGCTTTTATCTTCGTCCTGAAATGCTCCTTTCCGCCGTTCCGTGGCATGGCAGTATAATAAGACATTCCGGGAAGCGGCTTAAAGTCTTTCAGCACATAAGTTTCATTGTCCATTAACACGCAAGAAAACTTCGTCAAATATTCCCGATACAACTTGCGAGCCCGGGTTTTAGCCGTCACATTGTTTTTCATTACGGTTCGGTAAAGTTTTCACCTTGAACGACTTCATGGCTTGCCGGTGCTTGGAAGTATGCACGAAAGTTGGGGAAATTTTTATTTCTCTAGCCACAGTACGTACCGAAAAATCTGGTCCTTTTTTGTTCCGCTCCCAGCCTATCTGGCTGTTGCCAAACGTGCATCGAAAGATTTAAGAACGTCATGGACAGTGCTTGCAAGAAACCCAAGCAAGTTCTCTTACTGATACATCCGGATTTTCATTGCGACTGCACACAATTGCTTCTCGCACTTGCTCTTCTTTCGACGCCATCTTCGATCTTAAAGCTTGTAGTATCACCAAAAATTGATTTTACACAATGAACAGATAGACGTTCATCAGTCTGCAAGATAATTCACGTGTTAATGAAGTATTTCCACGTACTTAGGGGTGTCCAGATTTTGTCGCGAACAAGCCTTTTTTTCTCTATTTACAAGCTTCACTCGTGTTGGACAGTACTTGCTCTAAAGCTACACACTATTTCACTAATCATGGCCATGAAAACTTTGTACGGAGATACCTGCGCAGATTTTACTGATGATGGTGGTGAAACGAAGCAGTGATGGTGAGCGAACGAAGTGATGATACTTTCTGGCAATGGCGGTGGTCCAAAAATGGCGACGGTTCCGAAATGGCGACGCCTGACCATACAAATGGCGTGCCGTGGTGTACCTAGACCCGAGCGCAATATGGCCGAAACTAGAATTGCGAAAATAATGGCGACTGGACGGAGAGCTTCCGATTTAAAATTTGTCGAGAGCGTCCGGGAGAGACCGTCTTTTTCGATATAGGAGCCCCCTATCCCAAGCAACCCGGCTTCGCGTACCTTTCCGCTATAACCGAGCGGGGTTAAGGAAGTCTACTATATTTTGGGTAAGGTCCGGTTCAGAGTCCGACTCTTGACAACGGATCACTGAAACCGCGCTTTCGGTATCCGTTCCACAGGGGTTGTAACTTAGGGTGGAATAACGATGGATTGTTGGCGACCGTCGGGATAACTTTGCTAGTCCTCCGGGCGAACTTCACTCTTCTCCGTTTAGCAACCTAAAATAGGCGTGCATTTGCACGCCACACAAGTCTGGTGTTCTTCTTCTTCCCACGACGTAGACCAAATCGCTCAAATCACATCCATTCTGCGTCCACGATCGCGGAACGAGAAATCTTAATCCAGCCCGTACAATACAAAAAGCCCGTCGAACCAGCTTTTTGTACGTGTTCACAAATTCAACAGGTGTTTGCAACATGTATACAACAGACAAGCACTCTAAAAACATTAACTAAGCTCTTGGAACATTTAAAAATCGCGACAAACACAACTGTCGCTAGTGTAATCGCTGGGATTAAAACCTCCATTGCCCAAGAAGCCACGGAATCAAAGAAAATGAATCGAACGCGAGAAATGAATGGCTTAGCCATTGTATTGCATTCAGGTGCTCATTTGATTGGTGCTCATCTCTTTCGCATATGTAGCCTCCCATAAAAACAATCTTTTATCCTAGCGTGCTATAAAAAAGCTTCCACCTAGCATGCAATAAAAAAAAACCTAAAAATGTACAACGAATAACACAATCCAATGCAAAAATCCAAAAAGATAAGAAAATCTAATTTGAAACAAATATTCTACTCTCTACATTACTTTGAATTACAAATCTAGTATTAACAAATTTACATTTTTACAAAATTGGTCCAGCTAAACGCACCGCGTAACAACTCATTTTGTTAATTCATTTAACTCATTTTTGGTATATCGAAATGTTGTTGAACGAGTCCGCGCCAAATCCGCGCCAAAACAAATTTTATGAACACACATCAGCACAAATCCGCGCTGCCATAGCAACCCTGATAATAACTGTCGGTTGCTAACAAATAAAGTGTGTCCTTAAGGTGAATCGCTGCTCCATGTTATTTTTCCTATCTTTTATCTCGCCCTCGCAAACTCACCTTGCCCTTCTATTTGTCGAGCAATGCGCCAGTGTTGCGTATAGCAACATGCTGTCACGGTGTTCCTAAGCGTCAAAAAAAAACCTCTAAAAATGCTAATTTTCAATAATGCATCCACAAGACTTATAGTTTGATACGATATCGTCGAAAAAAAATGTTTTGTGGAAAACGGCGAAAATGGGTTAACCAACAAATAAAGGATTTCAATTTTCTATTATCAGCTCAATATTACGAGTCCAAAGTAAATACCAACACATTTATTCCTCAACCTTTATTTTCCTCAGGTATAATCCGTACCACCTCGCTCTCAAATATTTAAATTTTACCTTCACGTTCAAACTTGCGGATTTTTGGTTGGTGGTGTGAAAAATTGTTCCAGGAATTTGGAAAAATTGCAAAACACAGCCCGATTTTTTGCCTTTATGATCCCGACGATGATTCTTCTGGACTTTGAATGACTTCAGACCACATTTCACTCTAAAATCCTGTAGGCAGCTACTTTCTTAGCAACATCTCTGCCGACATATAAAGCTGTATATCTTTCTCGACTTGTTTTTGCTGTTGCCCTTTTCGGACTTTTCGGATCCTTTATTTGGACTGTTTTAATCTGCAGAATTGATTACATTTGAGACTGTTTTCTGAGACACACTCATTAAATTTGCAACACTTTTCTGAGAACATTTTGGATTTTCGGGCAATTTGTCCAAAATAAAGATATCCTGTTGTCAGGATACCACTGAAGACAGTAAGTTCATAGGAAACAACATTTGTTCCATTGCAAAGATGAATGTCTCCAGTGGAGACTCTCCACTGATAGCAAAATTATAAACTGTTAGAAAATAGAACTTTAACTCAGAATAATTATTTCTAAAAATTAGAAAAAATGAATACGGGCAAGTTTTATAGATACAGGGTGTCTTCAAATTATCCGTAGAGATTTTATCGGCATGCCTCAACACAACCAAGCGGAATTAACTAAGTATACCTCCATGGTTTAACATCTTGACCCATTTTCTTTACATGCAGTAAGTTCGGTACAGTTGTGATTTCTAATTCATTCAAAATGAAGTCGAATGAGTTGCGCGCAGGTGTCCAATCCGAAAGTTGGCGAAATCACTAAAAATTTCAAAATCTTCCGTCGGAGCCATAGTGCACGACGATTTGAAGCTGAACTAGGCAAGAATCACTACTTGAATGAAACCATGAAAACAGACCGGTTAAGAAAAGCTAGAGTTCTCCTGAACCGCGTATCCGAGGGCCGCTATCGGTCAGTGCTGTTCACCGATGAAAAAGTTTTCACAACCACCAAATCGATCGGCCGTTGCTTCCTGCTGCTTCCAAATATCGTGGAAGTATTTCAAGGAATCATCATCCCGCTTCTGCCATGGTAGGGGCTGGAATAACTCATTCCGGCAAAACCCCTTTGATCTTCCTCGACAAGGGGGTGAAAGTGAATCAAGCGGTATATCAGAAGCTACTTACTGACACAGTAGCTTCTTGGGCATCGCAACCTTTCGGCAAAAATGAATGAATGTTTCAACAAGACTGGGCGCCGGCTCATGGAGGAAAAAAGACTATTAGTCTTTGCGAACCTAGTTTCCCAAGCTTTTTAACGAAAGATGAATGGCCTTCTAAATCACCGGATTTGAATCGGTATGGTATATATTGAAGTCAAGAGCCTGCAGTACACCACATAAATCACTGGAAGATCTAAAATCGTCTATTTTAAAGGTTTGGGAATAAATATCTGTCGAAGAACTCGCAGCGATCGTGGATAACTTCCCGAAACGTTTGAAGGCGGAAATCTCAGCACGTAGCGGCCTTTTTAAAATGAACAAATAAAATTTGTAATTTGAAAACATATTGCTATAACAAACAATACATATTGATTTTTTAATCCAGCAATAAAAGATAGTTTTAACACCACGGATTTGTACGGATAATATTTGGACACCCTGTAGATTCTAGATTGTATAGGGTAGAAGATCTTCATTGCAATTCTTTTCACGGAAGCAGAGATCAAAGTCACCTCGTTTTACGGTACATGTAAACATTTGAACAAAATTTACGAATCAAATTCAATGGAAAATGCCGTACCGTGCTGCTGCATAAAAACAAAAATACCCGTCGCAAGCCAAATCTGCCAGCTGGTGCCACGGGGTTCTCTTGCTTGCGATCCTGTGTTTCCTGTGTCACGCCGTTCCCACCCCAAGAGCGAGATGATTATTTCTCGCGAGAAGCGTATTATTCTTGTTAGGCTTATTTTTCCCGCAACCGACCGGCAAAATGAAATGATGTGATGTGTACCGTCAAACGGGGTGACTTGCAAATTTTTGCAGTTATTTCTCTGCGCAAATCTTCTTTGGAAACTTTGGAAATTTTCGACATTTCAGATTTACAATCATATAACACCGCATGACCTGAAGAGGCTAATAGCTGCAGATATTTATTATTTGTATGTATGTATATATATATATATATATATATATATATATATATATATATATATATATATATATATATATATATATATATATATATATATATATATATATATATATATAGTATATTTGAGTATTTCAGTATCTCACTATAACATATTCTAACCTCTAACTTCAAGGTAAGATGATTTCAAAATCAAGGTAAGAAAACCTGAATTTTTCATATATTTAAAGGAGGGACCATCAGAGCACCCGATTGAAGCGATTTGGATAGGAAAAGTGGGACTGCCAACTTCCTGTTGTTAACGTTTCGTGAATATAGGGCGGGCTTTTCTCCCCATCCTGTGGGACTTTTTATTAGGCGAGGTCTCGGTTTTGGTGTGGTTTCTGCGAACATGTTTCTGGAAGGAGATTCTCTTTAGACCCCACAATACGTTTTTGGCCCTTCATACAAGAACATGATGAAACATTTACCACAGTACAACCTTGATTAAATCGTTTAATTAAATCAGTGCAGTGGTAAAGGCATTTGCCTTGCTACATTAGATGATAATTCACATCATCATCATCATCATCATAACAGAAATATTCAAACAAATATTGTGTTTTGTAGTTTACTAGAACATATCAAAATTATGGATGTTGCCTGCTACTTGCAACATTTTTGTAATTATTCAGAAAGAAATTTCAGTTAGTCAATTAATCTCGAATAATGATCAAATACAACTCATAAAATGACCAATACAAATAATGAACACATACCAACCGTTTTTGTTGTGTAAGTGTAAGTTCATTTTAATTGAACAAAATCTGTATATCAAACAAGTGTAAGTCACGCTGATTGACGGTATGCCTTTCATAATCAAGGCAAATCCTTGTAGACGGAAAAAGGAGATTTCGGTTGAGTATCAGATAATTAAGAAGAAGAATAGGTATTGTATGCTTTCTACGATATGTTTCTTCTTAATTCGAGACTTTGGAAGAAGTGTTCCCAGTTTTAAAAGGTGGCACTTAGCAAACTGTTCGCACGACAAAGGTAAGTTTTCCTTCTAGAATATTGCCTCTACCAATAATTTCTCTGCCAACACAATCCAAGTGAAAAACCGCGACGAAACAGCACACAAAATTACCGAACCTATACGTTAACACGATAGCAAGCGAAGATAGGCGAAAACGCAAAGAGCAAAATATAGGAACGACTCTGCTTCTGACACACGGTACCTATGCCATGCTAACCACATATGCATGAACCAGAAATTCAAGTTCTATCGCTTCTCGGGCATAGCATTATCAAGCCACGCCATCCAAAACGCCGCTGTCTATCGACGCCGCCCCGGTTATTGAGTAATATTCTGCAGCCTTTCAAACACTTCGAGTGACTTTCAAGCTGCAAGTGCTTAGCACAATCACAATCCATTTATCAATTTCCCAGCGCGCATGTGATAGCTGTTGTCACACATAAGAGATTCGCTTAGAGTACTCGTGAAATGTACCAGATATATTGCTCGTAAACACCCGCCATCGTGGCAGTGAAGATTATGATAATTACCAATACGATAATTACCGCCGACTCGATTCTTGTTTCCCCACTGCAAAACAAATCCATAACAAAATTCGCGTGTTCGCGAGACCAAAAAAAGCAGGCTTCTGGGAGTACATATTTTCGATCCACCGGTGTGGGCACAGGCGCGTTGCGTTCCTGCTCGGTGATCCCTTCACCGTTCTATTGAATCCAATAGTAAACGATTACTACACACCTAGCAAGGGGGGAAGGCAGGACACCGGGAACCGGTAGCGAGGAGGAGTCCCATTCAGAAAATGCGCGTACTACGTTACATAATTTTCATCCCCGAAACAACGTAACTTTTTCAAAATAAACAATTCATGCCCCCCACTGCAGCCAACTGGGAAACTGCCCCTTTCAGCGACGTTCATCAGTTGAGAGAAGAATAATTCACAGAAATTAGACCGGAAAAGAGCACTGACCTGTCGGAGGAATGTGATCGGTTGTTGTCCCATGGCGTGGCAATCACCGATGTTGGCCCGAATAACTTCCTTGAACGGTTTCTTGGCTCCCTGCAATGGAATGGAAACACCCAAGTTACACTTCCATTCATTGTGACGTCTTAGCATCGAAGAATTTCCAAATCACATGAAGTAAAATCGATACGATGCTGAACTAAGTTGTACATACCTGCTCCAGTTCCTTCTCGATGGCACCAGCCCGGATCACGAGTGGGCCACGGACGGCGTATTCCATCAGCTTGATGGCCGGATTGATGTTGTCCAGCGTGATGCATTGTTTATAGGCGCAGGGTGACGTCGACATGGTTCGCGTTTCGGGCTGCTGGCTGTTGATGGTCGATGATAGAAGCAATGTTGATACCCGGCCCACACTTCTTCTAGCTGCTGCTGTTCCACTGCTACTACCGATGGCTGACACAAGTCCCCGTCCAGCGACAGCACTTCTGGGGCAGACGTTCAAAACTTGACTGAGCGACATGGTTGCTATTTTTCGCAGTCGAAGGCCCGCCTGGTGTGATTGATGGTGCGTTTGTGTGCGTTTGATATCACTCTCGGGAGCGAGCGATGAGAGAATCACGTGGTTGTTTGGATTGTGGAACGAACGGTCCGGGTAGCTGTGCTGTTGTTTACAAACACAAACACCTCAGCTCCTTCTCTGCTGGATTGACGATGACGTAGTTTACTGTTAGATTTTTGTTTATGGAAAGAGGGAGAGAGTTGAGAGAGAATTTAAAGAATGGTGAGTGGTTTGTTTGGTGAGTCGTGAGAAATATTAATAAACGACATCAAATTCTAGAGCAACATATCAAGAGAGCCTAAATCAAAACGAAAATGATGCAGACTGATGTTATTTTCTAAAGCATTTATTTATATTTTTTCGTGAATTCCACATACACAACCATATTTGGTGCAGTTGAAACCGAATATAGCAGTCGCCAATCGATTTACCCCGTCCATACAACGGCGTCAGTGCGCTGTATAGCGCATCAGATGCGCCATACAGCGTACTAGATGCGCGACTGCATATCCGGTTTCAACTGCAAAATATTAATAGATATGTTTAAGGGTCACCCACAATAGATACGTTCGCGTTGACTTAAATTTTACGAAAAATCTATGGGAAAACTGTCAAATTCACGAGAACGCATCCGTAACGTATCAATTGTAGGTCAGCGTGAAAACTAAAAGAATTGAAAACTAGCATTAATTTGATGGTATTATCCTTAGGTATTTTACCTCTTAATCTGAGCTCTTTAATACCAAGGCCAGTTATCAAGCTATTCGTTCCTGCTCGGGTTGCCAAGGCGCGGATTTTCGTTGGTATTCCGTTGTTTTAGAATGTTAAAAGTTCGTGTTGATGCCATCGTTGCTGCGATTGCTCTGCGATTGCTTAGGTATTTTACCTCTTAATCTGCGCTCTTTAATACCAAAGCCAGTTATCAAGATCAAAATTAGGTATTCATATGTT
The DNA here is from genome assembly GCA_034211315.2 of Aedes japonicus. Taxonomy (NCBI): domain Eukaryota; kingdom Metazoa; phylum Arthropoda; class Insecta; order Diptera; family Culicidae; genus Aedes; species Aedes japonicus. The sequence goes on from JASCZW010001441.1 coordinate 55,236, forward strand.
GTCTGCTGCTCGGATAATTGGTCATTTGGCATGATGCCGTCTGGAATAATGACCATTTGGCATAACACTCATGGAATAACGAAGCATCCAAGTTGTCATTTGGCCACCGACAAACCGACATGAAACTCAATCTTCACTATTGATCAAGAATCCATAACGATCGATTCAAATGTGCAGCGATCCCATCTGTCAAAACCCATAGAATCATTTGATCTAGATCAAATAAATGTGCCCATAATAGCTCAGACATGAACCATCTCATCAAGTTCCCAAGCGTGTTCGTGGCTTCAATAACGATCTCAGCGAACACGAAGATAGATGTCAATCATATGAGTTGAACCGAAATATTAAGACATTTTTTATTGTCATTCATGTCGGTTTGTCGGTGATTTGGCATTATGTCATTGGCATAGGTGTTTATTCATAGTAATATTACCCTTTTTTTTAAATTAGCTGTTCTTCGAAATATGGCGTTCAGGTTTCAGGGTTGAAAATTTAAATTTGAAAATCTAATGTTTTCTTCTCTGATGTTGAACAGTGAATGTTTGAATTGACTAAAATTATGTATTTATTGCTAAGTTATGTTGGGAATAATTCATTCGAACCGACTTAAACGCATTTTTTACTAATAGGCCAATATTGGAAATATTGGTATCTCCCTCATATTAATTATGTTGTTCTTTATAATTTCCTTAAATTATTGTAAATTCTATGATATAATTATTCTACAAAATAATTGATGAATAAATGGAATTGGTCAATTTCTTAAAAATTGATCTAATTTTTAGTTATTATGCCAAACTGTCATTATGCCAAATGTTTCTGATGAAACGTTAATTTAAAGATTTTCAATCCAAATAATCTTTCTTAAACTGCTAATGCCGAATAATCATTATGCCAAAAGACTTTTATTTTCCCAATAGAATTTTGAATGTCTTAGTTATGCCAAATTAAAATCATGCCCACTGAACCTGAAGCAGCTTTCATTTTGCGATATTTATGCCAAATGACCGTAATATTTTTAATCTTCTTTGTTTTATGCCAAATGATCATTATTCTAAACAGCCTGTATGCCAAATGATCATTGATTATCCAACATCTTATAAGAAATGACTTTATGCTAAACGACTTTAGTTTTTGCATTTGCTTGAGTAGTTTTCGAGTTATGCAAAAAAAATGTGTTTCATTCGTATAGAACCCCTCCTCCCACCTTTCAGAAAGGGGCGGGGTCTCGCGTCACCTATGAAACATTTCTCGCCTTCAAAAATTTACACCTGCCATATTTGTTTCTATTTGCTTGATTACTTCTTGAATTATGCAGAAATTTGTGTTTCATTTGTTTTAAACACCAACACCCCCCCCCCACCCCTCCACATGCTAAATTTAGCTCCATTTGCTTGATTGTTTCTCGAGTTATGCTGAAATTAGATTTTTATTTGTATGGGAGTCCCCCTTTGCAGACAGACAGACAGACAGACAGATTTTTTTTTGTATACAAGGAGTGTATCGAAAATAAGCTATCCACAAACTTTCTTTCAAACGATGTTGAAAACCGATATTTTATTCATACAAAAAAATGATCCTTTATTGTACGAGGTTAAACTTGAACATAATGAAGACCGGATGAAATTTAAGTTATTCCTTCGCGAATTTTCGAACTTTGGATCGAATGCTTTTCATCAAGTTCCAGACAAGTGTTGCATCGCATTTTTTTGACGCTTGAGCCCAAAATTTTTTGAACTCCTGCATGTTCTCAGCTGCCTTACCAGTCGTCTTGAAGACCCTCTTAACGATTGCCCAGTAACGTTCGATGAGTCGAAGCTGAGGACAATTTGGTGGATTGATATTTTTCTCAACAAAATCTATACCCTTTTCCGCAAGCCAATTGAGAGTGGTTTTGGCATAGTGAGCCGACGCTAAATCCGGCCAAAACAGTGGAGGTGTACTATGCTTCTTATATACAGGCAACAATCTCTTCTGGAGACACTCAGATCGATAGATTTCCGCATTTATAGTTCCGGTAGTGTAAAAAATGGTTGACTTCAAACCACAGGAACATATTGCTTGCCATACCAGTACCTTTCGACCGAATTTCTCCACTTGAATCGACCACAGCATGCAGTGTTCAGAGTATAAAAAACCATCACAAATACATGCGTACAACGCAAATGTATGTGGATAGCTTATATTCGATACACTCCTTAGATTATTTGCATTATTTTACATCATAGTTAATTAGCATTGCACCGTGTCCAATATATTCTCATACACCGTAGGTCCGCTATATTTTGCGCATTGCCTAATGTTGCGTTGTTTTGTATATTTTGTGTTGTAACTATGATTTGCTGCGTTTTTGAGATTGACTTTTGACACGAATAGCTTGTAAATTGTGTTGACTTTCGATTAATGGGATACTAGATGAGAAAAAATGCTCATACCTGAAACCGTTTACAGTCCATCATGTAGGAAAGTATATGCGATATTTTTCGGATAATTTGGCCAAAGCCTTGCAAAAGGTCACTCGTGGCATCTCTGTTTGACTGGGTAAGCAAATTAAACAAACGATTTATATACATTGCATGCACTAAAAAGATTTTTCGTTTGTTACAGTTGATCAACGTGCAGTTTTTCTTGATTTCACCCAACATTTGCTTCATAAATCTAATGACATCACTTACTCCACTCGAAATTTGCCAAGGGTGACAGAACCAGCTGACGAGGATGTTTTTGAAAAAGCGTTCCGTTTACCCGATGTTCAACCTTAAAAGGCAAAGATAAATCGGAGACCGATATCTTGTCAACCTGCACGACAAATAATCCACACATCCAAATTCATGGACAATGCCACATAATACTGATGTGTTCACAAGCGAATAGAAGTGTCTGAGAAACACAAATGAAACATTTACGAATTATCGATTTTTATAAATCGAAATATAGCTAGGTCGAAAATTACCCTACTTTACCCTACTTTACTATCAAAATTGTTATTGAATAAAAATGTCCATTGCTGAAACTATACTATTCCAATTGTTTCAATGTTTGCATAAGTATCTATTAGTTTATTATGATGCGCAAAATTAGGAACACATGTGCGCAAAATTTGGAATATCTTAATTTTAGTGCGCATAGTTAGGAACACATACATCAATCGAAAATTATTATTTTTTATAAATTTCTGATCAACTACGAGGTGTATTGCATTGCTAGGATTGAGACAACGTAATATGAGCAAGACAAGAATTGTGTAACTCTTTTTATGCCTTTTCAAAAATAAAATCAAACTTATAATTTCTTAAATGCGCAAAATATAGCGCACTTTCGGCAAACCTTTAACCTTCTTGACCAGACGTTTTTCGAAACCGACTTCCATCGACATTTCGTTCCAAATTCGTTTGATTACGGTTTTGAATTTATTCATATTAGACGCCCTGTGGTCATTTACCTTCGACAACATCTATGACCATACGAAATAATCCAAGGGATTCAGATCTGGGGAACTGGGAGGCCATTCATTCTTGTTCAAAAAATCGATCAATTTTTTTCGGCACCAGCCCTGAACGAGATTTGCAGTATACGATGGTGCTCCATCCTGCTGAAACACATAGTAATCATCTCCAAGCACCTCTTGTACATATGGCTTGACAACTTTCTCCATAACTTCCGTTTTATAATATATGGCATTCACTTTAACGCCTTTTTCGGTGAAAACCAGTGGTAATTTACCTCGCTTGCAAATTCCTCCCCAAACCATCACTGACGCAGCACTTTGGAACCGTTGAATATTCCTTTCACTCTCTGGAACAGTTCTCGAAAAGAGAGCCCACAATCTGTCGTTCTGGACATCGTGGCATTGTGGCAAGACGAATAACTTTTCGTCGGAAAAGATAAATTCTTCACCACCGTGCCGCGACAAAAGCAGACTTGCTCTTTCGAGTCGTTTCTACTTGGAAGGTTCCGAAACTCCGTGAACCTTACGTTTCTTGAAAGCTTGGAATCCGAGATCATTTTGCAGTATATTGTGCATTGACGATCTCGAAACATTCAGATCTGTGGCCATTTTACGTACAGAGCGCTTTGATTTTCGTCTTATCCGTTCCCTGACCAGTTTAACAACTCGTGCAGTCCGCACCGTATGAGGACGATCGGATCTCTTCCGCTCATCCAACGAGCAGGTGTCACGGTACCTTCGGACGGTTCGGTACACAAAATCGCGTTTTACTCCGAGGTTTTTTTAAATTTCTGAAAAAAAAACCTTTCAAAAACTTTTTTTATCACCACAGCACGAAACTCTTTCATCGCTGCCCAACCCCGTTGTCATGTTTTTTATATGGACCCTAATTTTTTTTTGTATGATGGATCGTCACATTTAAACAAACCCCCCCTATTCCCTTACTGCGTGACATAATTAATGGACCTTCTCTAAAAGATAAACACCGAATGAAAACAATCGGACATAACCTAAAAGCGTTTGTATAAAGATAGTGCAAAACTACACCAACACATACGTGAAGCATGTTGAGAAGTTGCACGACACCAATGCATTGCAAAGCTAGGAAAAAGTGTATGAGAATATATTAATATATTGGACACGGTGCATATGAGGTGGTTGGGTTCAAACATTATATTCCAAAATAGAACATAAAAGAGTGTTCTTTCATTCAAAAATATCAAATTTACGTCCAGCATAGTTGAAATCTAATTGATCCCCCCCGTAAATTCCGAACTACCCTTTCGAAAATTTCCAGTAGTTTTCAACTAAAGAACACTTTTAACTAACCTTTGATTGTTATTTTTTGTATTCTCCCTTGCGCGGAAGTAACGATCTTCGATGAAGTTTGCAGAAGCAGATAATTTCTCAACTCCATGCGAAGCGCTAGGAGTGGACAGTAATTTTATTGTTAGAACGAATAGACATGAAGAGAAAGTGTATTGATAGTTCCGTATGGGGCATCGGCAGGCTTTGAAATTGAAAGATACAAGTTTGAAAACGAGCGGAGGGCAACTAAAGAAAAATAGTTTTGAACAATGCAATATACCAAAACAATATGTTGGAAACATGTCCAACTGATAGCTGCAACATTTTCGAAAATCCTGACAAGAAATGACTGAGAAATTAACGTTAAAAAGCTGACCACTTTTCGTGACGCTCTCATTTTCCATACCCGTCAAGTAAACCCCTATGTGGAATCCGAAGACGTACTGCACGTCAAAAACAAGGAACTATTTCACTCGAAGGCTATCTAGACGTTCTTGATGTATAAAAAAATCAAAACAAACATTGTTTTATAAATAACACATCAATTCGCAAGAAGATTGTGACTATGATAATAGGTATCAGTGGTGTAACTAGGGGGGGTGGAGGGTGCAACCTCATAAACACCAATATGTATATATTAATATTTCCTTGAGATTTTACTCAACCTTTCATCTATTTTTACAAAACAAACAACCCCCCACACGCACACACTTGAAAAATCGAATACTGTTCGCGCAATTGATCGTATCAATCATAAATCAACCGGAATGCTCTCCATATTAGTTGTAGGTAAATGCCAGCCATACAGAAGGGCGTATATGGTTGAATTCAGGAGAGTAACTCGTGAAATTTATTTAAAAAAAACCTCTTGCTTCATTCTTTTTTTTAAATATCACACAAATGCATGGAATCGTGAAGAGCAACATTTACGAAAGGAGATGAGGTCCTGGTCCCATTGATCTATCTATATTAGTCACTATACATGTGGGCTCAACCATGCTTAATCAAATTATATCAGAATTAAAGCACATGAAAATCTTGCCAGGTTCGTATAAATTCGCTCTCCTTAGCTTGGTGTGTTGAACGATGTTATTGGGTATTTAAGGCGACAGCTTTTCGGCTACAGAGACCAACAAAATATATGTAAATATATAAGTTCATGCCAAAAAAAATCTCCAACCAACCAACCAACCAGCCAAACCGGATTTCTGAAGTGCCAAATCAGCTATAGTTCCCTGGCAGAGGGCATCTACGAAGGTGGATAAACTTGCCGTTAACGAGGATTATTATTTTTCGTTTCATTTGCGATCAGGTGGTCCGCCCGCGTCAACAACAATGCAAACATTATTATATCTGTTGCTGTCAAAATTGCAGGAAAGTTTGCTAAAGCGATTACGTTAATTGTTGCGACACTGATAAATTTGCTATCTTGAGATAAACGTTGGACATAAAATTTATGCCCTGGTCCACAATACGATTTCCTTTCAAGCCGCCACTTTGTTTGACTCAGTGTTAAAATTTTCATGGTTTGCTTTTCCATTGACACACACAATTATTGTATCCATCCAACGAGCGACGCTAAACATGCTTTTGTCGACAAACAACGCACAGGAAGTAGGTCAAGTGACATGCAAGTTTCTGTTTACAATCGATTTAAGGATTCGTTGCTGACCAACATGCTAATGCGAATGAAAAGCGTGAAAATGAGTAGCAAACAAAAGGTCAAAATTTAGCTCAACTTGTTGATTAGGAAAGGAACACCATTCGATAAGATAACGAAAGTCAATATAATAATAAGGGGCCTGTCTCTAGTGCAACCTTGGCAAATGTACAGAAGAGTCAAGTGGTAAATGCCAATCTACATTGTCGTCGTTTGCGATCGTATAGCCAGAAAGGTATATTGAATAATGTTCACGTGTATGTGTGCAAGGTGCATCTGTGTATTGGCCGTCGCTTCGCAAAAGTGCATTCAATTCAACAACCAACGGTGTGGTGCATCTTCTCACTTTTCCTCGATTTTTCAACTTCTACTGCATCGCACTACAAAATTAGGGATTCTGACTTTTGCTACTCGATTGCATAATCACCGCGGGCCTACGATCATACCATACAAGATGATTATTGCTACACATTTTTCACAAATGATTTGAAAATTGCTTACAAACGTAATCTTTGCGATGATAAGGCAGATAACAAGAGAGTGCTCTCAATTTTTTGAGGTGATTCGCTACTTTTTATTATTATTAGTTTTACGAAATTGCGTGCTATTGGATGAACGGTGCTGACGTTGATTAAAAATTTGTTTCCATTCTATGTCACCTCCAAATTCCGAATTTAGACTTCTTCTGACTAGCCAATTATCCGGACCGGAACCGGAACATTCCAATTTTCAGGTGCCAAAACATCACAGTCAGTATGCACTAATTTGGATCTCCACAATTTGAGTCTTTTCAGTTTGATATCGGCTACTTGAACACACAATATTGATAGCACGGCACACATTATAATTAAGAAAATCTAAAAATCTACCTTTTCTAGAGACGTACGGGAAAACACATAAAAACTCTAACCAAACGAACTAGCGCGATTCGCGAGCCAGGCGAGACTGATGATTGAGACAGTTGAAGGAGTGAAGAGAGAGATACACAGTCCACTTCGAGACTGATTTATTCGCTGGTGCTGCGGTCCTGCATGGAAGAAGCATGGTTGGTTGCGCCCAGCTGTCACACAACCACGAATAACAAACGAATTCATCGATGATTATAATGATGATGGTGATGATGATGATAGCGTATTCGGATCGGTACAGTTTGTTTGTGTTAGTGAGAACAATTTTTTGTTTGTTTTCTGAGAGCTTTTTTAGCTGTTGGAACTGTCAATGTAAACACGGCTGCAAACTTAACTCAATGTGGTAGTCCACTTTACTCAGTTGCATCCATGGGAAATCGACTGGTGGGTCATCCACAATACACGGTATTTCCCAAGTAACCACGAGGCTGTAATATCAACAAGTTAGTCATCAAAGAGTTAGTCTATGGTAATATCATGCATATATAGGGCATATGTTTTACGTCTAGTGCATCATTAAAGTTGGATTAAAGCTGAAATGGGCCACACTAAGATCGGACTAATGCTATATCTTTTGTAATGCCATGAGACATTGCTAAAGTAGCATTATTGCATTGGTAATGCATCACTATACATTCTTAAGCTAATCTATCGCTTCATGACTTGACAACTGTTGAATTGATGCGATCTCGCATCATCGATGTTGATTTTGGGTTGAATAAAAAGCTGGCCAGACAGAGCAGTTATAACATGTTATAAGCTTATCTTGATGACGAATTTCTTGTTGTAATTATTTGACAACCGTTATAACATGTTATAACTCTGTAGTCTGAACAAGGCATAAGTGCAATAATATCATGCTTGTGGTTACTTGGGTTATTTTACCTCAAATTAGGTATTGTTGAAAATACTCAAAATATCAGTAAAATTAAACGATAATAAACAGTGATTTCTACTACCGTTTGCGTAATGTTCACTTTCCAATATTGGACGTTATTATTTACCTAAAATCGAATAAGTTTTACGTCACTGAAGCAAAGCGGTTGTCATATTTTTCCAAGTGTAAGCGTATTTAATTATTTTATTAACCTGTCAATAAATAGTTCTCTTATTTCCAAATCTTTGAAGCAACAATTTGTGCATTTTTTATTTTTATTCTAGCACCGACGGATCCTTGTGGGCTAACGAGAATTTGGTGCAGAACGATGCAATTCGGCATCAATGTTGGGTCGATGCAGAAAAAATACTTTTTTAGTGGAGTAATTCAGGTACGTAATGCAAAAGTGGGGCTATACGTCGTCGATGGCGCTCTTGCAAAATAATTTTTCGAGCTATTTAAGCAAAGTAATTGGTGATTGAAGGAGCAGAAAATCGTCGATAATGGTGATACTGATCAATTCAATACAGTTTAAAAAATAGCCAGAAAGTTATTATCAATTTCAGTTGATACTACGATGTTTAACCTCACTTTAGTTATACCTGGATTCATCCATACTCTTTATTGATACTTTTTTTTAATGCAAAATAAAATCTGTCATATATTTGAAAATTTGTTGCTCCTTGAGTGCAGAATTTGTAAAACTAATCCAAAAAGATAAATTGACTGACTGACTGACTGACTGACTGACTGACTGACTGACTGACTGACTGACTGACTGACCGACTGACTGACTGGCACCAACTGACGACTGACTGCAACTGACTGACTGACTGCAACTGACTCGCAGCTGACTGCAACCCCGACTAACTGACTGACTGACTGACAACTGACTAACTGACAACTGACCAACTGACTGGCAACCGGCAACTGACTGACTGCAACCGCACAGCAGCTGACCAACTGACAGCAGCAACTGACTGCAACTGACAACCCCAACTGCAGCTAACTGACAGCAGCTAACTGACAACTGACTAACTGGCAACTGACAACTGACAACTAGCAACCCCAACCGCAGCTAACTGACTAACCGCAACTGACAGCAACTAACCGCAACCGCAACCAACTGACCGCAACTAACCGACTGACTAACTGACTGACTGACAACTAACTGACAACGACTGACTAACTGACAACTAACCAACCGACAGCAACTGACAGCTAACTGCACCAGCACCAACCCCAGCAGACTGACGGCAACGGCAACTGACCGACTGACCGAGCGGCAGCTGACGACTGGCAGACTGACCAGCAGCAACTGACAACTGGCAACTGCAACTGACAACTGACTGGCAACTGACAGCAGACTAACCGACAGCAACTGACAGCAACTGACTGACTAACGGCAACTGGCAACTGACAACTGACAGCAACTGACAGCAACTGACAACTAGCAGCAACTGACTAGCAGCAACCCCAACTGACAGCACTGACAGCAACTGACTGACCAACTAACGCAACGGCAACTGACAACTGACCAGCAACCGCAACGGCAACTAACGAGCAACTGCTAACCGCTAACTAGCAACTAGCAGCAACTAGCGACAACTGACAACAGCAACTGACTAACGCGCAACGACTACTAACTGACAACTAACTGCTAACTAACTGACAGCAACTGCAGCAACTGGCAACGAGCAACTGACGACTGACAACTGACAGCAGCCAACAGCAGCGGCAACTGACGACAGCAACTGACAACTGACAGCAGCAGCTAGCAGCAGCAGCAGCAGCAGCAACCGCAGCTAGCAGCAGCAGCAGCAACCGACAGCAACCTCAACAGCAACGGCTAACCGACAGACAGCAGCAGCAGCAGCAACTGCAGCAGCAGCAACTAACTGACGACTAGCAACAGCAGCAGCGGCAACTGACAGCAGCAGCAGCAGCAGCAGCGGCAACTGGCAACTGACTAACGGCAGCAGCAACTGGCAACCTGACCAGCGGACTGACTGACAGCAACTGACCGGCAGCTGAGCAACCGACCAGCTAACTGACAGCAGCAACTGACTGGCAACTGACCGACTGACGACTGACTGCACTGACTGAGCGACTGACAACTGACAACTGACTGACTGACTGACCAACCGGCAGACTGACGGCTAGACTGACTGACTGACTGACTGACTGACTGACTGACTGACTGACTGACTGACTGACTGACTGACTGACTGACTGACTGACTGACTGACTGACTGACTGACTGACTGACTGACTGACTGACTGACTGACTGACTGACGTTTATAGGAGCGAAAGAGTGTAGATCGAGTGCCTCAAAGTAGGCGTCGTAGTGGAACATATGACCGCAGGCTGAACCAGAAGTTGTTGAGAAACGTCAGAGCAAACCATGGACTATCAGATAATGAAATCAAGTAAAAATACGCTGCTGCTCGCAGTACCGTTAGAAGCATTCGTTTGCGAAGAGGATATCGTTCATATCGAGTCAGCAAGCAACCAAACAGAACTTTTAAGCAAAGTCTCGTCACCAAAACTCGAGCTCGGAAATTGTACCAGCAGGTTTTGACGAAGTACCAAGGATGCCTGCTCATCGACGATGAAACCTACGTCAAAATGGATTTCGGACAGCTTCCTGGCCAACAATTCTACATGGCGGCGGCACGAGGAGATGTTCTTACGAAGTTTAAGTTTGCGTTTATGAACAAATTTGCCAGAAAACTGATGATTTGGCAAGGGATATGCAGCTGCGAAGCAAAGACCAAAGTGTTCGTGAAGAATAAGACGATGGACTCGAAGCTGTACTAGGAAGAATGCCTCAAAACCGCGTACTACCTTTCATTAAAGACCATAAAGGTCTCGTGAAGTTTTGGTCAGATTTGGCGAGTTGCCACTACAGCCGAGAAGTCATCCAGTGGTATCGCGATAATAAAGTGGATTTCATCGATAAAAACATAAATCCACCCATCTGCCAGCATTTCCTGCCCATCGAGAGATTTTTGGCAATAATGAAGCGGAAGCTTACAAAAAGTGGAAAAACGGCTCGGGACGCGACTTGGATGACCAAAATGTGGAACAAATGTGCCAAGGAAGTTGACTCCGAAGGTGTGCAGCGTTTGATGGGAGGAATAATGATGAAAGTGCAAATTTTCATTAGAAACGAAGAGAAACGATTTGTATTGATATTTTTTCCTTAAAGAACCTTTGTTTTGATGTATTTAGCTTATTTGTACCTCAATCCGTTACCGAGATACGGATGATTTTATTATTCCGGATTCTAAATGGACATAGATTTGCAAATGAAACAGCTGTTTCTGCATAACTGAAGAACTAATCAACGAAATGGAACCAAATTTTGCACGTGGGGTTTTCTGTGTGCAAATAATGTTTCTATTGTGGTTCGAGACACCTTCTCTCCCTAGAAGGGGGGCTCTCACACAAATTGAACTAAAATTTCTGCATAACTCAAGAACTAATCAAGCAAATGGAACCAAATTTGGCTTGTGGGGATTTTGGAGGCAAGAAATGTTTCTACGGTGGCTCGAGACTCCTCCTCTCTCTGGTTGGAGGGGGGAAATGAAACACAAATCTAAACCAACATGAGAATTCTCCGACGATGAGTGTCAAACGGTTCCAGATGAGAAGAATGCAGCGCGAGCGTTCATGCTGCAGCAAGCAACTCGTGAAAATGTGGAGCGATACAGACAGAGGCGAAGATAGCATACTCATCTCTTCCGGTATGCTAAGCGTCGCCTGGAGGAGTTGGAGTGCAAAGAAATGGCGCAGCAGTATCGTTCTCAAGATACGTATTCGTTCTCAAGGACGAATATCTGTATCTGGACGAATGAACGTGAGGCGACTGAAAGGTGGAAGCAGCACTACGATGAACACTTGAATGGCGCAGAGGCGGAATATCAAGACAGCAGGAGGAATGGCTTCATCGGTATAGTGGACGAGGGTGACGTGCCAATTCCCACGATAAGTGAAGTTAAGGATGCTATCAAACAGCTTAAGAATAACAAGGTTGCTGGGCGTTGACGACTTGTCTGCACTGACTGAAAGTTAGGATTTGGGATACAGAACAGCAACCCAAGGAGTGGAAAGAAGGAGTTATATGCCCAATATAAAAAGGGTAACAAGTTAGAATGTGAGAAATATCGAGCGATCGCTATTCTCAACGCGGCCTACAAAGTGCTGCCCCAGTTTATCTTCCATCGTCTCTCGCCGCAAGCAAGCAGATTTGTGGGATGTTATCAAGCCGGTTTTGTGAACGGTCGATCGACAACTGACCAAATCTTTGCGTCGCGGCAGATCCTCCAAAAGTGTCGCGAATATTAAGTCCCTTCACACCACCTATTTATCGACTTCCGCATACGATACTATTGATCGTGAAGAGCTATGGAAGATCATGGACGAGAACGTTTTTCTCGAGAAACTGGCCAGAATGATCCGATCATAGTGGGCAAAAATTGATCCAAAATCCCATTAATTTAGACGGCGCAGGGTAGGAGTTCTGAAAAATAGCTTATATTATGGGAAAAAATGCGGGGAATCCAATGGTGTTGGTTTCATTTAGGGTTGACCACAGTAAGTGTCCCATTTTGCCCATTTCTCCCCTCCTTCTGGATGCAAACTAGAATTATTTTTTTTTTATTTTTTTTTATAAAAAAGACCGTGCAATATCGTAGTTGCTACTCCTTTACTGATCAGAACAAGTGTAATTGCACAGAGAACTACATAGATGGAGCTTGGGAGTAGCTTTACATCTTCAATGTACAAGTTCACTAATTCCATTTATAGATCTGTACCAGCGCCGGCCACGTCCTCCCGTTTTTTTTTGGGGAGGGGGAAGGATGATTAGTTTGACAATCGTTGTTATTAGAGACCGTGATCACCACTGCTTCTCTACAATTGCCATGAGAAGGATAGTTGTGTTAGTGAGGCAGGTTATTTTTAGATCATGGATTCACTGTGGTAAGTGATGCGATCAATGAAAGCGCAGTAGACTGCTTTGTATTTTAAATCTAGTGGTGATAGAAAGAGGCAAGTGACAAATAGCAAGGAAGGGGACGGGCCTGGGATTGAACTCCCGACCATCTGCTCAGTAAGCAGAACGGGTAACCACTGAGCTACCCAGCCACGTCATTTGGATGCAAACTAGAATTATTACCCAAAAACTAAACTTGGAGCAACTATATTGAACCCAAATGCTCTGTAAATTTGCAAAACAAGGTGAGAAGCTGTAGGGATCAAATTTTACTTTGATCGGATGCCAGGAAGTGGTCCATTTTACCCGATTTTCCCTTACACATGCATAAACTCATATACCATGTGGTTTGGAAGATTGGCGCCAATAATATTGCTCCCACTTGCACTATACTTATGTGAAAATGTCCAGAGAATCGAATGGTGATAGTTTCATTAAGGGTTGACCTCAGTAAATGGTCCATTTTACCTGATTTCCCCCTATAATTTTATAACCTCATATACCATGCCGTTTTGAAGATCGGCGCTAGTAATATTGCTCTTAATTGCACTGTTCTTACGTAAAAACGTCCGAAAAATTGAATGGTGATAGTTTCGTTCAGGGTTGACCACAGTAAGGTGTCCATTTTACCCGAATTCTCCTCATATTTTAATAATATCATTTAAATCATGCTGTTCTGAAGATCGGCGCTAGTAATATTGCTCTCACTTGCGCGGTTCTTACGTAAAAATGTCCAGAAAATCGAATGGTGATAGTTCCGTTTAGGGTTGACCACAGTAAGTTGTCCATTTTACCCGAATTGCCCTCATAATTTAATAATATCATCTAAATCATGCGGTTTTGAAGATCGGCGCTAGTAATATTGCTCTCACTTGCACTGCACTTATGCAAAAATGTCTGAAGCATCGAATGATGATGGTTTTGTTTAGGATTGCCAACATAAAATTGTCCATTTTACCCGATTTCCCTTCATACTTGAAAAGCCCGTATACCATGCGTTTCTATTACTCTCATTTGGAATTTATTGTTGCTAAAATGTCCAGAGAATCTAATGGTGATAGTTTTGTTTACGGCTGACCTCAGTAAATTGTCCATTTTATCCTATTTACCCTCACAACCCTAAACGAAACCATCGTCATTCGATTCTCCGGACATTTTTACATAAGTACTGTGCAAGTGAGCGCAATGTTACTAGCGCCGATCTTCAGAACAGCAAGATATATATGAGATAATTAAATTATGAGGTGAATTTGGGTAAAATGGACAATTCACTGAGGTCAACCCTTTACCGAAACTATCACCATTCGATTTTCCGGACATTTTTACAATGATAAATTGCAAGTGAGAGTAATATTGCTGGCGCAAATTTGCACAACCGCATGGTACATGGTCTTTTTCAAGTATGAGGAGAAATCGGGTAAAATGGACAATTTTCTGTTGGAAACTCTAAACAAAACCATCAGCATTCGATTCTCCAGACAGTTTTACATAAGCACAGTGCAAGTGAGAGCAATATTACTAGCGCCTATCTTCAGAACAGCATGTTTTAAATGATATTATTAAATTGTAAGGGGAATTCGGGTAAAATGGACAACTTACTGAGGTCAACCCTAAACGGAACTATCACCATTCGATTTTCCGGACATTTTTACGTAAGAACAGTGCAAGTGAAAGCAATGTTACTAGCGTCGATCTTCAAAACAGCATGATTTAAATGATATTATTAAATTATGAGGGGAATTCGGGTAAAATGGACAACTTACTGTGGTCAACCCTGAACGGAACTATCACCATTCGATTTTCCAGACAGTTTTACGTAAGTACAGTGCAAGTGAGAGCAATATTACTAGCGCCGATCTTCAAAACAGCATGATTTAAATGATATTATTAAATTGTGAGGGGAATTCGGGTAAAATGGACAACTTACTGTGGTCAACCCTGAACGAAACTATCACCATTCGATTTTTGGACATTTTTACGTAAGAACAGTGCAAGTGAGAGCAATATTACTAGTGCCGATCTTCAAAACCGCATGTATACCAGGTACCGAGGTTATAAAATTATAGGGGGAAATCGGGTAAAATGGACACCTTACTGAGGTCAACCCTGAATGAAACCATCACCATTCGATTCTCCGGAAATTTTTACATAAGTATAGTGCAAGTGAGAGCAATATTACTGGCGCCAATCTTCCGAACCACATGGTATATGAGTTTATGCAAGTGTAAGGGAAAATCGGGTAAAATGAACCATTTCCTGGCATTGATCAAAGTAAAATTTGTTCCCTACAGTTTTTCAGCTTGTTTTGCAAATTTACGGTACATTTGGGTTCAATATAGTTGCTCCAAGTTTAGTTTTTGGGTAATAATTCTAGTTTGCATCCAAAAAGAGGGGACAGATGGGCAAAATGGGACACTTACTGTAGTCCTAAATGAAACCAACACCATTGGATTCCCCGCATTTTTTCCCATAAGATTAGTTATTTTTTAGCACTTCTACTCTGCGCCGTCTAAGTTAATGGGATTTTGGTTCCTTTTTTGCCCACTGTGCGATGGTTTAAATAAAAACACGCCTACGTTTAACTGTGTAGAACAAAAATATTTCCTCAAAAAACCATAAAAGTACCAGTTCTACTAAATTTTCATTTATTCAGTGGCAACGTAGCAAGGCTCGCACCGGGTTCAGCTAGTTCACATACCCTCAGTAGCAAAAAAAAATCCGAGCGAAATTTTGCATCCAAACGTCTTGTTCAACCTTCTGTAACATTCTCAATTATCAAAAATTTTAGCTTGACAACATTATAAACAATATATTGAGCATATCTGACCACAATATCATGTTGATATAATTTATAACTTTGAAATTATGATAACAAACATGGAAATAGTCGTTTTTGGACATACAAATTACTAAAATCTGTGTTTTTGTGAAAAAATACAGCATAATTAAAATTTCACTGCAGCCTAAAAATATGAATAAAATAATGTGGACACAATTTGAACTATTTCCATCCAGTGGATTAGACCAAAGTTGTAACGTTTGCACTAAAAAAATGGACTTTTTTTCGGATGATGATAAAAAAAGCTAAGACAGATAATTGATTTTGATATATTTCCCATGGAAGGTAATTATTTAAGCCTATTTGCAAAAAAAAATTCCACGCCCTTGCCAGCGGTCTTCCGGGAGTTTACCGGAACATTTGCCATAGTGGACGAACACATGCGTGTAGGCATGTTTTTGAATTCTTTCTTCGTTTTATATATCAATTCCTCCTCAGTTTTCGCGACAAAATTGTTGGAGTAGATCTTACGCTTCAGGTTGGCCCAGAAATTCTCGATGGGACGCAGCTGGGAGATGTTGGGCGGGTTCGCCGACTTGGATTCCACATCGATATTCAGCCGCTCCATCTCCTCCAACGATCACTTCGAGTAGTGGGCGACGCCAGATCCGGTCAGACCACCTCGTCTTCGCCCTTATGGTATTTCTTGATGAACGACGCAACTTCCGGCAGGCATTTCGTACTATAAATTTCCCCGTTCACGGCCAGTTCGGAGCGAAAGAAGAGTGGCTTTGACATCGACTTGTCGCTGATTGTCAGCCACAGCAGCACCTTCATGGGGAACTTGGTGTGTGAAATGAACTTCATCTCGGAGCTCACATCCTTCATGGGCGAAGTAAAATACGAAGTGCCCTGCCAGTCGTTGCTACCAGGATGAGATAGGTCTCGTCGTCCATCACCACCGCCATCGCCTGCAGCTCCAAAACCAGTGGACGCGATTGCCACTTCCTGATATGCATGTTCATGTTTGCCAGGTACTTTTTCACTGTTTGGTTGTTTGGCCAAGCGCACGCAGCGGTATAGCCACTTTTCCCTTGGTCTTCCTCTTCAGCATCCTTTGGAGCTTCTTGTAGCTCAGGGTCGGTGGCCGTCCGGAACCTGGCTTTCTTTCGATGCTCTGATTGTAGTCTAATAGTACCAAGATGGTGTAGATGCCGGAACGGAGTTGTTTCACTGTTTTTGCCACCACGGTTAGAGTTCGACTGATAGAGCTGTCAAATTTTGTCTGCTGACTCATAGGTTACTATGATTGATGCTGCACGGGTAGTTTCGTCAGTG
This sequence comes from Aedes japonicus, assembly GCA_034211315.2. Taxonomy (NCBI): domain Eukaryota; kingdom Metazoa; phylum Arthropoda; class Insecta; order Diptera; family Culicidae; genus Aedes; species Aedes japonicus. The sequence goes on from JASCZW010001441.1 coordinate 72,557, forward strand.
CGGGTGAAGGTAAACCCATGAAAAATCGGCAATTTTTGTTCTTTTTTTAATGCATACGGTATGGTAGTGTGTGTGAAATAGTATTACCTATACTGTTTTTGTGTGTGAAATAGTATTACCTATACTGTTCGCAAATGCACTTCCATGAGAAATACAAACAAGCATAAGAGTGACACCGACCAACCGGGATATCACACTTGAAACATGATTTAAAATCCGTTATAAACGATTGAAGTTTTATTAAGGTTTTGTTGTTTGCTTAGAAAATCAACGATCACTGCGTGCTAAATAAACTCAATTCCCAAGAAAAAAAATGTCATATACTTAAACATGATCGTAGAATGATGTCTTCCTTGATATTTTTTTTTTTAAATAGCAAAATTGGAAGCCGCGTCAGTTTGTCAATGGATGGGTATTATAACTTTGATTTTTTCATTGTACATTCTCTTCTTCCAGGATTTCGGCTGTTTCTAGAAAGGTGAGCTCCCTCCCAGTACAAATTCATTTCTATCTTTAAAATAGTTTTTTTTTATTAAAACAGTTCTTTAAAATAATTATCTCTGTCTCTCTCGTGAAAGTTCACAACTGTTTTCAAACAATTCCAGTTCACTTCATAAGGTTTTCATGTTACCATGTATTGCTTTCGTGTTTGCATCGAATCGATCGTATATTTCTCGGCTGTTATGTTGTCCGGCTCTATTCTGTTCCTAGTAAAACCTTCTCCAGTTTCCATGAACTTGCTTCAGGGGAAAACCCGCGCAAAGGCAGGGAAGTTTGTTTGGTTCTTAATCAAGTATGTTAAAATAACATCTTCTTTTTTTTTTTGCTTCGCTTATATATCATAGGAAATCACTCACTTTCAGTTTCACGAACTCACGGGTAAATTAGTACTTTAGTTACACAGAAATAGTTTAACCTTAAACAAAAGAAGTGATACCATTTTCGATTCCGTCGTTATCTTTTATTGTCTCGGTGTCCGGTTCCATCCGTCTTTTTTTATTAGATTTCTTTCTCTGCTTTAGGGTTCAATAATCGTCGACGCAATTCGGGAGTGGTTTTGGCTGTATCTTGGACGGATTTTGGCTGTATCTTGTGGCTGATTATATCTGAGCTTTCTGGTTTGACTTTTCTTTTAGAAGGAATGTTTTTCGTTTATTAGTTGAAAATATCACCTCTAGTCTGATAAATATTTATACTTTTCTCTCTTGCTCTCACATTTTCACTCGCTCTCTCTTGTCCTCGAATAGACTGCAATAGAAAACAACCTCTTCGCTTATTTCTCTCCGGTTGCTTTTGATGTGTTGTTCCCTCTTGCTCTCGATTGCACAATCAGTCATCAATAGTGTTATTTCTTATATAAAAAAAGCAACTCTCGCTCTCTCTTTCTTACTCTCTCTCTCTCTCTAACCAATAACGTTCAATAACATCATGTTCTTAAAAATTTCGATATCTTAAACCACTTTCACTGTGTATGATATTGATTTGCGTGTGTTTAAAAAAGTTCTTCCACATTCATGTGTGAGGGTGTGTCATTTTCTTGGGGATGTTTCGCAGCTCTGCTCTCTTACATTTCTGTTAAATGTATATAAATATCATTGTTTTAAAAATTTAACGATACTACACTTAGATTGCCTATGTACAAACGTTTTGTCAAAACCTTTTTCATTTACAAAGCCCTTACATGCTTCTGTTGTGCATGTGTACGTGTGTGTGTGTGTTTGTGTTTTTCTTTTGTTTGTTGCTATGCATAAATATGTATAAGACATTTTTCAACCATATGGGAATGTTCGGAAAAAAGGGGTTGGTCCCTTTGTTTTGCGCCTCTTCGCACTCTTCCACATGAGCTTGGCTCCAATCAACAACGTTTAAAAAATTCCATAAAAAAAGTCATAAATATTACTGCACACTTTGGACTTGCGCTATCCTTTCAGCGTGAGTGCGAGCGTGCTTGGCGCGTGTGTGTGTGTACGATTGGTTCTCACTTCTATTTATGCATGTGTGAGTGTGTGTTTGTGTATGTTTTCCGTTTGTTTCGATTGTTGTATTCATGCTCTATCAGCACTCGGATTTGTCCTCTTCCACCAGCAGCTGAGTGTCCTTGCCGGTGTCATGGGACGTAGGACTTAGCTCCTTGGGACGCAGATTCAGCTGCGGTGACGTACGATGCGTTATGCTGCTCGGCGCTAGGATCGCCGAAACCGGTTCCGTGAACGGACCGATTGAAGGTTTACTACCCTTGGGCTCCATGGGAACCTCGTAGATTCCTGGAAAATAGAATTAAACCCTTGAATTGTATGATATCTGATAGGAATGCTAGTGCTAGAAACCTACCTGATCCATTGCTTATGCTGGGATCGGTCGTTCCGGACTGTACAGCATCGTACATCGGATTGCTGAAGTCTGTATTCTTGTTGCTCAGCGTATCCAGGCTGTAGCCATCGAGTGGAGCTACGCCACCGCCGGCCGGTATCACTCCGGTCGCCGGTCGATTCGATGGGAAATCTGGCGAGTTGAATTCGACATTTGTACCCGGTCGGAACGAAACACTCTGTGAGGACGTTAGGCTAGGTTTGCCGCTGTAAACAAACAAAGGCAGTCAAAATACAAAATCACTTCGGAGCAAGCATAACTCACAAGGGCCTCTTCTTGATGATAAAGTATGATCCTATGGTGGCCGCTATCAGAATTGCTACCAAAATGGGGATGTAGATCGCCGCGGCACTTCCTGGACTAGATCCGAACATTCGTTCACTGTAGAACTCGCAGTGCTGTCCACTGAACTCCGGTAGACACATGCAGATCAACCCATTACCACTGTCGTCCTCCTGGCATTGCCCGCCATTCTGGCAGGGACAGATCTGCGGCAGAGGTCTTGCGTGCTCGGAAGCTATTCAGAAGAAAGTTTCATTGGATTACTACTGCTGCGAACAAAGTTCAATCCCGTCTACACTTACGTGCATCACAGACTACTTCCGCTGTGCTACGATGGGACGTTTGTTGGACGGTGTTGTCCGGACAAGCACAACGTCTTCCACCGGGGACCAACAAGCACAGATGGGTACAAACGTTCTTGAAGCACGGATTATTCAGCGAGGTGTTGTACCGAAGGTCATGGTAGACTAGAACCCAAAGATAAACCCATGTTATTCAACCATCATGCAAGATTTACTCCACCTTCAACTTACCCTTCAAACTAGACGGATTGGCAAGGCTTCTCTGCACCGCAACTTGCACTCCCCGGCCAAACTTATCCTGTCGTAGCAGCTCACCCGTGTCCCGGGTAATCCAATATAGGAACGATTCAAACACATCCAGCGAAACCGGATGCTTCAACATCTCACCCTTCAAGATCGCCCGCCGCATCGAACCATCGGGCTTCATGACCTCGATAGTGTTTAGCTTGGTATCAACCCAGTAGACCATATGGTCCTGCGAATAATCGATGGTCAATCCAGCCGGATGGCGAATGGCATCTGTAATCAAAGGCCGTCTCTTCGAACCATCCATCCAGGAAACTTCGATCTTTGGTGCCGATCCAGCATCGGCCCAGAACAAACGTCCAAGCTGTGGGTCGACGGCAATCGATGTCGGCAACTCCAGGCCAGCATTCGCCAATGCCCGGCGATAGCGTCCGTCCGTCTTGGCAACCATGATCCTACCTCTCGGTTTCGATCCCGTACGATCCGTTTCGGCCCAGTACAGATTATCCGCAATCCAATCGACAGCCAGTGCCGTTGGTTTAGAATTACCCTTCATATTCAAGTCCTGAGCGAAACCGATCTTGACTTCCCCATTCTTGGCATTTACCATGTAGCTTCGCTTTATCGTCTTATCGTAGCTATCGGCCCAGAAGATCATCTGCGTCAATGGGTTATAATCCAAAGCTTCGATTCTCTTCTCGCCTCCAATCACATCGAACTGGTCGTTGATCTTCAGGTCGTACGCCCTTATCTCCGGACCACTGCTGAACACAACCGTGACATCATCCTTAAGTGCCTTACATACTCCAGAAACGGCATCGGACAACCGGAAACCATCCCGACACGAGCAAGCGTACGTTCCGTTCAGGTTAGTACAGATTTGCGAACACTTGTGAGTTCCCGTGGCACACTCGTCTATGTCCAAGCAGTGTTTCTTGTTCTCCGCGTCTATGATGAACCCAGGATAGCACGCACAGATAAATCCGCCATCTGTCAAGTTATGACAGTGATGCTCGCAACCTCCCTTCGTCAACGCAGAACATGTACTCGTGTGGTGGCATCCCAATTCGTCCGAACTATCACCGCAATCATCTGCATAGTCGCAAAGTTGAGCCCGATCGATGCACTTTTTGTTCGCACATTGATACTGCGTGTAGAGGTCGCAAGGCTTCTGTCGAGACGCACATAGCGTCATGTTATTCTCATCGGAACCGTCTCCACAGTTATCTACTCCATCACAAATCTGGTACCGCGCCACACACCTATGGTTAGTGCACTGGAACCTCCGAAGAGTGTCACAATTGAAGTTCGTACACACGGAAGCAGCTTCGTCCGAATTGTCTCCGCAATCATCCGTACCGTCGCAGAGATCCGACGGCGAAACGCACAGATTGTTGGCACATTGGAACCTCGATTCTGGACAGTATCGTCCTCCTGGGAACCTCGGTGGGCAACCGATTTCATCCGACATATCTCGACAATCGCGATCACCATCGCACCGGAAGTACGAAGCAATACAGTGCCCAGAGGTACACTGGAACGTTCCATTCTTACACTGGAAGCCTTCGCAGTTGAACTCGTCACTATTGTCTCCACAGTCGTCTTCGTGATCGCAACGCCAACGGCTGGAAATGCACTTACCGTTGCCGCACCGGAACTCCGACTCGGAACACTCACGGTATTTGCCCTTGCACTGAGCATCCGATTCGTCGCTTCCGTCACCGCAATCGTCGGCAAAGTCACACATCCATTGTCTGAAAAGGAACAAATCAATAAATCTCCTTTCCAAAAAACCGTCTCAATCCGTCAAACTCACTTCGGAATGCATCGGTTGTTGTTGCACTTGAAGTCCGTCTCTGTGTTGCACTTGGGACAGTTCTCCGGCAGTTCATCGCTGTTGTCGCGGCAATCGTCCTTACCATCGCAGAACAACCACTTCGGAATGCACCGATAGTTGGACTGACCCGGGCAGCGAGACCATCCCGTGGTACAGTTCCTCTGTCGACACATGTAAGCCGGTTCGTCCGAATCGTCACCGCAATCGTTATCGAAGTCACACATCCACAGCTTCGGAATACAGCGACCGTTCTTGCAGCTGAACTCCGTTTCCGGATCGCACGTGCGTTTGTCTGAAATAAACAAGCATTGTCAAATCTTTATCCTAAACCACAACTCAACTCTCAACTTACGACAGATCTCCGGGTCTTCATCGCTGCCATCCTTGCAGTCTGCATCACCGTCGCACTTCCAGCTATCGAGAATACATCTTCCACTTGATTTACACTTGAAGTCCGACACTGGACACGGCAGGTCACAGTTCTGTTCGTCGCTACCGTCTCCACAGTCGTCCGTACCGTCGCAGATCGTCGTTGAAGGGGTACAGTTTCCGTTGCTGCACTGGAAGGTTCCCGCCCGACAATGCCTGGCTGGGCACGTTTCCGGTTCGTCCGATTTGTCCTTACAATCAGGTTCACCGTCGCACTTCCAGAACCATGGAATACACTTCTCGTCTACTCCGCCACAGCGATGCTGCCCGGTGGTACAGTTGGCAATGCATGTTTTTGAATCTCGAGCCAGGTAGAATTGGTTTGGACAGGCGCACTTGTAGCTCGGAGCTCCCTCCTCAATGTAGCCTTCGACGTTCAGATAGGTCGACTCCAGGGGCGGCGCTAGCAGGCATAGATGTGTACAACCTCCGTTGGTTGCTCCGCAGGGATTGGTGTATGGCAACTGCCGCAGAGGATGGCTAATATGTATGTCGTATGGCCGATGCGTGGTATTTCTGATGACGGTGAAGTTTTCTCCGGTGAACTTGTTCGCCCTTATAATCGCCTTCAGGTTCCAATCCGACCAATAGAGGTGATCATCAAAGATCGACAAAGCGAACACGTGTGGGGTCTTGCTTCCCGAGAGAACGACATGTCGATGGTGACCTTCAAGATCGGAGAACGCAATGTAGTCCAAGTGGGCGTCGGCCCAGTAAATGCGATCCGTAAAGTAATCAATGGTAAGAGCGTTTGGCCAAGCAATGTCCTGCTCCCAGGTTAGAATTCGGGTGAAATTTGATCCATCCATACCCATCTTGGCGATGTAGGCTTGCAAGTGCCAAGAGGTGAAATACAGATAACCAATACCAGGATGAACGGCAATTGCTCGAGGATCGACAACTCCACTTCTCAGCGTCTTTCGCTTTGTTCCGTCCAGCTCAGAGACGTCCAGATTCTTGGAGTGTCTATCCAACCAGTAGAGTTTACGACCAACCCAATCCACGGCTATTCCTTCCAAGCCATGCGAATCATGCTTGATAACCGGAATCTTCTCGATCTTCACGTCATCCTGTATGGATCCAAACTTGGACTTGAAGATCGTCTTGGCCGTCACATCACAGAAGTACATCTCTTCCTCCTTCATATCGAAGTCGATCGCCACCACATTCATCAAATCCTGGTGGATCAGATTGTACTGGTGACCGTCAACGGACATGTTGCGCACGTAGTACTTATTGCTGAAGATCAACCATGGCTTTGTCGCGTCCTTACGCTTGCATGTGTGTTCGTCATTTTGGCGTTCGTAGTACCGATCATCACACTTGCAGTAGTACGATCCCGGTGTGTTGGAACAGTGCTGCGAACAGACTCCCGGCGTTTCGATACACTCGTCAATATCTGCACAGGCCTTACCGTCTTCCAAGAGTCTAGAAAAAGAATATATGGTAAGTTACCTTCCAAATCAATCAGTTCCAAAGATCCAACAACTTACTTGTATCCAGCGTTACAATCGCAATAGTACCCGGTCGGAGTATCCACGCACTTGTGACCACAACGGTGAATCTCCACCTTGGCACACTCATCCACGTTGCAGTGCAGCGGCTCGTCTGACTCATCCGAACAGTCCGGAACCTTATTACAAACCAGATGGCTATCGATACACTGCCCATTGGTACAGGTAAACTTGCCCAGCGGACAGGTGTTGTTATCCTTTTTGCAGTCGACCTCGTCCGAATGATCTCCGCAGTCGTCTTCCCCATCGCAGCGATACTGATTCCGGATACACTTGAAGTTTTGACAGGTGAATTCCTGCGTAGAACAGGTCTTGTACTGACTGTTGCAAGTCTTGCCTTCATCCGAACCATCTCCACAGTCGTTGTCGTGATCGCACACCCATCCCTAGAATGATTCCCTCATCAGTTACACAAGACTTCCCCAAACATCTCCCATCACAACCTACCTGATTGATACACCTTCCATTGGCACACGAGAACTGATCATCGCTACATGGCTGCGGCGTTGGACAGTTGTGCAGTGTTGTGTTCTCATCTGCACCATCCACACAATCCGGATCGCCATCACAGATCCACTTCTTCGGAATACACTGAGCCCTTGCCCAAGCCTTGTTCTCCTGGCACGTAAATTCTGTCTCTTCGTCACACTTCCGATCGTTGCACTGATGCCGGTTGTCCTCATCGCTGTTATCCAAGCAATCATTATCGCCATCGCAGATGTAGATCCGAGGAATACAGTTGCCATTGTCGCATGTAAACAGATCACCGAAGCACGTTCGGCCTTCTGATTTGCAGTACTCTGGCGGTTCGTCAGCTCCATCACCGCAATCGTCGTCTCCATCGCAGTACCACGTAGCTGGAATGCACCGATGATTCGGGCAGCGGAAACTGTTCTGTGGACAAGTTCTCTGTGCACAGTGCAGTGGATCTTCATCGGAGTTGTCACCACAGTCGTTATCACCATCGCACAGCCAATAAGGTTCGACGCAGATGTTGGTCTTGTCACATTTGAGGTGATTCGGCGGGCATGTCGTATTCGTCGGGCACCGTTCGTGTGTTTCGTCCGATGTGGCATTATCCTTACAGTCGTTGATTCCGTTACATACCTGGCTTTGCGGAATACACCTTCCATTCAGGCAGGTAAACTCTCCATCCACGCACGGTGGGTATGAGCAATTTTCCTCGTCCGATCCGTCCTTGCAGTCGTTCTCGTGATCACATTTCCACGACTTGAAGATGCATCTGCCGTTGTTGCAACGGAACTCATTCGGTCCACACGAATGGAACGCACAGTAGTTCTCATCCTCGTCGGAGTTATCTCCGCAATCGTCGTCTCCATCGCAAGACCACATCCTGGAAATACACTTTCCATTTTGACAGTAGAACTTGCTTGAATCGCACGTGTGGTTCTTGGGAGCACACATCCTTCCTTCGTTAACCGGTTTCTTCGTATCGTCACACTTGCACTCTGCCTTTCCGTTCAAGCCTGGATGGCAGCTCTGCGCACAGCCGCCATTGTTCTGCAAACATGGATTTGCTTGACATTGCTGCCGACTGTGGCTATAGATGTGAATATCTCTTGGAGAATCCTCCAATCTCTTCACCATTTCCACCATGTTTGCTCCAGTATGCTTCTCCGCGCGGTAAACTCCTCGCAACTGAAGATCCGTCCAGTAGATATAGTTCCGGAACACCGTAATTGCGAAGGGATAGATTGTTGCCGATATCAGCACTTCTCTGTCCTTACCGTCCAGTTTTGATCGCTCGATCTTTTCTCGCACGGCATCTGTCCAGTATAGCATCCGTTCGTCGTAATCAATCGCCAAACCACTGGGTTGAGACAGGTCCTTGTCGATGATTGCCCTCTTCAGCGAACCAGCCATCGTTGTGCGGAAGATCTTACCCGACGTTCCGAAGCGTCCCCAATCCGTGTAGTACAGCGTACCGTTGCATGGATCCAGCACGATCGCCCGTGGTCGTTCAACCCGGGTGATCATCACCAAATCCGAGCCGTCCAAATTCATCGCGTAGATCGAATTGTTCGAGCTATCGGTCCAGTAGATCTTCTTCTGTGTCCAATCGTAAGCGATTCCCTCCGGATTGATTCCACGGGTAATGATCGGCTTGATGCTGGCCGTGTCCGGTTTGTCTCCCTTGGTGTAGGCAATCTTAGCCCAGGGGCGGATCTGTGTGAAAAACAGTTTATTGTCAGCATAATCGAAGTCCAGCCCAACGACGTTGGTCAGATTGACGACTGGGGCGAATGGCACGTTGGTGGAGGTTTGGTCTAGTTCGATAGCTCGTATTTCGGTTCGAGTGGAGAACACTACGTATTCGTCGGCTAACTCGCAACGACGGCCATCCGTTGATAGACGTCCTACGGAGCAGTCACACTTGAAGTTCGGTTTCTGATTATATTCCGGTGGGAAGCTGAAGCACAGCTGATCACAGCCACCATTTCCGAATCGAAGACAAGGATTGCTGTCATCTGCGGGTTGATTGTTGATATCGTAAATGGTGATATCACGCAGTTTCTGAAGATTTGTGCGAACCTTCTCCGGAAGTGTGTTATTTCCAGGGAATTTGGTCGCCTTGAAAACGGTTAGCAAATTTCGATCCACCCAGTAGATGTCCGTCAGATGGACAGCGATAGCCATCGGATTAGCAAGGTTACGTCGAATGACCTGTCGGTTTCCTCCGTTGTAGGATATCTTCTGGATCATATCCAGCTTGGAATCGACCCAGTAGACGTCGTGCGTTAGCATGTCAACCGTTAGATCGCGAGGGTTGGAAATTCCTGACGTAACCACCGGAGTCCAGTTGGATCCATCAAGGTAGCATTTTCCGATTCTTGGATATTGACCGTAATCGATCCAGTAGAGCAGCCGCTTGATCGGGTTCACTGCTAACTCACGCGGAGCATCGTTGGTTGTCTTAACGATGATCTTCCGGTGCGTTCCGTCCAACCAACTGACCTCGACGTAATTTTCATGTGGGAACACGTTAGTAAAGTACATATTTCCGGCGACCCAATCGATGGCAATTCCTCGAATACCGTTGCTACCGATACCGTCCTTGATGATGTTCTGTAGTTCGGTGCCATTCGGACGGATACGGAAGATGCCGTTCCAGTGTCCACGATTGTACTCAACCCAGTAGATCCACGATTCTCGGTACAGAATGTCTACGTGCAGAATGTGATGTCCGGCGCCGGTAATCGGAACCATTGCCTCTGAAGAGTCCTTCAAGCTGTATCCTCTGGTCATGTCCAGTTGTGAAACGACGGCGAATGTTTTGTACGGATTGCACGAAACTTCATTGTCCTTTTTGTAGCCCATTCCGCAAGCGCAAACACGAGCTCCGTTATCGTTAGGAATACAGATGTGCTCACAACCTCCGTTGTTCATCATGCATGGATGTTGAATCATCGATCGTTTCTTGAAGATGATCATATTCTTCAGATCGGGCTCGTTGTCCAAGATTGTCTTCGGATTGTCTCCGTTGGGCAAATCTACCCGAACGATCTTTTCGTACGTCGGATCCATGTAGTAGAGTCTCGATTCCAGAACGCCAAGTCCTCTTGGCTTAGCGATTGAGTTTTCTTCACTCAGTATTGTCTTCTTGTTCGTTCCACTATACTCGATCGACATCACAGCCGGAGGGTGCTGCGAACTGTAGTACACCATTTTCTTGTCGATATCCAGGGTTATCGCCTCCGGGAATTGAATCGTGTCATCCAAAATCGTCGGATTCGATCCGTCCATATTTGCCATCGCTACCTTTGTCGGAACTCCATACCCACCTTCGTCGATCCAGAACAGTTTGCCATTGCTTGGGTCAAGTGCAATTTGCTTCGGTTTGGAAACCGAAGTCTTGTTACCATCGTTCACCAGCACAACCGTCCTGTATTTGACCTTTCCATCAACCTTGATTGCCTCGATATTGCTCGCCAAGCGGTTTCCAATGAACAAATTTCTACCAATCCAGTCGAAAGCAATCGTGAAGGCTGCTCCGACCAATCCGTTGTCTGTTCCTAGGAACAGTGTCTTGTTACCACCTCCGTACGGGCTCGTATAGATTGTGCAGTTCTCGTCGTCTTCTTCCTTGCCTTGCACCCAGAACAGTGTCTCACCCTTTCGATCGTAGTCGACGCTTATGCCGCTTTCGATACCCACGACTGGAATCATGCTTCCGGCCCGAATGTCACCGCCGTTGAATGGAACATCCACGATCTGATTGTTCTTTAGGACCATAAGGTATGCATTCTCCTCCTCGACGCACCGGCCATCGGAAATCAACTTATAGCCCGGTTTGCACTTGCAAGAGTATCCGGACTTCTCCGAAGGGCTGAGCAGACAGATGTGCTGACAGCTAGATGTTTTGCACGGACTTTCATATAGCGGTTGAAGTGAGGGATGGTGAACGTGGATCGACAAGGGTTGGGAAATCAAATGACTGACTACGGTTTGATTAGTTCCACGGTACTTGTTGGCAGAAAGAACGCGGTTCAACTGACGATCCGTCCAGTACAGGGTGTCTTCAAACTGCGATAGGGAATGAGCATGAAGAAGATAGTGACTGGCGGCTAACACTTGCTGACGACCTGTTCCGTTGTAGTAGCAGAAGTCGATAAAGTCCAGCTTGGAGTCGGCGAAATACACTCGCTGCGTAGCAATATCCAGGGTTAATCCGTTCGGCCAGTAGATCTTGGTGTTGATGATGGTTTCACGCATGGTTCCGTCCATACCGATACGCTCGATGCGTGGGTTCTCACCCCAATCGGTCCAGAACAGGAACTTGGCATTCGGGCTTGGATCCAGACACATTCCTCGTGGTTGGGTGATGTTCTCTCGAACCAACACCAGGCGATTGGAACCGTTTTCACTGCAGACTTCTATCGTATTCAGTTTACTGTCAAGCCAGTACAAGTTTTGACCAATCCAATCGTACGCGAGACCTTCAACCAGATCCAGACCGGTAGAGATGATCTCCTGAGGTTCCTGGCCACGATCTAACCGGGAGATTTTCTTGAGTTTCATGTCACTCCAGAAGATGGTTCCGGTGTGCATGTTGGAAGCAGTGGCCACTACGTTTTCCACGATTATCGGTACCCGCTCCAGGCCCTGTTCGTTCAGATCCGCAACCAGAATCGAATGACGGTTGGAAATGATCAGGAAGGCTGCCGAATGGTTTACTGCCTTGCATGTGTGCTTGTTCGGCTGCAGAATGTAGCCGTCCGTGCAGGAGCAGAAGTACGATCCCTTGGTGTTGGTACAGATTTGAGAACATAGACCTGGTGGATCGCATTCGTTCAAATCTTTGCAGGTAAAGTTGTCCGGGGCGAGTTCTTCACCAGGAGGACAGATGCAGAGTGCTCCGAGTGGTGTTTTCTGACAACCGTTGGAACACAGACCGGTTTGATGCTGGCACTGAGCGAGATCACAACCAAGGCCTTCGTCAGCTCCGTTGGGGCAGTCTTCAACTTCGTCGCACACCGAAGTAAGATTAACACAGCGCTCGGTAATTCCGGGGCAGGCCCATTGTCCAGGTGGACACTTCAGCGGTGGAGTAATACAAGCATGCTCGGTACTCTCATCTGATCCATCTCCACAATCATCCTTACCATCACAGATGTACGATTTGTAAATGCACTTGGAGTTCTTACATTTGTAGAAGTTATTCGGACATGTGATCTTTCCACAGTCCTCTTCATCCGAGTGATCTTCGCAGTCGTTGGATCCATCGCAGTGCCACGCGACAGGGATGCAAACCCCGGAAGATTTACATCGGAAGTGTTTCTCCAGGTTGCACTGATTTGGCTCCATTGTTGGGCAGCCAAGTTCGTCACTTCCATCGTTACAATCCGGTATCCCATCGCACTTGTAGGTCTCTTCAACGCACTGCCGCAGGTCGTTACATTTGAACTGATTCGCTAGGCACGTAATCGGTGGACAGTCCTTCTCATCCTGTTTGTCGAAGCAATCATCGTCACCGTCACACACCCAACTCTGCGGTATACAGTGACCTGTCCGAGGACACGTAAACTGGAAGTATGCACAGGTCTTCTCCGCACAGAAGTCACCCTCGTCGGATCCATCACCACAATCGTTTTCGCTGTCGCATTTCCAGATGTTTGGAATACACCGGCCATTCTCGCACGCAAACTGCGAAGCCGCACAAGTCACGTTTCCGCACTCGAACTCATCCGAATGATCGCCACAGTCGTTCTCGTGATCACATCGGAAGTTCAGAGGAATACAGCGACCCGATTTGCACTGGAATTCATTCGTACCGCACGTTGGTTCTGAAAAAGCAATCCAAATTTAACTTATTGAAGTTCAACCGAGTCACTCATCTACTTACTTGTACAATTCTGTTCTTCATCGCTGTTGTCCAAGCAATCGTCGTCGCCGTCGCAGATCCAGCTCTTCGGAATGCAGCGCTGGTTGTTGCAGGTGAAATCCCACGTGTTCGGACAGGACTGCATTGGTGGTTCGGCGTTCGGATCAGCGAAGCAACTCCTGCCGTCATCTCCCAAACGTTCGCCGTACGGACAGCCACATTTCACGGTCAATCCACTGGAGCTATTCCTGGGAACGGCGAAGCACAACTTCTCGCAACCTCCGTTGTTGATACCACACGGTTGGTGCGAATCGATCAACTGAATCGATCGGCTGAAAACTTTAACTCCGTACAGCCGGTTGGTTTGTGGCTCCCGAACCATAATCTCCTCCTGATCACCTGTCAGTTTGTTCAATCGCACGATCGCATCCAATCGCCAGTCCGTGATGTACATCCATTCTTCGTGGATTACGATCGAAAAGGGGTGCCGAATAAGTCGCGAATTGACCGTTCTCACATCCGTTCCATCCAAGTTCGAATGCTGCACGTGATCCAACAGAGCGTCACACCAATACACACGATCTTCCTTGAAATCAATGGATAAGCCATTGGGCCAGCCCAGGGTTACGTTTTTGAACACCATCAAACCTGTACCGTCGGAGTTCGCACGGCTGATGTTCGCCGGTCGATCCCATTCCGAGAAATAGATGTAACCTTTGTTCGGGTGGACAACGATCGCACGTGGTCGTTTGAGATTTTTCAACAGCGTTCTCCTATAGCTGACCGTCCGGGTACTGAGGACGTTCAACGTTCCCTTCCGACTGTCGATGTAGTACAGATTCTTCGATACCCAATCGACGGCCAAACCTTCAACACCTTCGTTCTGCGATGCGAGGACAATCTCCCGTCCAGTTCCATTTCGGTGAACTCGATAGATGACATCCTGCAGGACGTCCGAGTAGTAAATGTGTTCATCGACGGCATCAAAGTCCAGGCCGACGAAACGAGCCCGACGCGAAACAACCGGAAGAATGGCGTCGCTGAAACCTTCGATGACTGGATCCAGCACCTTACCCTTGATGAATCGCTGTTGCGAGTACATGAGGAACTGTCGCACCAGTTCACAGTTCATCAAATCCTTGGACAGCTGCCATCCCGTGGTACAGGCACAACGGTATCCCAAACCAGAGGGAGCACCTTGGACGGCCGTGACGACACACATTTGCGAACATCCTCCATTGTTACTGCCGCATGGATTTGAGACCTTTGGTTGTGCGATCGGATGCACGGTGATTATTGCTTTCGGTTCGCGAATGTCCTTTGCCTTGAAGATCGATTGAATGCTGGAGGAACCTTCGAATTTGTCCACGGACATGATACCCTGTTTGGTGGCGTCCGTCCAAAAGACTCGGTTTTCGAACAATGCCAACCGGGATGGACTCGGAACTTGCTGACCACGGAGAATCATTACACGGTATTCGCCCTCGTAGTTGACGGATTCGATGTAGTCCAGAAGCGAGTCACACCAGAAAACACGCTTGGCAATTACATCAACGGCTACGCCAGATGCCTTGTAGGCCGCTTCGGAAACGATCGATTTCGCATGGGTTCCATCCATATGGGCTCGTAGAACGTGACTTCCGTCGGCTACGAACATTAGACCCGAAGTTGGATCCAAGGCGAGATCGGCTGGGCTGGTAAGGTTAGAACCCAGGACTACAGCACGCCACCGCCCATCAAGTTCGAAAACGTCGACCTTTTGACCAACCAAATCTGCGACGTATAGCTTGTCTCCAATCCAGTCGATCGCGATTGCCACCGGAGCCCATGTTCCGGGCAGAGTGAAATCATGTCCGCCGTATCCTCCGTCCTTCAGGACTTGGGATTGTACTTTGCGAGTTTTAATGTCGGACCAGAAAAGTAAGTTCTTGCTATGGTGGTAGGCTAATCCGCTTGCTCCGGTGGCGTTCGCGATAGTTCTGAAGTCCTGACCATGCGAGCTCATCCGAACAATCGCTCGATCATACGCAAAGATCAGTTCTAGATTGGATGCCGTTGGTGCTACGCAGCGAGACCGATCCATCAGCGTGTAACCGTTGGCACAGGCACAGGAATACGAGCCATCCGTATTGGTACAAAGCTGGTCGCAGTGGCCCCAAACGTTACACTCGTCCAGATCGCTACAGGTTCGGTTGTCCGGAGACAGAGTTCGCCCAGGTGGGCAGTAGCACACTCCGCCGGTAAGCGAGGGACCACATTTGTACTCGCAGCCCAAGGCTGGACACGATGCAGTAGCTGAAACGAGATGAACTTGATGAAGAATGGATACAGGTACAGAATGATCACTCGATTACTTACAGCAAGCCGTCTCCTCATCGGTTCCGTCCTCGCAGTCTCGCTTTCCGTCGCACAGTTTCGTTTTGGCAATACACTTGGGCTTTCCGTCCGGTCCACCCCGAGGGCACAAGAAATTGTTATCCGGGCAGGCGATGGCCGTACAGTTGGCTTCATCACTTTCGTCCGAACAGTCGTGGTAGCCATCGCAATGGAAGTTCGCCGGAATGCAAAGTGAGTTCGCGCATCGGAACTGACCGCCGTGACACGGTGGGAAGTCTGTGGGGAAAATGAACGATTGATTAATGAACTACTTAGGGTCGCTGCAATTAGTGGATTGTTTACGGCTTTTGATTGATTGATGATCTTTCACTTTGCCGGAGATCCGCATCAAGCAAAGGCCATCAGCGATACTTACTGCAGTTCTGCTCGTCCGAGTTGTCACCACAGTCGTTCTTGTGGTTGCATTTCAGCGCCGTTTCGATACAGCGCAGCCCGCTGGCGCATCGGAACTGGTCCAGCTGGCAGGCAATGCCCGGGCAGCCCTCCTCGTCCACGCCGGTCCGACAGTCCATATAACCGTCGCATTTTTTCTCCTTTGGCACACAGATGTCGGCGACGCGGCCATTCACCGAAACCGACTGCGACGGCGTCCCGCAGTGGATGTCGTCCGATTGACACTTGCGGTATGCTGAATGTGGGAGAAAGGGAGAAGGCAGGGAACCGGAAGCAAATTAGTCGCAATTGCAGCCATCGGTAGGTAGAATTAATTTGAGCGACAATTTAAGGCTATTATGTCTCGTTGAGTTGTGTCTTCGCTGCGCTGCGCTGGAGACCGGCCGGGTTGTGATTTTTTTTGCTCGCATGAAACATGGCCTACTTGGTAATTATTGCGGTCTGCAGAGCGACTTGGGAAGGGGTGTTCAAATTTTCATTTAGCGATCGCCGTTGAAGTAGCAAGAATTTCGGAGGAGTTCTTCCAAGAACTACTTTCAAGTCCGACTCAAGAATTTAACATTGAATTTAACGAAAAATGTTCTGAATTTTCTCAAACGAATAATTTGAACACCCCTAAATCCAATCTCAGAAGAAGTCATGAGCCGGCTTCTCAGCCAGCAACTGCAACGGTAGCAGATCGAGACTGGTAAAGACCAACCGCTGAAAAGAACAATTACACACAAACAAGCGCCTCCAGCAGCCTAGAACACATTTAACCTCAGTCGCTAGGACCGAGAGACATCCACATTACACTACAGAAAAGCCACAACACAAAACACTTGAGCAAGCCAGCCACATGTATTCGTTCCCAGCCGCCTTCCAGTGTGGAGCCAGTCAGTAGGTTCGGTTCTCGTGGAAAGTGGATCACCTTGAAGTGTGCTGAGCTCAGCGCACTTCAGAACATACAAACCGCTCCACCGCATCTCTTTCTCCGCCGCCACACCAATCCTTCCCCGGTGAGGTAAGTGCCTAGATGAAGGTGATTTTCTACTTGTGCAAAAGCGGAAAAGATGCGATGTGATGCTATGACTAGAACCTCCGAAAGCTAAAAGCTCCTCGCCGTTCATCAGGTTTCTTTTGCTAACTCATAGTCGCAGAACTGGTCACGACTTTCGGCTTTGATTGCAATCGTTCTCAACGTTTGGATGGATGGATGGATGCATGATCATGATCATCGCCATCATCAATTAAGTAACCATCGAGACCGGTTACTCGAAATTCCTCCTGCCAAATCGGGAACTCACCCTCCTCACTTCCCACAAACCCTGAAGTCAATACCCAATCGAGATACTTACTGCAGTCGGACTCGTCCGTTCCGTCCACACAGTCGACGGTCATGTCGCACTTGAAGTGCGGCGGTATGCAGTACGTCTTGTTGAACACGTACTGGCCGCAGCTGATCTGGCCCTGCTCGCATTCCGGGGGAGCTGAAATGATTGAGGGATATTTTTTGTTGTTGTTGGTGTTTTCCTATAAGGTATTCAAAGAAATATTTTATGGAACAGCTTCGGTTGCGATAAGTCAGGCCGGTTTAAGCGTTTGTTTGCAAAAGGGGATTATGGATGTTGCGGCACGGACCGTTGATTACTGACCGGTTGCAGCAATGCAGTAGAAAATTTAATGATAATGAAGAGAAATTTGTATTTAGATTAGTATATTTTACGACTTGTTGGACTTGGCAAATTTATGACACTGAATTGGTGAGATGGATTAATTTTGCTTGATTAAGCCGAGATAATGAGACAAACGAGCAGAGCTGAAATGCGGTTATTTTTATGACTAGCTATATTGTATAATAACAGCCGATCGTTCTACCATTTATTAAGTTAAAGCTCACAACTATAAGTGGGTATTGGGCGTTTAATTAGGGTTGAATTTATCTGCCGAAAAAGTAAAGGCTGTTCGATCAAAATTTGGTCGACTTAAACTTGACGCATTTCCTTTCATCGTGCAGCAAAACATTTGTTTGAAGATGTGTGCGTGTAGTATCATGCCTCTATTTTGATTTTGAGATTAGCACTTCAGTTATCAAAATGCCGTCGAAGGAAGAGAAGCAACGCATCAAAATTTTGCACGTTCGTGACGAAAATCCAAACTCCAAGTTGGTGAAATTGTTGAATGTGGCTAAATTAACTGTTACCAACGTATTAAAAGTGTTCAGTGAACATTTGTCGACAGCCAGGAAAGCTGGAGCGGGCGGAATTCGGGGGCCGGAGGCCACAGCAACGACAAAAAGAGTTGCCCGCTGTTTCGAGCGGAACCCCAACCTCTCCGTCCGAGATGTCGCAAAGAAGCTGGGAGTGGCGCCTTCAACCGTGGATAGAGCCAAAAAAACGAACTGGACCGACTGACAAGAAAGTGGTGACTCCAAATCGTGACGATAAACAAAACACGTCGACCAAAGCGCGATCGTGAGAGTTGTACACGACGATGCTGACGAAGTTTGACTGCGTGGTACAGGACGATGAAACTTTCGTCAAGGCAGACTTTAAATAGCTTCCAGGACAGGATTTTTTTAAGGCAAACCGGACGAGGAAAAGTTTCAAATATTTTCAAGCACATTTAAAGTTCGCGAAGAAATATCTGGAGTGGGAGGCCATCTGTACCTGTGGCTTGAAGAGCAACGTTTACATTGCGACCGGAACCGTTTTCCAGGAAAATTCTCTGAGTGAGTGCCTACACTGTTCCGTTCTATTTTGGCCTGATTTGGCATCTTGCCATTACGGAAAAAAGGCCATGGAGTGGTATCCTGCCAACAACGTTCAAGTCATACCCCCTCCCAACACGACAGAGCTCGAACAATATTGGGCCATCGTCAAGCGGAACCTTAAGAAGACTCAAAAAGCTGTTGTGAGCGGGAAACAGTTCAAGTGAGAAACTGGCGTTCTGCGGCGAATAAAGTGGGCAAGGAGGCTGTAGAAAAACATATGGCAGGCGTTAAACGAAAGACTCGGCCATTCGCATTCGGTAAAAAGGTAGCTTAGCTGAATATTTCTCCTGTATTTTGTATTGCAAAAGAGGATGCGTTTGCGTTAATTTGACAGTTTTCCCATAGCTTTTCTGTCAAATTTACGTCAACGCATCCGCAACGTATCAATTGTGGGTGACCCTTTAGTCGGAGCTCTTAAATACCAAAGCCAGTTATCAAGTTATTTGGTCCTGCTCGGGTCCCCATTCTTGAATGAGAAGTGGTTCAAACTTCTAGAAGAATATTTCGCTTACCCGTGAAATACCTATTTTGTATTTTAGTTGCCTGGATAATTCTGATGTTCGGTGAAAATTTATGTTTCATTTGTGTGAAAGCACTCCCACCCTCAAAGTGGGAGGGGGTCTCGAACCACCATAGAAAATATTCTTACCATCAAAACCTCCCACATGCCACGTTTGGTTCCATTTGCTTGATAAGTTCTTGAGTTATGCTAGAAGGGGAAGGAGTCTCATCATAAGAACCACCAAACCCCTGCATACAAAGTTTCATAACAGTAGGGATAATTGTCTTGTTTGGTTTAAAATTGTGTTTCATTTGTATGAGACCCCTCCCCTACCAGAGGAAGGAAAGGTCTCGCATCACCGTAGAAACATATTTTGCCTCCAAAATTCCCACATGCCAAATTTGGTTCCATTTGCTTTAATAGGTCTTGAGTTATGCAGAAATTTCAGTTTCCTGTTTTTGAGAGTCCACTTTCCAGAGAGAGGAAGGGTCTCGAACAACCATAAAAACATTTCTTGCCTCTAGAAAACCCCACATGGGCTTGAGCATAAACCACGTAGACTCATTTTTTAAAATCTCAGTTCTTCTACAGAAGACAAAAAAACAATACTAAAATTCTGAGACATTTGGTCCGAAACTTATGGCAAGTTTCCTCATTAATTTCTCGGCAGTCACTCCAGATGTTCTCGGAAATTTACATCTCACAATCCAACCTAACCAATATGATAAGTTTGCTTTTCCTGAACTTAGTTACTTCATAAACTCCTGATAAGTCCCAATCTGAACTGCGAAGAAATTTTCTCCAAAAATCTGGGATAGTTCTCTCCAGAATATCTTGGAGAACCGTCTTAAATTTGTTGGAAGTTTCTTCTTGAACTTTTGATAAGTCCACTTCTAAACTTCAGGGAAGTTTTTTCCTGAACTTTGGGAATGTCTGTTCTCAAATTTTTGAGAAATTCATTTTTGAATAATTAGGAGGTACTTTCTAAGTTTCTAGAATGTTTCTTCTTGTTTTTCTCCGATGTATCTACTTGAACTTCTGAAAATTCCTGAACTCCGATAAAACCTCTTTCTGAAATTCTGGAATTTTCAATTCTTAACTTTAGGGAAGCTCTCTACCGGATCTGGGTAATTCCAACGAATTCGTTCGGATAGTTTGGGTAGTTTCGTTCGGAACTTCTTGGAAGTCTGGTCCCGAATTCCTGAGTTTTTAGAGAAATTCCTTCTGGAACTTATAGGTAGTGCCCTCTCTGTTAAGTTTCTTCCTGAAATTAGGGAAAGTTTTTTCCTGAACTGAAAATTTAACCGAAACTTTGGGAAAGTCTTCTTCAGAATTTCAAAAAAAACTCCTTAACATTTGTTCGAGATTCTGAAATTCTGAAACATTCTCTTCCGAATTTCGGTAAAACTTTCTAACACTTCTGGGTAGTTCCAACTAATCTTTTGGGTCGATGCATTTCTTCTAATACGCCAATGACCCCGGAATCTTGATTGTGTCCCATACTTCGGATATCTGCTTCGACTTCCTGCTGTGGTTAAACGCAAGTGATGCAGCGTTCAAGCCGAATCATGCCGAAATGTTGATGGGTGATAAAATTGGTCGCCATAGCTCAAACCAACGTTTCAGCTGATCAGAGGTGTTGCGTTTGACTTCCTGCTCTATAGCCAAATACCGAAGGGTAATTTTGTAACCGTTTAGCGAGTTTGACCCAGATTCACTGGGGTACCAAGGCCAGTCATTTCTTCGATGTTTCAGAACAACAGAAGAATTCCCTTTAGGTACTCAAATAGTCTTGACGATCTATAACCTACCCTACAAAGTTTACCTTCAAGCCTTCGTCAGAACCGAATCAAATGCCTTTTGATGCTTTGTAAACTTCTACAAAATGGAAGCTGGGCTTGAATAATGAAGTTGCAACAGACCTCATGAAAAATTCCCTTCAGATAGAAATTCAGACGTCTGTTCTTGCAAAACTTTATAATGCAGTCCATCATTTAGGAATTTAGAGAGTTATTCGCGATCTAATAATAATCTTTCAGATCCTCTCGTCCATTGCACTTTATAAAGATTTCCAAATCAGTATATTAGGATCCACTTGTAGTTTTATCAGGGTATCTTTCTCAATATACGCGATTGAACCGCCTGATTGCGGCCTCGCGAAAATTTGAACGGGAACGGTCCAAGCTCAAGTTTGAACGTTTCGGACGAAAGAGGTTGTTGTTTGTTGAATGGGGATGATTTCATGACCTTCACAAACGATTGACGGATGAAGCTTTACTGCGAAAGCGAATGTCTCTTCGAATTGAGGTTTTCTTTACATGTTTTATTTTACTCCCTGAAAGTTTGAATATGATTGGTTGAACGGGCGAATTTTGCCGAATATTTGTGGGTATCGCAATTTGTTTCCGTACACCCTTTAGTATATATCAACACTTGCAATGAGGAGAGTTTATCGGCGTACAAGAACAACGTTGTTTTAAAACAAAATTCTTTCATAAGTAAGCCTTATGAAATTCCAAAGTTTCGTTCATAAGTTCAACCTTATGAAACTCATGAGATATTTGGTTGAGTGTATGATGAAAAAAAGTCATATGTTTCCACGTAACGTTGACGTGTGGATTTTTTTGAGTGTGCATATGGCCTGCGAAATCAAATCAGCGCCAACATTAAATTAGGGCGAATCTGCTTTAAGCAACAATTTAAGCTTTCGTTGTCATTTTCTCTTGAACAAAAGGTCACAAATACAAATTAAGCACCCCTTAAGGAAGACGAGTATTATCTCTATCCGCTGATATATTCAATTTGCAGGAATTGTATTCAACTTCCTATAAATTAGCAGACAAAGTCTATGTTTACATAAGCAGATTCGCTCTTATCAAATGTTGCCGCTGAAATAGACGAATCAAAGTTGAAAAAAGAAGAAGACACCGAGTGGAGATAAATCTGACAACTCCCATGTTACAGTATATGGCGAAAATTTTAAACTGCGTCTAGACAATTCAAATGAAATTCTAATGAACGGAATGATGGAATAAAAATCGAAAACCACACAATAGTGGCATTATTTTTATTCCATTTTTATATTGCTGCAAATGTCTTTATTGAGAAGTTTTGAATTTTTCTTCCATAATACAACAAACCGATTAGAATCATACAACAAACAATTAGAATTTCATTTGAAATTCCTAGAAGCATTTGAAAATTTTCGTCCTATACTGTAACATGGGAACTGTCAGTGTCTCCTTCTTTTTTCAACCTGGATTCTTACATTATCGATTGGGTATTCTCTCTTGGAAATTAGGGTAGAAGTAGTTTAGAGTGTTGTTGTTTTGTTGTATTTTTATCAGTTTTTCAAAAATTGGAAAAAAAGCAACGTCGCGAATTCATTTTCCGCAAGCACTTTGACAATCCTCAACTCTCTCATCGGGACATCATAAAACAACTTAGAATCGTTCAGTCAACGGTGAGCTGTGGGATTACGAAACTCTGAGCACTAAACGGAAGGAGAAATGCTGTCAGAATGGATGTTCTATTAGCGTGTCGTAAAGGCGTTTAAGCGGAATCTCAATGCTACGGTCAGGGATGTGGCCAAAAAGTTAAATCCATACGTCTTTCGTTCAGAGAGCCAAGGATCCGGAGGGACTGCATAAGCACAAAGTGCAGAAGATTCTAAATCGTGACGAGCGTCAAAATGCGGTGGGAAATTCACGGGCCCGGAAACTGTACACCCAGATGCTTAAGTAGCCTCACTGTCTCATCATGGATGATAAGACGTACGTCAAGGCACACGTCCGGCAGCTTCCGGGGCTACTATTCTTTATCGCCCAGCACAAGTTTCATGTTCCGGAGGAAGTAAGGAACCAGAAACATTCCAAGATACACATGATTTGGCAAGCGATCTGCTCATGTGGCAAACGGAGTGTCGAGTATTTGTACACGACTTTGAAGAAGACGAAATACGCGTATCTGTCGAGATAAGCAATAAAGGTAGTTGGAATTGAATGGAAAATACTAATCTTGCTTTTATTTTATAGTTAAACGGAATGCGCCGTTCGTGACTACCGGGACTGTAAACGGGGAGATCTACCTCAAGGAGTGTCTGCAGAAGTGTCTGCTTCCTCTGTTGAAGCAACACGAGGCCCCTACAATCTTCTGGCCAGATCTTGCTTCGTGCCACTATTCAAATGTTGTTCTGGAGTGGTGCGAAGCCAACGGGGTCACTTTCGCACCCAGGTAAATGAACCCCTCCAACGCACCGAAATTAAGGCCCAACGAAAAAATATTAGGCTGTTATGAAGCAGGCACTATGGAGACATTCCAATAAGGTCAAATCTAAGGAAGACATGAAGAAAAAGTGGGCTTTCGTAAAGAAGAAGCTGCAGTCAGATGTTGTCTAGAACTTAATGAGTGGAGTGAAGGGAAAGATGCGAGCGTACGGTTATGGTACTGAAGTTGGATAAAATAAATATTTCAGAAGCTTACTAACAGGTTATATTTTATTGTCTGAAAGTTTGAAAAGGATCGGTCAACTAAGTTATTTTCTGCAGCGTTTCTTCTGTGATGCAATTTGATGTGGGACACTCTTTAGAATATGTCTTATAACCATCTTGAATTGTTCTGGGAAGCTATCAGAACCAGTTCTTCAATATTTCCATAGGAGATCAAGGATGTTTCCAAAGTAATTTCGAGATGCTTCTGGAGTTGTTCTTGGATGCTTCTGGGACAGCTTCCAGTAAATTGATATCGGAAAAATTTCGGATAATTTCTAGTAGAGTCTCTAAAGTATCGGACTGGAATTCCGCAAAATGAAATGTGTTCTTAAACCTTTAAAGGTTAGAACTGTCCAAGGTCGATTCTCTTGCAGCAAATTAGAACAACGTGTATGAGTTGGTCGTAATGTAGCTTAAGTTGCAATGTTATTATAATGATGATCTCATAGTAATCAATAAGTGCGCTGTGTCTACTCACATACATAAATCGGTTAGCAAGTATAGATTTTTTGGGACAATTCTGCCGCACTTCTTGTGTTTGTATGTTCCTGCATGAGTGTTCTTACTCACTTAGAAAATCTTACAGTATTCGGTAATTTTTTACCAAACTTTCAACAGCGGATCGTTCGGTAATCCGATTTACCGGATTTCTGTAAAAAAAATTACCGGAAAAATGTAAAATTTTACCGAAATCCGTTAAATTGGATTACCGAACGTTCAACTGTTGAAAGTTCGGTACAAAATTACCGAATACTGTAAAGTTTTCTAAGTATGTAGGTTAGGTGATGTTATAATAATAGAAATAGATCATTGCACCGAATGTATTAACCTCACTTTTTTGACAGTTCAGAGAGCTTCTACAGGGTGTTTACAGGTGTCTACAGGGAATTTGAACCGCTCAATCGAAAATTTGCATTGGCTTTTTCCGGATTCTGTACGATTAGATTCAGGAAATGATGTAAAAATAAGCACTGGTGTCTGTTTTCCTGCAATTTTACTTCAATCGTAATAAATTTAGAGCACAAAATATCAAACAGATCTTACCGAAAATATTCTAAGTCCACGTAAACAAGCTCCCTGAACTGTCAATACTGCATTGATGACGCCATCGTGCAATGATCTATAGGAAGCCTACAGTTTGCAGTTATAAAATAGAACTAGGAAACATACAATTTTAGGGAATTATTTTCAAGATATTCAATGATATGTTAACTAGCATTTACTTTAAAGAGGTATTGTTTTGAGAATGATTCAATGGAGCATGACGCATGGGATTTTCACTCCTGTTTCATTGTACTTGAATTTTGGAGTACAATTGTATACTATCTCTTTTTCTCTCACGGAAATGTTACTCAATTTTCGTAAAAAGTGGATCTACTCAAAAATTGAGTTGATCCACATTTTATCGAAAATTGAGTAACATTTCCCTGTGAGAAAAAGAGATAGCATATAATTGTACTCAAAAATTGAGTAAAATGGAACGGGAGTGTTGTTATATAAATTTGACAGTCTTGTCAACGCTCGGTTCGGTCGTCACGCCATCGCAGACCTATGGCAAGGACCACTTTTTCACGTAGACAACATCTCGGCAAGCTCAGCTGTCAAAATAATGTCAACATTGTAAGTAATGTCTGTTGTTGCTCGTTTACGTTTTGTCGGTTGTTGCTCGTTTTCGTTGTGCACGTCATACAAAGCAGAAAGATAGCTTTCTGTGGTATTTCACATCAAAACAAACAACCAAAACAAATGATTAGACTTCTATTTGACAGCTGACAGCGGGCCCAAATCATCCTGTCTACTGTCAATCACTGCTATTAATATAGGCTTGTCAATGGCCTGCGTCTAGGACAGGACCTGCCAGTTAGTGCAAAAGCAAGACCATTTACCTGTCAAAAAAGACCGTTTTTTATTGGTCGCTTTGACAACCGTCTCTACCGCCTCCGTCGAGTTATGTTACAAGCAGGCAGTTTGTTGTTGGTTTGGCGGTGTTCGTAGTAGTCACTGCTTTTTCTCTTTTTTTGTTTGTGACAACTAGAACGAATGCGGAAATAAAAGTACACTTTTGCAGTGGTTTATGTTAAATCTGTTCGAAATGAAGTGCAAAGCGATAAATTGTGGTCACAGTGATGTGTCACATCCGAGTCTCCATTTCCATCGGTTCCCGAGAGATCGTTCGCCGAGAGTGGGTGAAGGCCTGCATTGGGAGCGCATGCGAGGAAGACATTCTCTTGCTCAAGCTTTCTCCCCACAGCAGAATTTGCAGCGTAAGCATCAATGAAATTCAATGAAACCTCATCAATTAACGTTTAGTTTGATGCAGATTCATTTCCCGAACGACAAAAGAAATTTTTTTAATTACTTTATTTTCAATGGGATTACTGTGTAAACATATCTGGCAACATTGGAGCGACCTCCGTATCATAGCAATCATAAATTTATAAGAGGTCATCTCTCTCTGAGCTGGCAGCTGGCGCCATCGTGACCAGAAGTGTTGCCAGTATCAACAAAATGTAAATGGCAGACTCGAACGGATTCTAATGATGTTATTTTAGTTTTCTTATATGCTGCTTATTCGTCCTAAAATCAACAGCCCACCAACAAACCAAAACATCTGATTCCCAACTGTGTACGTTCAGCCCAATTACGCAAGCAGCACTTCGCAGTTTATAAAACGAGGTAACATAACAAGAAAAAAGAACTTCGATCACTCTCTGTCTCTCCCTCCCTCTCTGCCTATCGACGTGGTTTGCAGAAAAAAATCCTACCAGGCCAATCACTGAGCTATGGTTAAGGGGCGCCAAGCCAGGCAGAAGCGTTCAATCACGTGTCCGAAAGCACGCGCAGGTGCTGCTTGTTGCATCGACTAATGCGGTTCGGTATTTTTCCCTGATTTTCCAGCCATTGTTTGGGTTTTGCTGTTCCCCCCTCCTCCCGGCAAGAGTACGACGGCCATTACCGCACGGGTGCGAACATCGCAACCCTTCTTCTAACTCTCGTAACACCCGGCAATTACGGCTCATTATCGGCCCCGCAAAGCTGTTCCATAACATCAACAATAACAACAAATGCACCAGCACACTCGGATTCGATAAATCTGATAAAAGGGGACAGGGGGGAATTGAGGCTACTTACGACAGTGGTTGAATTCGTCCTCGCCTTTCTCGCAATCTTTCTGGTAATTGCAAACCGACGTCTGAGGGATGCATTTGCCCTCCGAGCATCGAAATGTCCCCGTCGGACATGGCACGTCTGTTTCATTCCTAAATGTACTTCCACCTGCGATGACGATGAGGATGATGTGCAGAACACAAACATGTAACATGAAACATAGAGAAAATACAAACACTCAGATTAGGTTTAGGATGGTTGGTGAAATGTGTATAAATTAGATGCATGTGAATAACCGATGGACTGTTGCAATTAGCTAGCGAGGGTTGTGCTTTTGGAGTTTCCACCAACAACGGTGCAATAATGGCTTACTGATAATAATTGGACCCTTTGCGCTGAGGGTCGTCTGGCGCAATTAAAAGTCTCACGACCCCGGGCTGGTGTTGAACTTGTCAGTGGTCATACCTGGTCATCATCACCGATACCGACCGGAAAAGAGAAAGTCCCAAACATTTCGGGGCTCGGAAGACGGGGTCATCGCACTAGGCACGGGCATAGGGTAAGTAGGAAGGTAGGGAGCTAGGGCACTCCTCACTAATGGGACAATTGTGGGCATGCGGTTTAAGTGTGGCGCGGCCAGCGCAATTGTTTCACTGTCGGATCGTGATGATGTTGTAAATGTGCGCTCGGTGAAACGTGAGTTTTATTGCCTGTGCTACTTTTTTGTTTTCGTCAGATATTTTGTTTTTCCCATCACAGAAGGTGGGGCTCAAGCGAGATGAGATTACTGCCGATAACGGTATGCTTTATAGGCAAATTTTTGACTGCATGCTGTATATTTCTTTTGGGATTCGTCTACGATGATGTCAGAAGTTAATGCTTCCAGCTTAACGATGTTCAAAAACAGATTTTATGTCTTATGCGACTCCACTCTACTCACAGACCACTTCTAAGTAGCCATGCAAAACCATAGGGTTTGACACTCTTTTGGTCAAACTAATTTACTTTCAAAGCGACCCTTTAGTCAGTTTCCAGATAGTCCCACGCTCTTTATTCTTCTTAACATTGCTTATCGGATATATCTGACTGTCAATTGTAACTGTTCTGATGTGACGAGTCAAAATAGTGCCCCCACCCTACACACCCAATCGCAACCCAAAGCGACCTTGCAGCAACAAGTGATGATGCATAATTAATCTCCCGGGAACTCCCGCTTCCATTCGTTCTGAGAATCCTCGATGTAATTGCAAGCTTACCCCCTGCAGCAGCGTTCGACGGAAGAACGGGTTTGGACGTCTCAAGGTCTTCCATTAACAGTCAACCCCATGGCTACTGCCCATCCAATGTAATCGCCACATGCATCCAGGAAACACAATTAGGATCAATTATTCATCGATCGTTTCGCTCGGTCTGAATAGTAGTTGGGTGCAATCGTCATCGTCGTCGTCGTCGACGACGCTGCACTAAGCAATATTGGAATCGAGAATCGATTTCTAGCTATTAGCCCCCTTCCGAGAGCAAACGTACTTGATCCTGGGGCATCCGTCCCGGCAGTCGAAATACGTGACATGGATTGAGCTTGAATCAAGAGGATTTGTTCTAGACCAGGGGTTTTGTTTCGCCTGAATTGTCATGGGCAACTCGATACGTGAGCTTAATTTCAATACCCCTTCGGGCGTAGAGATACGTGAGCGGATGGAAGGGGAGGGGTTGTTTACTCGGTGGAATGGCGATTTACGTTACATGAAAAGTTGACATGGCAAGTGGTCATTAGAGGAATTGGTTTTATGACCTGATTTTGGATGAAGGGTTGCAGGCGGCGATACGAAGACGGTATAAATAGAAACCCATTAGACCATAACCAAAAAAATGAACCTCTTAAATAACTGCTATATGGTCATGTTTTCCTGCTGAAGTCAGGTCCATTTTAAATTCAGAAATATAACTAGAAAATGAGCCGAAAAATAAGGAATTTCCATTTAATTCCAACTACCTTCATTGTTTATCTTGACAGATACGCGTATTTCATCAACAATGGGCACACTTCTTCAGTGTCGTGTACTTACACTCGACTCACAATGGGCCTGTTCATAAACCACGTACTCATTTTTGAAAATCTCAGACCCCCCTTCCTCCCTCGTAGACTTTTCTCCATACATTTTTTTGAAATGTTGTATGGCGCGTAGACATTGGTCAAATCCCCCTCCCCCCAGAAAAGTCTACGTGGTTTATGAATAGCCCCTATGGGGAAATTGATGGGCAAAAATCGAAAAATTGACTTGCTTTGAAGGACGTGTCTTGTATACCATTTGATGGCCAGATAGTTCAAACCTAGATTCCCAAAAATTTCAGTCTTCTGTGATGAAAACTCATTACGCCACAGACTTAGGAAAATTGTGAAAATTGTTGAAAAATGCATTTCAAACAAATGGAATTGTCTCAGCCAATAATGGTTCAACTTTCGAATTTGATACACCGTTGAAAAGTTAATTGTCTCATCTTCCAAATGAATTTAATGTTGAGGTTACGCGGTCAATTAAAATTAGTAAAAAATGGACAATTATTGAAAACAAAATATTTTTTTGCCTAAGTTGGATTATATCTGATGAGCAGGGCCGAACAGTCTCAAGAGACCACCACCACAGTTTAGATTGGGGTCAATACTATCTGCGGAACGAGAATCCAGCTGCGAATAGCTGCGGATGAGCGTTATTTTGGCACAAAGTCGAATAAATTGATCTATATTTTTTTATTTTTTTTGTTAATTACGATTATTGATTATGCGAGCATAAACCAAAACAATCGTTCAAATTAAACACTGCTTGAAAGGTGGAACTGTTAAATGTCAAATTTAATCTTATGAATGTTTCACACTTAATTATTATATTTGTTAAAAATGGGTAAAAACAGACCGAAAATTATCATTCCACATAGAAACTGTATCAACCCAACTGGACTAAAAAGTTTTCAATGGTTTCACGATAACCTTGTTTATATATTCCAAAGGAAATTCGCTATTCATGTGCCATTTTACAATTTCCACCAGCTATACTCAGATATATTTATTTTCCTAAAAACTACCTATCTACGTACTTCTTACTATATACTACCTACCTACCTACCACATACTACATATTAGCTGAAGAAGGAGCAGAGTGCCAACATAAACTACTAAAAAAATGTCGTACCCATCATGCTAGGAAAAAGTCTCTAGTTGATAATCTACATGACGTCTTTATTCGAGCTATGAACTCATCTGATCTTTTGATAAGTTCAATAAATCTAGGTAATAGAATGCGGAAGAAGGTATCACTTTAATATCCAGATGTTGTAAAATCACTTTTAGTATTCGAAGATCTTGACAACTCTGCAAATTTAAACACTGAAGGCAATGCACTAGACGAATTAATGGATGATGTTGAACAACTGGATAACGATTTTGCTCTTGATGAAATTATTGAAAGTGAGTAGAATTGCTTGTGAATTTGATTTAGTTTTAAGAGAAAGTTTATAAATAAAATTTATTTTGACAATTTATCAATGACAATTATGTTTTATTTAGTAGTATATTCATCCCTGCAATATAAAAAATGGAGACAGAGCATCAACTCATTTAAAGATGTTGATATGTGTCCGGTAAAATAATGGAAATCTTTTAAAAAATAATCTTTTCGTCTAGTTTGAATGATTTGAATGATATCCTACCTAGTATGCGTTCCTTGACTCAGCCTATTATGCAACCATCGATCACATTTTCCATTATAACTCATAAAGTTTTTAAGCTGTAGGCGAGATTCAACTAGTTATACACTTGCAAAGATAAGTTTGATAAGACATTTGATAGCATGTATCACTAAAAGTTATACAACTATTTTTATAATGCCATAAACTTTCGAGGGATGTGGATTTAA
Source organism: Aedes japonicus (assembly GCA_034211315.2). Classification (NCBI taxonomy): domain Eukaryota; kingdom Metazoa; phylum Arthropoda; class Insecta; order Diptera; family Culicidae; genus Aedes; species Aedes japonicus. The sequence continues at coordinate 103,433 of JASCZW010001441.1, forward strand.
TGTCGGTCTATAAGCACCAAATTGGGTCTATTCGTGGATGCAACTTCGTCCCATTCGATGAATTTATTACTAAATGCAGTCTTTGTGCGGTTTATTTCTCTAATTTTATGAATTTAGGCATTGCTAGCTATATTCGATTTACTGAATATAATAACTCAAAACAAACTACAGGAAAACTGCCTCAAAACACTTAAATGATGTTCATATGCGATTTATCAGCCTTTCAATAATGAAAACATTATAATTCACTATACAATGATTTTATCTGTTCGATTTATGTTTAGATGAGCCACTTGAATATAAACAACCGCAAATTCATGCATTTCCACTTGAATTTTTACCAATAACAACCTTTTTACTACGTAATTGATACATCAGGCCATAGTTGGGAACATACAAAAAAATATGTACCCAATATTGGGTCTACGATTTTATTGTAAAATCATTGTCATTTTAGCTATGTTAACAGTAAGTTTGTAACGTGTAACTATGTTCTGCACATCCAGACTGCATTACTTGCTTTATCGATTCAATTAAGCCAAATTTAGATCACTTGAAATCGTGTAGATTATCTGTTCAGCATAACCAGTGAAATCATGATGCCCCAAAAGTTCAAGAAATCGAAAATTACGCGGAAGTGAACAACTATAAGATGATTAATATTGTCTCAACTGCTTCGGATTACATCTTTCATGCTAATAGCAACATGATTTTGTTGATTATCGCAAAATTAATGACACATTTGGTACATAGGCCGAATGAAGGAGCTAGGCTAACATTACATCCCCTTACACTATTTGTACGGAAAAAGGGTCAGATAAGTTTGTGTGACGGGAGGAGGGAGGTTTGGTAGACAAATAATTCTTCACCAAAATACCTGATTGATTAAACAATACTCTTATACAACATATTTTAAAAAAATGAGTGGGGGGTCAGATTTTGGCTAGGAGGGGGGGGGGACTCCTACCTCCATTTCTCCTATTTAATCTTATGCACATCAACCTTATTCTAGTTTTGATTTGCATTTGAACTGAAGTTAAGGAATACGCAGCTCATTACTGGGTTAAATACTAGTTACACCGTCCGGGTGCGATGACTAATATGACTAATTTTATACTAAACTTACTACGATGACTAATATGACTAATTTTATACTAAACTTACTAGAATACTATCAAAAAATGCAGAAAAACCAATAAATATTTTTGACCACTACTTGTGAGCCGCCCATAGTGCTACTGTCAGTCGAATATTTGTACACAACACATTGTAGACGAAATATGCGTATCTGTCAAGATAGACAATAATGGCAGTTGGAACTAAATGGAAATTACTAATCTTTCTTCTCATTTTTTAGTTACAGGTATTCCACTAAAATGCTCGTCTTCTCCAGGATTCATTCAGTTGCTTTATTTAGTCTATTATAGCGCCTCTACTGGTCGAAGTAAGTAAGTTTTGACAGCAACTTGTTTGAAATGTTTAAGAGGTGAAAACTTCGACTCAATATGTTCTGTTTTAATAAAGAACTGAAAGTGTCACGTTGGTTACTTTTTGTAATAATGTTGGCCAAGGGGCCATAATTCTAAGGGCCAAAATATGCGCATGGAAGTTATAGGTGCCGGTTCTCTCAAAGTACAAAGGATTCCTTCTCGTGGACGCAGAAATCTTTATCAATATGGATTTCCAGCAAGTTCCCTGACAATAGTTTGATCTGGACACGGTACGAGGTGATGCCAACAACAAATTCAAGTAACTGCGTATATATATGTGTGTGCGTTTGTGTGTGTAATCCAATCCATTGAAGAAAAATGTCTGCAGCTATCATAAATATTATTCTCATTCTATTCAGATACTGTAAAAATTTCAAAATTTCAATTTTTCTAGTTGAGAGGTGATAGCTCTGTTGGGATCCAGGGACCCATTTTAGAATGCCTGGGCATTAAGGGGTCGGTCAATATGAGCAATTTAAAATCTTCAAACGATTTCAAATCTTTTCCGTAGATCGGGTCACTGATCGGGCAATCTTGGTAAAACAACTACACATTTTTTCAGTGTTTTAAGATCTATATATTATATTTAAAAATGAATTTCGATCTGATTGTCAGACCCTCATAGACTCAAAAACTACATAACCGATTAACATGAAAAATTTCATGCAGGGTTTTTTGAGGCCGATGAAAAAAAGGTGGTGTCATACGAATGAAACATAAATTTCTGCATAACTCGATAATTGATCGAGTAAATCGAACCAAGTTTGGCATGCGGGGATTTTTGAAGGCAATAAATGTTGCTATGGTGATGTATGAGATCCCTCCCATACCAATGAAACACAAATTTCGGCATAACTCTGGAACTAATCATGCATATGGCACCAAATTTGGCATGTGGAGGTTTTTGACGGCAATAAATGTTTCAAGGGTGACTCGAGACCCCCCCTCTTCTGAAAGAGGGGACTCTTATATAAATTAAACACAAATTTCTGTATAAATCGAGAACTAATCAAGCAAATGGAACCAAATTTGGCATGTGGGGTTTTTTGGAGGCAGGATTTTTTTTTGTGGTTCGAGACCGCTCCCTCATCTGAAAGAGCAGCTCTTATACAAATGAAATAGAATTTCAATCAAATCTGAGAATTATTCAGCCAACTAAAACACAGAATGCGTTTTTTTTTTTTCGGGTAAGAAGCATGTTCTGATAGAAGTTTGAACTCCTGCTTAGTCAAGAAAGGGGGATGCTTGAGCTACTCTCAGTGTTACATCATGCACAAGAAGTTAATCTAAGGTTATGCAAGAGAAAATTGCGTTCAAACTGACAAGATACCGCGTAGTATGAAGATAAACATTTTGTCTATAAAATACTTCTACACAGAAAGAAATACCATGGGAGATACTAACAATCAGAGGGTTGAATTAGAAACAAAAACAAAAATAAAAATAAAAACTAAATAAAAAACTAAAAATCTATAATCGAAGTAACACATTAGCGAACGGAAATATTTTAACAAAACTCATTCTGATAAACAACTTCAAACGCGCCATTTCTATTTAAAATTTCATTCATGTTCAAAGTTAATATGGCCGCATGGTTTAATATACCACCGTTGTTTGAAACAAAAAAAAAACGTTTGACAGGCATTTGTTGATGTTTCATTGACGAAGAAATTGGTGAAAAGTTTCTTTCAATTGATCGAAGCATCTCGAAAAAAAATTACTGATCACGGAACTTGAGAAAAGAAAATGAATTGTGCACAAACATCTAGAGTATCCTTCGTGGTCTGCCTCAAAATTAGCAAAAGTGTTAAAATGCCCAAAGTCTACGGTGTGTCTTGTAATCAAACGTTACAAGGATACTCTGAGTGTGGATAGAGCACAGCGCATCTATCATAAAAGTGGCACTAGGGATAAAGAGCTGAGGAGAAAGGTGTTGAGGTACGTGAAAGGCAACCCAGGTGTCTCCATACGTGATTTGGCAAAGAAATACGATTCCAACTTTTCCACCGCGCGTGTTGATCCTTTCAAGAGAAGGATATAAGTGTGCCAGTAAACATCCGAATCGCTCCATGAAACAAAATTTAGTGCCAAAAAAGCGAGCACAATTACTGTACGAACGAGTTTCGACGAAATTTGATGGCTGTATTTTAATGGATGACGAAACGTTTGTCAAAATGGAGTATAAACAAATCCACGGACGAAAACTTTACCTGACAACTGGTCATGGGGTTGTCCGTTTCAGGTATAAATTTGTTTTTGCTGATAAAAGTTTGCTCGAAAACTAATGATTTGACAAGGAATCTGCAGTTGTGGCCTTAAAACCAAGATTTTCATCGCATCTCACACAATCACGTCGAAGGTGTACATTGAAGAGTGTCTGAAAAAGCGGATTTGACCCTTCATTCGGCAATACAAGGCCAACGTTATGTTTTGGCCGGATCTAGCCAGCTGCCACTACTCAAAGGAGGTACTAGAATAGTATGCTGCAAACAATGTTAATTTCGTCGCCAAAAAGATTAATCCTCCGAATTGCCCTGAGTTCAGACCGATCAAAAAATATAGGGCAATTGTTAAGCGAAAACTTTGAGGATGCGGTGAAGAAGTGACAAATGTACAACAAATGCGTTTAAAGTGGAATAAGTTCGCCAGTACAGTGTCACCAGCGATTGTGCAGATCATGATTGCGTCGATCACAAGTGAAGTGCGACAGTTCGTTTGAAACGGTGAAGTGTAATAACTTGTTATGTATCGCTTAAAAGCTGAATAAATACCCGTGTATGCTGTTTAATTGTTGAGTTATGGTCACTTGAATGCGTCCAAATTTACTTTGAATCGGGCTTTTTGTTAGCTTGGACTACAAAACGCTTCCAGGGACATAATGTTATACCAACAATCAATATGCAACTAGCGATTTGAAATTGGTTCACTGTTGTAGAACCCCTTGGTCCGAAATACACCTTGAAGCCAGCACCTTGCTACACATATTTGCGGCTTTGTTTTGATTTTCTGTGTTATTTTGAGAGTGTGTTCGTGTGAGTTCATTATTAGAGGCGCATTATTGAGCTTGGGACCGATGTGCTAGTACTGACTGAGCCAAGAAAAAAAATCGTATTTGTATGGGACCTACTGGTCGTAGAGTTAGTCTATGGTGATACTGTGAAGCAAGAAACTTCGGAACAGTAAATTGTTTGAGAACAATTTGGAAAGAAAGTACATACTTGTTTGGCAAGCAATTTGCCAATTTGGTATGATATCGTAGCCTTTTTTTCACACTTGCGAATATGAATGCCGAAATTTACCGAAAGTAATGTCTTCAAAACGTGTGCTACCTCTCATCCGAAAGCACAAACTTCAGATACTGCTTTGGACTGATTTGGCATCATACCATTATGCGCGTTCTATATTGGGCTGGTATCGCAAAAACGGAGTCGAGTTTGTAGAGAAGGCGATGAATACTCCAAATTGTCCGCAAATAAGGCCCATTGAAATGTTTTGGGCTTTGATGAAAGCAAAACTTTGGAAGAGAGGTACAGTCGACAAATTCAAAAGGGATTTGGTAAATGTGAACAGAAGCATCGAAGAGTTTTCCAAAACCTTATGAGGAACATTGAGAAGAAAGTGCGTGACCCGGAGGAGTCAATGAATAACTAAATGAATATTACTGTTATTTGAGCATTGTATAACTAAGAAATATTATTTTTGTAAATTACTTTCCGAAACAGAAATACAAGTTAAAAAACAGCTTTTCCCTGTATATGGGTACAGGGAAAATAACGAAACAGTCTTTAAATGTAGCAGCAAAAATAATTTCCGGTGTCGCATTTGTGTTTGATTTTTAAATTGTTTGTTTTGATTTGTTCCATGAATTAATATTGAATGCATAACTAATTTTGTGTCGGTATGGTTATTTTGTGTATTAATTGATACATTTTATTCTGATAGATAGTAGCTTTACTTCACATGTCACGTTTACCATTTTCATACTTTGTAGCCTAGCATGCAGCTGACAAGTAAAGACTTGAAGTAATTTTTGCCATTTTTACGGAAGTAATTTTGATAACTACTTCAGTATGGGTGAAATGTCAGTTTTTCTTGCAGAATAATCCAAGGGAATATTATTCCGCAAGGAAAAGTGACAGCCCCATTAAGATTACCTGGGCAGACGTTACTAACGTTACGAAGTTTGCCTTCCTTTTCAGCTGCATACAAGGTAAGTAACTCCGACAGTAAAAGCATTTCTTGACCATTACTTGACCTATCCTAATGCACGTTACTTTTAAGCTGCATACTAGATCTTACTAACGAGATAATACTGAAATTGCTCCGGGTGTTCATTTCACCCCCAGTTCGCCTAACATTTTAATGGGAAAAACTACCAGGTACACTACGAACTATCAAAATTTGAAGGTTATTAAAAAAAATTGTCGCAATAAATGCCTAATTGACATCATTTAACAATGCGTGTACACCACCGAACTACTTAAGCCAGTGAAAGCAATGTAGTTGAAACAGCGGATGGTGAATTAAATTTTGATGAGTGACTAAGAGCAAATGAATCTACCTCGCTTTGATTTTTCCTGTTGTTCCATTTGTTTTCCCAGCTAATAAAATTAAATATCTAAGAAAACAAGTTAGACAAGTAGATTTAATCATTTGAAGGTCGGTTTGACACCCCATTTATCTAGTATCACCGAATTCAACTTAATGCGACCTGCGTAGTTTAATGAAATTCATCATTGTCAACAACATCTTCGGTGTAAAGTGACGTAATCCGTTACCATCAGTTGACGAAAATTAGCATCAAGTGACTAATTGAACGTCAAACGATGAAAAATAAAAAAAACTTGAATAGACCAGCTTTTGAACACGGAGCTCTGTTAACGTTGTCATTGGAAGCTATGAACAGTGATTGAGTTCTTAAGAATCTCATCATTTTGAATAATTCCACAACCATAACAAGAGCAGGACCGCTTTGAAATAATACGACTTATTATTTGATTAACATCACATCTGCTTACCAACCATTTCGAAACACGTGACACGATCAATTTAGACTGCAATTTGGAAAATCCAATTTAGCGTACCGCAAATTGAACCAGTCATTCTTCATTCATAAATAGAACATCAAATCACAGGGGAGGGCGACTGGGTAGACAATGAGAATGTGGTGCCTCCGCAATCAGCTAACGACTACACGTGGGAATTCGAAACGAGCTCACAAATGCAGCCGAGTTGCACTTGAGAATGCAGAAATCCACCCGTTTCATGATGAACCAACGACATACCTACTTTGTCGTCGCAAAGGTTTCTTTGTATATTTAACGAGCAGAATCTTCGCCGTCATCGGGAGTGACCTTTGGCAATATCGTTACTAGATGATTATTATGATCAGAATCATCGCAGCAATATCGTTAACTAGAAATCCTTAGTTCAATAAACAAAACACACTTGTGCTAATATTATGTCTACCGTCGGTATCAGCTGGCTCCCAGTTGGTGAAGGAATGTAAATAAAACTGAAGAACTTATCACTGTTTATTTTTATATCCAACCAAACCGGGACCGACAATCCTTTTGTCATTGGATAATCACAGTGACAGTAGCCGGAGTAGTGCGCGCCATTGCGCGGGCGGTCGCTGGTACCATAACAATTTATTGCTCCATTGTGAAGCGATTTAGTTTAGTAGACACCCTGAATGACGCCGGAATGACAGACTCCGGTTGAATAAAGTCAAGTCGTTATGGTACGTAGGCATGTACAGCATCATATTATTATCTTTTGTACTACCGCGCACTGGATCGCAGTCGAAAAAAGCTATTTCATTCAATTAGGTAAACAAAATTTCCGGTCTGGACTGGCGGCAGCGGCGGCTGTGGAGTTTCGTGTGCCGACCGACGACGGCAACGAATCAGATGATATCTGTGCTCTTGGGGGGAGAGTCTTGATTATGTACGACAAGTACAAGTGCAGTCAACACGTTTTGTTTGGAGGTTCAGATTTTCATATCTTTTTATAGTGTATCGACAATTCGATGTAAACTTATGCAAATACTATTGAATAGGAGTTTTACAGAACTGTTCAGCACAAGTTGATAAGCAGTTTCTACCTTCGAAAAAAATGTGCACATACACAATCTTGCCATTTCGATTGTCAAATCTTTCCAACATAGAATCAGATGTAGCTGACTATATATAAGATTTTTTACTTCTGAAGTAAGTAGAAACATGGCTTCCTGATATCAAGTGGCAATAACCTAACAGATGGCACCACAGATTTGTTTTTATTGATAAGGGAAAAATAGGTTGCCAGTTAAACTGTAAGATTTAATCTAGCAATAAGTTGACTAGGCGGCGCTACTGTGCAAGATGATTCCAAGTGAATTAGATTTAAAATTTTACACAACACATTCGAATCGTTTTGTTCGAGCTTGAACGTCTGTCTGCAGCTTAACATTCCGTTAACCAGCGTAAATATCTCGCATTAAGGCATCAAGCGAAACCTGACATGTTTTGGTGTGAATTAATGGCAACAGTATCTTTTGAGGGTTGCCTTGTTTTATGTACTCCGGCATAGACTAACTCTAAGACCAGTAGGTCCCGAACAAATACGATTTTTTTCTTGGCTCAGTCAGTACTAGCACATCGGTCCTAAGCTCGGTCCCAAGTAATGAACTCACACGAACACATTCTCAAATATTCTTTCAAAATAACACAGCAAATCAAAACAAAGGTGCAAATTTGTATAGCAAGGTGCTGGCTTTAAGGTGTACTTCGGACCAAGGGGTTCTGCAACAGTGAACCAATTTCAAATCGCTATATGCATATTGATTGTTGGTTATACCATGTTATTAACCTATCTTGATGACGAATTTCTTGTTGAAATTAATTGACAACCGTTATAACATGTTATAACTCTGTAGTCTGAAGAAGGCATAGGTAAAGATCTTTTGCTTGCCTTCTTACTTTTCACAGCAAAAAATATATTAGTTTATTCCCTGAAAATTTCAAGAAAGCCCGACAAAAAATGAATTTTTGGCGAACATTTTTGTGTGTTTACTACAAACGATTAGGAGCTGCGGACGCACTAGTTGCAATACTCCTACGGCTACACTTACTCTTCTGAATTGTCAATGCTTTTACTCGGAGCTCCAAAATACAATAACCGGAAAATGAAAAATTTGAAAATATTCGTTGATAGTTTGATAGGATCGATCGACTTTCTCTTTTCTTTACCACGGTTGACTAATGCTCGAGTAATTCATGTTAAGGGCCTAAAAGCCATTTGTGAACAATGACTTTATATGTCGATTTCTCTTGAATCATAAATCACTCTCATGAAATGAAAGCAGCATCTGATAGAAGAATGTTGGTTCTACCATATGGAGTAGCTTGATATAGTAGGGTTCTTGTGATTCGTGAGAGATCAACGTTTAAAGTCATTGTTTACAAATGGCTCTTAGGCCCTAATCATGAATTACTCGAGAATTGTGGTTCTGCTTGATGCTTACACTCTCGCGCCACTTTACTCAATTTTTGAGTACAATTGTATGCTATCTCTTTTTCTCTCACGGAAATGTTACTCAATTTTCGTAAAAAGTGGATCTACTCAAAAATTGAGTTGATCCACTTTTTAACGAAAATTGAGTAACATTTCCGTGAGAGAAAAAGAGATAGCATACAATTGTACTCAAAAATTGAGTAAAGTGGCGCGAGAGTGTAGGTGTGTCTGTTTTTCGGGGTGTCAGAAGGTTTTCGTGTTTCAACAAATCTGTCAAATCTACGATCGAAAATCTATGCTTTTTGGCAACCATGAACTTTTTTGACGTTTTTTTTTTGTTGGGGTGTAGAACCGCTGCGTCCACTGAGTTGAACCTTTTTGACGTTTAATCCATGCACACTTATGCATCATGCGAATCCAATCCCAGGGAAACAAAATAGTGGGTAAACAAACAATCGATTCGTGTAAGCGGTGCTAAAAATGAATGAATCTTTCACGTAGGGGCGTGGTGTTACAAATGCATCGGAGTGTGTTTTAAATTGTGGAAACATATATTCGGTGCATATTGCGTTACCAGCGTAATATACTTTAGGAGCTTGGGCGACTTGGACAAATTTAATTTTCTGTTGTCTCCTGAAAGCGCGTCCATCTTGCGACGATTGCTTCGTCTGCATGGAACGAAATGTCACCTTTGCTGAAGGTCGGTAATCGTCTTCGAAAAAAATTTCTTTTTCTATCCCAAACCAATGTTTAATTCCGTTAACTGAAACGGAAAAGTAAAAAATTGAAAAGAAATTTCTACAGCAGTATCCACATGAAAAGAACGAAAATTAAAATTGAATTTGTAAGGTTTCCACGCAAACTAATGGGAGTTGTCACTTTTACTTTCGGAAAAATATTCCGCTCGATTATTTTATAAGTGAAGTTGACATTTCGTTCCATGCAGATCAGTTGTCAAAATTCCGCTTGGTGATATTGAACAAAATTCCGTAACCTCTTTACTTTTCAGGTCGATACTGGCCTTTACGGGATAATCGAGCGGAATATTTTTCCGGAAGTAAAGTGACAGTTCCCATTAGTTTGCGTGGAAACCTTACAAATTCAAATTTAACTTTTTGATCTCTTTAGGTGGATACTGTTGCAGAATTTTTTTTTCGATTCTTTGCTTTTCCGTTTCAGTAAACGGAATTCAACATAGGTTTGGGATAGAAAAAGATATTTTTTCGAACACGATACCGACCTTATCCCTAAATGAACACAAACACACAGTTAAAATTATTTCAAAATTTTCAATCTAAATCAATAACCTCAAAATCACACGAGGTTTCAAACGTACACGACTTGGCAATTACATCTTGTAACATTTGCTCAATGGGTCCTCCCTTAGCTCAGTCAGTAAAATCACGGCTACAAAGCAACACCATGCTGGAGGTGGGTGGGTTCGATTCCCGGTCTTATCAAACAATTCTACGTTAAAGAAAATTTCTCGACTCCCTGGGCATAGCCCATCAGATAAACATGTGGCAAATCAATTAAAGGAACTGATATGCAACTCATTTTAGTCACAATCAAGTTGCTGCAACGTATTTTGACGGATGTGTGTTGCTTGGGATGGTATGATTGTACTTACCACACAATCATACAAAGATGCAAAAATGATAGCTGGCATCGAAGTGCATTTATTTACCGCAATGCAAACGAACGCCGTTGCCGAGCATTTCCAGACAAAGAAGGTGTCCAAATTCCCGAAAAAGTATGTCATATGTAGTTGTGGTCGAAAATCTAAAAGTTTCATTTCTACCGGCACTATCAATAAGAATGTGTACGAGAAAGAATGTCTACAAAAGCGGTTGCATCCGTTTATCAGAAGTTACGACTCTCCAGCTCACTATGCGAAATCCGTGTAAAGTGCAAGAGGTCAATACGTGCCAAAAACAGCCAATCCATCAAACTGTCCAGAATTACGCCCAATAAAGAAGTACTGGGCTCTAGTTTAGCGGAAACTCTTCGAAACTAAGAAGAAAGCAAATGGTACCGTTGATTTCAAGAAAAGATGGAGAATCGGCACGGCGGGCTATCTGAGAAACCTGATGGCGGGTATACATCTTAATCAGCTGTTTCAGATGTAGATATAACGCTATTATCGTGAAATAAACAATCGGATTTGTTGAATTATGTGTAATTTGTTTTTGCTGCTATATTTTATAGTCCGAAATTTAACGTGGACAGGCCTTTATGTACATTAGATAATGTAGAATTTTTATTTTTTATTTCAATCTATGCAGACCTATGGTTGATTGGCTTTTGTAAACTTCAATTTCTAGAAATTGTTTAATGCTATTCACTGCTCGGTCTATGTGCAAGAATTTTAATGGAAAAGTCAATCTGTTTTTGGAATTACATTATTGTATTTTTCAAAAAAAATTCGGTTTCAATAGCGTGTGATTTTCATATTTATTGTTGAATTAGTTGAAAGAGATGAGAACATAAATTCAGTTTAATTCTTTGCTGTACCGGGCAACTAACTACGCATATTGGCAAGGTTGCTAGTTTTTTAATTCTTACAACTCAACTGTCAAAAGTGTGCCTCAGTATGCCACATTGAAAATCGAAACACGTATGAAACTTATGTGGCTAATGAAAAGTAAGTGTGGCCATGTGTGGTTAAAAACAGATATCATTTGTTGATCAAATTGCGAAAAATCATGTGTGGGACACATAGATATTATCATTGCTTTTTCATCAGTGTATGTTTCGAAGCTCATTGGCTACTTGGGTTGATCAGTTTGAAATGTCACTGGTTAATGCAAAACGGTCACTTCAGATCGATTGAACAACAAAGGCTCTGCTGATCAGTCGTGTCCACTCGCTGCCGCCGCCAACGCCGCCATCACCGCCAGTTCGGTCATTGCACCGAGTCTGACGAGTGCCGGACGGCAAACAGCATATACATATATGGAAGCGATCGAAAACGAAACTGCTGCCGTCGTCGGATGAACAATGCGCGACCGGATAATGATAGATATGCGTATGGTGTAGATCGATCATCATTATGTTGCGTTTTGCTACCGATGCACCGCTCGATGACGACTATTAAAATCCGAAAGGGTCAGTTCCGTAGCATACATAAATGCGACCAGCCACCGTCAACAACCGAACAATGGAAAAGAAAACATGAGCGGTTGAGAATAGCATTTGGCTGGCCGGAAGCCGCCGCAACGCCGTGGGAAAGTAGACAATCTTCAGCGGGGACAGCCGGAATGGTTTGTTTACCCGGTCAGTAGCCGGAGCGGAGTGAGAGTGAGCGAGAAACGCCTAAATTGATTTTCACACTCCGTGGCTCGTGATCGTGGTCGGAATGGACGGCATTGCGATCGAAAGTCCTCCTCTCCTCGCAATCTGCTGGCGTGCTACCGTGAGAAGTCCGATGCGATTTAATTTAATTGAGCGATTAGTTCTGGCAGATGTTTTCTGGCCATCGCGTTCGAAGGTGCGAAAGTCTGATGATTTTCCTCGATCGAAATACTTTGCGTGGATGGAATTGTATCCGTAAGTGCAAGTTTTGCATTAAGTTATGCAACCAACGCGATTCAGTTTCAATTTATTATTTAGTCGATGGCTGATTTAAAATGATTAAAACAGAAAACAAAAACGAGTTACAGAGGATACTCAAAAAAAATTAACTTTGAGTAAATTATTTGAACCAAGCGGAAATTCCACCGGAATATAATTTGATTTCAGATAATGTAGATTAAGACACGCAATCACTTCAATGATCGATCTTTCAAGAACGATCGCAAGTTAACACGCCAAGTGAATTCGAATGAAGGAGAAAAACAGCCACGCTATTCTTGATCACTGACATTTTGCGAAGAAGCGCATTCCTCACACCGATCCCGACGCGCATTCCAATCAAGCCTGTGTTGCCTGCAGAATTCTCTTCTCTGTATTGACTGACATCGCCTGTGGCAACCGTTGCGATGTGAACGCAAAACAATTCCTACGACATCGACGACCTGTTGTTGGGAAACACAATCCGTGCGAGGAAATATCGTCTTTCGTGTGGGAAATCACCAATTCAATGCAATCTGTTGGGAAATAACTTTTCTATGATCGCAGTTGATCCACGACAGTTGGGTTGCATTTTCGGTTGCCAACAACATCCGCAACGTGATTATCCGGAGTAGATATTTCTGCGTAGGCCATGATTTTGACACAATGCTCTACTCTCGAGCAGCAATTTTTTTTAGACATTTCGTCAGCAAAACTATTCAATTCGATACTCAAAATATCCCCAAACGGTGTGCTCACACTTGTTATACAAAAAAATAGTGATCTCAGTCCATGAAATTCCGAACCGGTTAAATGGCGATCCACTTTAAACGCGAAGTGATAAGACAGTCCTCCGTCCATTTTTTTTTCTCTCTCTTCAACCGGCGACTTTCATCGGAATTCACTTTTTAAAGCGATTCATTAGCATTAGCGCTCAATTTCGCGCCCACTGCCTGTCGGTATGTTATTAACCAAAATCGCATTGTCGATTTGCATATGTACAGTCAATTTTCAATTTACCAGTAAAGAGCCGGTAATGAAAAATCCTGCACTGCGAAATCAATCACCGGCCCACATATATTGAAAATCCCCTTCCCTCACCTGATTCAAAATCAAGAAGAAAAAAAACCTCACATTCTCCAACTTCACTCGCCCCCCTTCAAGTGAAGTGTCTCATCAACTCATTATTTCCCGCCGAACGAGGGGCAGTCGGAAGCCGGGAGTACAACGGATTAGCCGCGGCGTCTCATTTGCGTGAATACGTGCTAATGGATAGAGCGAGTGAAAGTTTTGTAAAGCTAACAATCAAAGCAGTAACCTTTTCCTCTTCATTCGCTACCAGTGTATGTACATAATTCACTCTTTCTTTCATGACTTCGCGGCGCGCAATGAGTGGTGAATATGTTTCGCTTTTTTTTTCGCTCACTTCTTATCTCTTTCTGCGCGCTTTCAGTCATTTTCTGCGCATTTTCCGTCGAACTTTTTATTCCTTCTCCGCTTTTTACGCTTCCTCCTGCTTTCCGTCGTCGTAATTGTTCGTCAGTGGCATAACCCCCCGCTAACCAGAAAACGAGCGTCGTTTTTTTCCTTCACCATGTCTTTCTTTATTTCCATTTCGGAGGAGAAAAAAAAATGAAAGGAAGCTTTAGCTCGAATGTTTACAAAATGTTTAGCATCGAGCGGCGCCATTTTTGTTGATTGTTATTGTTGGAAGCGCACCCAAAACAAAAAGGAAGCCGAGGGCTACGCCACGCAAATTGACGGCCATGTAAGAGGGCATGTTGAATGTTTTCTGTCTCTAATGAAGGAAAAACTGTCTTGATGTACGGGGAAATGTTGATTGCACAAGACGAGGTTAGAGCTTTTCCCTTGAATTAGGTAACGGTTAAGGTGGCACACGGTTGGCTGAACGCCGGTGATTTTCCATTGTGTGAAATAGCACTACAACAGAACGAATCCGAGGGTATCTTATTCCCATTTTTGGCGCTCGGAACACCGGAGATCAATACGAACGTGACTCTGGGAAGAGATTGTTCTGATTTCAACCGAGTGATACGGCGGTCGTGACTGCCGTGGCATTTTTAAGCATTCTAAGCCGCTCGGTTGTGATGCTTTCATACTCGTCAGATGATCGTTTTGTTTTTCGAAAGTGACAGTTGATTGATGGTATTGTTTTGTTCAATGCATGTTATTATTTGATTTTTTTTTTTGCCTGCGCTTTTTACGATGTTCAGTAACGGGTTACTTTAACCCATCAGAAGGCAAATATGTGACATTATGGCTAGTCCTGGATTTAGTCTCAAACTCCTAAACTTTGTTCTCCCATCACGGAAGTGACTTTCGGAAAGGCCTGCAAAATACTGCTCTACGACGGCTATAACCTCTTCGTTTGATGAAAAATCCTTTTCACGAAGGATTTTTTTGAGGTGTGAGAACAGTCAGAATTCAGAGGGAGCTAAATCTGGCGAAAAGGGTGATTGGTTTTTTAAGCTGTGTGAGCAGGTGCATTGTCTTGATGAAAAATGATTTTCGTCTTCTGCTAACCGGGTCTTTTTTCAAGTTTTTTTTTCATCCAACTGGTCCAAAAGGTCACAATAATAATCAGAGTTGATTCTCTTACCAGTTTGGGGAAAATCTATCACTACAATTCCTTTTGCATCTGGGCTTCAAATGGTGAGTTGACAACATCGAAGCAGGGTGCGATCGACCTTTGGGCCTCACAAGTTCCTACCTCACGCCTCCACGAGTCATATGATCACAAAAGACTGCCAGCTGAAACATGGAGATGCTGGTTGACGTAGCCTGGGCAATGTTGTCATTTTGACAATAGCGAAGTGAGGGGGAGCGACCTGTAAATCATATCATTATTTTCCGTTCTCATATCTTTCAGGTCTTTCAGGTCATCATTGTAAAAAACATTTAAAATTCATTTTTTTCTCATGGCTGCCATATATTGTTTAAGTTTTCTGGTTCATAATGGATGCGCAAGTTTGTCTTCAATCGCAACAAAACAGCAGTCGGCACACATGTAATTTTCAGTTCATATTATAATATCCCTACACTATGTATATTATCTTATATGACATTGTTCATTCATTACCATTACCATTCATCTTTATCATCATCACTACCATTGTTATCGTTACTTGTGTTTTCGTGATTGACATATTAACATTAGAATATTTTTTTAATTTTTAGCTAATAGTTTATATGTACTTTTAATTATTATGTCTTATCTGTCCAATTATTTTTTTGATCCTTTCTTCTCCTCTTATGATTTAGAAGTATCTAGTGCCTTGCATACAAGAAGCTGCAAAGGAATCTGTGACAGGCTAAGAGTATTTTTCATTTCCGGTTTGCAAATGGACATTTACCCAAATCTGAGCTGATCTGATTCGTGCAGCGCTGTGTGTCATTTGAATAGTTTCTGATTTAACAGTTCAATTTCCGTCAACTGTGTCATAACTCACAAGATCATTATATTTGGTAATATTGTTTTATTGATTTTACTCCAGATAATTTGAACATTACTTATTGTTTTTGTATGTCCATTTGTCTTTAACTTACTTTCAATCAATTCCCTATTTCAGAAGCAACTCCTAACTCATGAACAATAACTATTAGGTCAGCAAAAATAAATATGGATTGCTGTTATAAAATCAACATCAACAAGCAAATAGTGAATATGGCAAGAGTAAATTAAAATGTATAAATGTTAGTTCTGTGAAATTTCAATAGACTTAACAAACTTTTTCAGGATATTTCGAATCAAGATGTTGGTTAATAGCTGCTATCGCTGAAAACAAACGAAAACGTGCAACAATTTACAACATTTCTTGCATTTCAGGATCAATCGACGAATGAAGATCATATATAATAGATATGAATGGTTGTAGTATTTTTCATTTACATAAATATATACACTATTATATAAATATTTCATGGGAACGGGAGGGACCATCAGGGCACCCGATTGAAGCACTCTGGATGGGGAGAGTGGAAATGCCAACTCCCCATTGCTAACAGTTTGTGAATAAAGGGCGGGCTCTTCTCCCCGCCCATTGGGGTATCCTTATGTTAGATAGCTTGCTCTTGTGACCAATTGTTCAGTCTTGTTGTTGAAAGGAGATTCTTTATATCCCTGTGGATACGTATAAGTGATGTTGCCTATCGATCCACCCAACCCCTTTTGGCCCTTCATACAATGGCATGATTAGGATAATCAGTGGTTATTAAAGCTTGATCAAGTCTAACAGCGAGGAGAGCTCACTGCTGTCGGACTTAGTTTTCGTGCTACAATGGGTGGTAGTACATATCATACATCATACACTACAATTCCTTTTGCATCTAAAACAAAACTAACGCTAAAGACTTCTGGCCAAATTTCTGGACACGAACTCGCTTCGGAGCCGAAGTGCCTGGTTCACACCACTCCTTAGCCTCTCGTTTTGATTCAGGATCATGAGCTCGGAAAATGTTCAACTAGGCTAAAAAAACACAACAGTGGGGTCCATGAAAAGAATCTCTCACGGATTACAATAAGGAAATACGGAGATCAAAGAGGATACATTGGAGGCATACATGTGAAAACATTGAAAGTACTCCAGCAACTGCCAGGTTGCCCAAAATCCTCGCTAAAGATCATTCCAATTGGACTTAGGAAGTAAAAAAAGGAGTTTTACTTAAAGAAAAAAAATCAATTTGTGTTGAAAAAAAAACAGTGACAAAATAAAGTGCCCACTTCATTTAGGCTACAGAAAACATAAATTAGAGTAAAATAAAAGCATTTCAATAATTGATGTGTCCTCCTTTGGCCTTCAGGACCTCCTGCAGGCGCTTCGACATGCTATCGACCAGGTTCTTTAGGTGCTGTGGATCTAGCTCTTCCAAGACGCGCTCCAGGGCTTCAAAATATTTATTTTTATTGGTAACACCAGTTTTGTCAACCCTGGCATCGAGAATCACCCACAAATTCTCGATGGGATTGAGGTCCGGGCTTTGTGGAGACCATTCCAGCGGTTTGATCCGACAAGACCGGAAGAAAGACTTGGTCTTCTTGACAGTATGCTTCGGGTCGTTGTCCTGCTGGAATGCGAACTTCTCTTCAAGGACCGTCTGGATCAGCGAAACCTCCAGATTTTCTCGCAGGATGTTGATGTAAGAATCTGCCGTCATTATCCCGTCGATTTTCACAATGCTTCCCACTCCACCCCACGAAAAACACCCCCAGACCATCACATTTCCTCCTCAATGCTTCATCGTGCCTTGGATGTGGCGCTCCTGAAGCTCCTCTCCCGATCTGCACCAAACACGAACCCGCCACTTTCGGTTAAACAGCTCGAATTTTGATTCGTCCGTCCAGAGAACCGTTTTCCAGAACTGTAGGGGCTTATCAGCATGCTCCTTAGCAAACTTAAGCCGTTTGACTTTGTTTGCCTTGCTGATAAATGGGCGCTTCCGGGCAAGTTTTCTATTCAACCCCTGTGCTACGAGACGGCGACGAACAGTTCGACCGGAAACTGATAACTGAAGGGTTTCCTGGATCTCGCGGACAGTTACCTTCGGGTTCTTCTTGACTTCGCGCATGATCTTGGTGTCCGTTCTCGCATCCGTTTTCCGCTTCCTGCCTCTGCCAGGGCGATCCACCATTGATCCAAACGTTTTAAGCTTCAGAAGAATTTTGCCAACCGCTGCCTTACTGATACTGTACTTCTTAGCGACAGCCCGGTGCGATTCACCGTTTTGCACATCACGAATGACCAATTTTCGGATACACAAGGGAATTGTTTTCTAAAGCACTGCGTTCTCCACTTTTTTTCAATTGAATCAAATGCGATCACGTATACAAATGCACCAGGTTGAACCGTTTGCTTCAAAACAAGTCAAAATATCAAAACATAAACAATCGAGGGGTCTTCCAATGGAAACTTATCGAAAACATATCGATTTTTGAAGTGGGCACTTTATTTTGTTACTGTTTTTTTTCAACGCAAATTATTTTTTTTTTTCTTTAAGTAAAACTCATTTTTTTCAGTATTCCATAAGTGAAACTTAAAAAGAATATAAAAAATAAAATAAGAAAAAAAACTACACTGTGTTTACTTTAATTTGAACCAAGTAAATGAGAGAAATTGAAAAAACGAAGAGGTGGGTACTTTATTTTGCCTATCAGTGTATAAAGACTTCAAAGACTGGCAACTTGTTCAATCACTAGTGCAATGAGAAGTACACCATCGAAAGCACTCGATGGTTTACTATACATACTACCATTGCCTCAAGTCGTACAACTAGAAGCTAAACAGAGCGCTCTGAGGATGAAAAGATCTATGAACCTCTTTGATGGTAATCTAATAGGACATCTAAGCATTCTAAGCAACAACGAAGTTTGTATGAAAAAAAAACATTCAACTTCGACCGTGCATATGATCCTGGGCGTGATTCGTGGGAATGCGGTGGTCCAAATCTTCGTCTAGGATCGATAGTTTTCTTTACAGATGGTTCAAGAATGAACAATCAAGTTGGAGCAGGAGTAACTGGTCCAGGGATAGACATGTCAATTCCGATGGGCAGGTGGCCTACTGTATTTCAAGCTGAAATTCAAGCAATTCTGGAATGTTCTGCTACATGCCTGCGTAGAAACTATAGACATTCAAATATATGTATTATGTCAGACAGTCAAGCAGCTATGAGTGCTTTAAAGTCAGGAACATGCACATCTAAGCATGTTTGGGAATGTGTTCAATCACTCCTAAAGTTGTCTTGTCGTAATCAAGTCAATCTATACTGGGTTCCTGGCCATTCTGGAATTGATGCAAACGAGAGAGCTGATGAACTAGCAAGAATCGGATGGTCTCATCAGTTCGTAGGACCTGAACCCTTTTGTGGTTTATCTGCTTCTTCTCTTATCTAATGGAGCTCAAAGCCTGGGAATCTTCTAAAGTGATTGAAAATTGGAACAACAGCTAGGCAATCAAAGCGGTTCATTGCTCCAAATATGTCTATGACTCGCTAAATACTTGATCTTTCTAAAATAATCTATGCATATATACTGGTCTTTTGACAGGCCATTGTCCGAGCCGCTATCACTTGAAGGTGATTGGAAAACTTCAAGATAATTCATGTCGCTTTTGTGGTATGCACTGAAAGTTAATTTTAGTTTATATTACAAAATTGAAAGTAATACTCACTAATCCATTCGTTGTTCTCTGCAACGAAACTGATTTGTTCTTTTTATGAAGATACATTCGTAATTAATTGCACGCGCAACTGTCAAAAGCACGAAGCTTTTGTTGACACAGAAAGAACATTCGTGCATTGTACGGAAACAATGCAAAGAGCTACGAATATTTGGTCACAAATTAAAAAGAAACGTCTCTCTGGTGGTTCCATGAAGGACTGACAGATCTACTTTATCGATTCAAAATGTAATTGACAAAAAAAGCGCAACCACGTGGTGTTGTCCAGCGTTTTTACCCTTCTTACATCAATAGAAGGGTATTAAGATCGCTTGAAAACTCGACTTTTTATCCGAGGCCCACAGGGCCGAGTGTCATATACCATTCGACTCAGCTCGACGAACTGAGCACATGTCTGTGTGTATGTATGTGTGTGTGTGTGTGTGTGTGTGTGTGTGTATGTGTGTGTGTGTGTGTATGTGTGTGTGTGCGTTACAAATAATGTCACATCGGTTTCTCAGCCATCTGTGAACCGATTTCAGTTCTGTTGACGGCAAATGGAAGCTACAACATTCCCATAGAACGCTATTGATTTTTTTTTCATTCGGACATTTCGTTACGAAGATATGAACGAAACAGTACTTGAAGGCCTATTATAATAGTAATCAAACAGTTTAGTCTCCGATTACATACTGAGCTATTTGTGTACCGATTTTAGTTTTGTTGGTGTCAAATCAAAGCTATGATATTTCCAAATAACTGGTCAAAATTTCATTATGATTGGATAATTCTTCATGGAGATATGACCAAAACAATACCTGAGAGCACATAATTGTGAGATGACAATATACTCGTTGCAGTGCAAAACCGAACAAGACCAATCACACCAATCGATGCCGCTTGCATTCTATTGTGTCGTATCTGGAGCGTTGTATAGCACATACAGCGGACTAGCCACACTATGCTACTGTATAGAATTAGAGCAGCATCGATTGGTTCGAGTGGCTGGTTTTCAACTGCAACGAGTATATTCGAAAATTACACAAAGTCTCCATTTACAATTTTCAACGAATATGTACTTATTTAAGCATCTTGAATCCATATCGATAATCAAAATTGAAGCTCAGGATTGAAGCTTTGTTAACGCCAAATTAAAGTTATAAAATTTCCAAATAAGTGTTCAAAATTTCATTATGTTAACTTCCCTTTTTACCCTTCTTACATCAATAGAAGGGTATTAAGATCGCTTGAAAACTCGACTTTTTATCCGAGGCCCACAGGGCCGAGTGTCATATACTCATTCGACTCAGCTCGACGAACTGAGCACATGTCTGTGTGTATGTAGTGTGTGTGTGTGTGTGTGTGTGTGTGTGTGATTTGTGTGTGTGTGTGTGTGTGTGTAGTGTATGTGTGTGTGTGCGTTACAAATAATGTCACATCGGTTTCTCAGCCATCTGTGAACCGATTTCAGTTCTGTTGACGGCAAATGGAAGCTACAACATTCCCATAGAACGCTATTGATTTTTTTCATTCGGACATTTCGTTACGAAGATATGAACGAAACAGTACTTGAAGGCCTATTATAATAGTAATCAAACAGTTTAGTCTCCGATTACATACTGAGCTATTTGTGTACCGATTTTAGTTTTGTTGGTGCCAAATCAAAGCTATGATATTTCCAAATAACTGGTCAAAATTTCATTATGATTGGATAATTCTTCATGGAGATAGGACCAAAACAATACCTGAGAGCACATAATTGTGAGATGACAATATACTCGTTGCAGTGCAAAACCGAACAAAACCAATCACACCAATCGATGCCGCTTGCATTCTATTGTGTCGTATCTGGAGCGTTGTATAGCACATACAGCGGACTAGCCACACTATGCTACTGTATAGAATTAGAGCAGCATCGATTGGTTCGAGTGGCTGGTTTTCAACTGCAACGAGTATATTCGAAAATTACACAAAGTCTCCATTTACAATTTTCAACGAATATGTACTTATTTAAGCATCTTGAATCCATATCGATAATCAAAATTGAAGCTCAGGATTGAAGCTTTGTTAACGCCAAATTAAAGTTATAAAATTTCCAAATAAGTGTTCAAAATTTCATTATGTTAACTTCCCTTTTTACCCTTCTTACATCAATAGAAGGGTATTAAGATCGCTTGAAAACTCGACTTTTTATCCGAGGGCCCACAGGGCCGAGTGTCATATACCATTCGACTCAGCTCGACGAACTGAGCACATGTCTGTGTGTATGTGTGTGTGTGTGTGTGTGTGTGTGTGTGTGTGTGTGTGTGTATGTGTGTGTGTGCGTTACAAATAATGTCACATCGGTTTCTCAGCCATCTGTGAACCGATTTCAGTTCTGTTGACGGCAAATGGAAGCTACAACATTCTCATAGAACGCTATTGATTTTTTTTCATTCGGACATTTCGTTACGAAGATATGAACGAAACAGTACTTGAAGGCCTATTATAATAGTAATCAAACAGTTTAGTCTCCGATTACATACTGAGCTATTTGTGTACCGATTTTAGTTTTGTTGGTGTCAAATCAAAGCTATGATATTTCCAAATAACTGGTCAAAATTTCATTATGATTGGATAATTCTTCATGGAGATATGACCAAAACAATACCTGAGAGCACATAATTGTGAGATGACAATATACTCGTTGCAGTGCAAAACCGAACAAGACCAATCACACCAATCGATGCCGCTTGCATTCTATTGTGTCGTATCTGGAGCGTTGTATAGCACATACAGCGGACTAGCCACACTATGCTACTGTATAGAATTAGAGCAGCATCGATTGGCTCGAGTGGCTGGTTTTCAACTGCAACGAGTATATTCGAAAATTACACAAAGTCTCCATTTACTATTTTCAACGAATATGTACTTATTTAAGCATCTTGAATCCATATCGATAATCAAAATTGAAGCTCAGGATTGAAGCTTTGTTAACGCCAAATTAAAGTTATAAAATTTCCAAATAAGTGTTCAAAATTTCATTATGTTAACTTCCCTTTTTACCCTTCTTACATCAATAGAAGGGTATTAAGATCGCTTGAAAACTCGACTTTTTATCCGAGGCCCACAGGGCCGAGTGTCATATACCATTCGACTCAGCTCGACGAACTGAGCACATGTCTGTGTGTATGTATGTGTGTGTGTGTGTGTGTATGTGTGTGTGTGTGTGTGTATGTGTGTGTGTGCGTTACAAATAATGTCACATCGGTTTCTCAGCCATCTGTGAACCGATTTCAGTTCTGTTGACGGCAAATGGAAGCTACAACATTCCCATAGAACGCTATTGATTTTTTTTTCATTCGGACATTTCGTTACGAAGATATGAACGAAACAGTACTTGAAGGCCTATTATAATAGTAATCAAACAGTTTAGTCTCCGATTACATACTGAGCTATTTGTGTACTGATTTTAGTTTTGTTGGTGCCAAATCAAAGCTATGATATCTCCAAATAACTGGTCAAAATTTCATTATGATTGGATAATCCTTCATGGAGATATGACCAAAACAATACCTGAGAGCACATAATTGTGAGATGACAATATACTCGTTGCAGTGCAAAACCGAACAAGACCAATCACACCAATCGATGCCGCTTGCATTCTATTGTGTCGTATCTGGAGCGTTGTATAGCACATACAGCGGACTAGCCACACTATGCTACTGTATAGAATTAGAGCAGCATCGATTGGCTCGAGTGGCTGGTTTTCAACTGCAACGAGTATATTCGAAAATTACACAAAGTCTCCATTTACTATTTTCAACGAATATGTACTTATTAAGCATCTTGAATCCATATCGATAATCAAAATTGACGTATTGTCTAATAATTCATTCTATGGACTGATTATATGAAATTGCTAATATTTATGTAATTTCCCCTTTTATAGAACTAACAGAAACAGGTCATTAAAGACTATTAATGGTAATATGTTAATCACATCGATGAACAGTACGTTAAGGATTGTCGAACGGTACAATTTTTAAACACAAAATATGACATATCGAATATTCCTGGACCTTCCTGGAATTTCTGATGAAAATATGTATCCAGTACCATATTAGCCACATTTGAGCTCGTAATTCTGATAAAATGTAAGAAGGGTTCAGTCGCACCATCGGTGGATTAATTCAGGTTTTTTTTATTGTGTCTGACATAGGGTTCGAACCTGAATATTTGGAAAGTGCTGATTATAAATCCGTTTTTGATCTCACTAGGCTACGCTGACTCGTGAGAACATGTTTGATTAATGAGTATGAAGTTATAGCTCTCGACAGCGCTTTAATTTTTATTTTGGGTTAGATAAATACCAGCAGGAACACCATCAAGCATGAGTACGGTATAAAAGAGAAGCAGCGATTGGCTGGTCATCACGAAGTTCATTTCGTGCATCTTACATAAAGATGTAATAATAGCATTTCACCAGATAAAAAGCATTATGAATGTTTCATACAATATACGAGACATTTGTTATATGTACAAAATCTATGTTTACGAAACGCGTGAAAGCGTCTTTACGAAAATAAAATTTCAGTGTGGAAAAAGATACCTCGGAACAATTGTTATGCTTAAAAGAAGTCAGTTCTTCGACAAAGGGCTAATAGAACTCTTTGATGTTTGGAGTACAAATCCCAGTACGGTAGTGCAATTCATTCGAAGTGTAATACCGTGCTGGGATAATGCTCTAAGTCAAGCGTTGACGACCACTCCTAACAATAGTGGTACGTCACCTGGACAGAGCTAAAAACAAGGGGATGTATCACAATAGATCTAAAAAATGGTCGGAATAAAAAAATCTCATCAGTAGTGATGAATTGACACAGACAATTCTTTTTATCCTTTCGAAATTCCTCCAAATGTTGCTCAGAAAGTCGCATTCGAACGTGTTTTTGTTGCATTGTTAGCAAATGTGGCACACAATTTGTTGAAACCCAAAATTTCAGCCGAAATATGTCATATTGTTCCATGTGAGATGCCCATGGTGACAGCTATCACATCCACAGTCGATCAATGTTCTTCCAATACCATATCCTGTTTTTACCCTTCTTACATCAATAGAAGGGTATTAAGATCGCTTGAAAACTCGACTTTTTATCCGAGGCCCACAGGGCCGGTGTCACCTACCATTCGACTCAGCTCGACGAACTGAGCACATGTCTGTGTGTATGTGTGTGTGTGTGTGTGTGTGTGTGTGTGTGTGGTGTGTGTGTGTGTGTATGTGTGTGTGTGCGTTTACAAATAATGTCACATCAGTTTCTCAGCCATCTGTGAACCGATTTCAGTTCTGTTGACGGCAAATGGAAGCTCAACATTCCCATAAAACGCCATTGATTTTTTTTTCATTCGGACATTTCGTTACGAAGATATGAACGAAACAGTACTTGAAGGCCTATTATAATAGTAATCAAACAGTTTAGTCTCCGATTACATACTGAGCTATTTGTGTACCGATTTTAGTTTTGTTGGTGCCAAAGCTATGATATCTCCAAATAACTGGTCAATTATGATTGAATAATCCTTCATGGAGATATGACCAAAACAATACCTGAGAGCACATAATTGTGAGATGAAAATATACTCGTTGCAGTGCAAACCCGAACAATACCACTCACACCCAGCGATGCCACTTGTATTCTATTGTGACGCATCTGGGGTGTTGTATAGCACATACAGCGAACAAGGCACACTATGCGACTCTATAGAATTAGAGCAGGGTCGATTGGCTCGAATAATTCATTCTGTGGACTAAATATACGAAATTTCTAATATTTGTGTAATTTCTTCTTTTATATAATAGGTTGTTAAACACTTTTAATGTCATATTTTAATCACTTCGATATTTCTTATAAAAATATGTATCCAGTACCATATTGGCCACATTTGAGTTCGTCATTCTGGTGAAGTGTAAGAAGGGTTCAGTCTCACCATCGGTGGATTAATGCGGGTTTTTTCAACTATGATTACTGGTGTTGATGAACTTTTTGGACGTCCTGAGCGGGGATCGTCTTCAACGCACGTACGTCCACGTTTAAACTCTAAAATCCGTCGGTGAACGCCCAAGTAATATTGCCAAAACCATCCAGCTTTATTAAGTTTTATTAAAGTTTTATGAAAGCCACTAGAAATCAATTCGGTTTTATTATGGTAGCAAGAGATGCCAATAGGTTTTAAATTTTAGTCAGGTTTATAAAAACCTACACAGCTTCTTTACAACGATATTAAAACCTTGAACTCTGAAAATCCTTTTACTCCTATCAAAAGTTTTATTTTGACTTTATAAACTCATAAAATGCTGTTTTGAAATGCCGTTGTAGGACTCATTCGTATTATCTTATTATGGTCAGTTTTGCCTCCAATAAATGCATTAAACGGCTAATTGGCATTTAGGAAAGCTACCAAGCTACCAGATAGTTTTATAGTAGCCATTGCTAAGATAAATTGGCTTTTTGGCAAAACTGTGATTTCTTGCAAATGAAATGAAATATATGAAATAATTGAAATGTGGAAAAATAAATTCACCAAATTTTAAATGTAATACAATTGAGCTCTAGATCTGAGACAAACTTCGGTATTCGTGTAGATAACCTTATTCCATCAATTTTCAGGAGTTTCATGATTAATTTACCGAATATATTTCTATAAATTTTGTTTTTGTTGTTGTAAACTCGCATAATTTCCGAGGCGCATTAATTTTCAGCTCTTATTGTGCCAATATTCACCACAAAATTAAATGTGCATATGATTTGCAGCATGATACGTTATAAAAAACCTCAATTTGTTTTATATATTTTGCTATCAAAGATAATTTCCCGCAACACTAGAACTTTTTTTCCCATTATTATTTACTGTTGAATGAATTAGAAGAGCAGAGAATCGAACAAAGCAGAACAACAACAACCAACCACGATATCGCCGTGACTGCCAATAGGTTTTATGATGGTTCTCAAGTGGTCATAACTTCTTTCACTAGAACATTTTCAAAATCTTTATGGTCTTAGAAAGTTTTTATGAATATGTTTTCACAACCGTCTATAGAGTGGGCCATTTTGTACACATTTCGGCTTTAAAGATGCATAGAGGAGGTGTTGGTGGACAAAACAGTTTTGAATGTAGTTTCATCAACAAAGCCGGGAGAAGTGCTATACGGCTGGAATAGAACTGAAATTGTTACTTGGGTGGTTGGAAATGAAGGAGAAGACTCCTTTAATACTTTCACCATCTTTGCATGGATTTCAGTTGTGTCTAAGATTGTGTCTTACTGAAATCGAGCGCAGTGAATTGCAAACGATTTGCAGTCAACTTAAAGCGAATTAGTAGGTTTGATCGATTTTGCAACACACTCATTATGTCAGTTGCACCGATTTGGCACTTGAGTTCAGCTAAAGGGTGTCTCACATCAAATTTCATCACGGAAAAAAAGGATTAGAAAACTACCCATTGGGTATTTTCGCTTAAAAATTCGGGTGGAAATAGTTTGGTGTTTTTTTTTATCGCTGTCAGTTATTTTTAAATTAAAAAAAATATCGTCACAGAAAAGCAACGTTGAATTAATTTTGCGCAAGCAAATGAAAAATCCTCAATCCTCTCAACAAATCGGAATCGTGCAATCAACGGTGAGTAGTGTGATGACGTTTACGTTAATTATCTTCAAATATTGTTTTGCATTTTTAAAACCAGTACTAGCATCTGTAGTATAACACTACACAGAAATTTTAAAAATTTATTATATCAGATGAACTTTGAAAAAATTGTTTAATTGGGGTGACTTCGATCAAAATCAATTTGATCCATTTGAAGTGCTTAAATGAATAAAAAAAACACCAAATTTCTCCAAATCTCCAACACAGAACAAAACAAAACAAACCCTCTGACAGATTGGAAGGCAGTGCAACACTTCGAGAAGGTTGTCGCGTTTATTCGTTTGCTCTTAATTTGCGATCAAAATATTTTTTTATTTATTTATTTGTTTATGTATACAAAATTAATATTTTTTCGTTTAGCTTAGAGAGACGAATGTTTAAGTAATTTGAAAATGTGGTTGTCGATTTTTTTAAATCATTTTATTGCTTGAATATATGATTGTTGTTGGGCTTGGTAAAAAGTACCGTAAGGAGAATTTAAAAAAAAAATATAGCGAAGGAAATAGAGAAATGCTAAAAACAAAATGCATTTATATACCCTAATAAATGCTGAATATACATGGATCAAAGCTTAAAAAAATCAGGCACTAGGAGAAGGATAATTTTAAATTGAATAAATATCGGACTTGGCGGTCGAAATCACCCCGTTGATCGAAGTCACCCCGCTCTACGGTACTACGAATCTCTGAGCATCGAACGAAAGGAGAAATGCGGTCAGAATGGATGTTCTATTAGTGATCAGGATCACTAGCGTTTTGTAGAAGCGTTAGTGCGGAATCCCAATGCTTTGGTCAGGCGAGCGTACGTTTATGGTATTGAAGTTAAATAAAATAAATATGTCAAAAGCTTACTAATGGTTATATTTTATTGTCTGAAAGTTTGGAAACGACTAGGTAATTTTTACAGCGTTTTTTCCGTGATGCAATTAGATGTGGGATACCCTTTAATCAAATAAATAAACAAAAAGAGAGTAACCCAGTAGACATAAATTCACGTTTGCTTTCATATTTTCATGGAAGTAACAACTTTCAAAGGTATTCCATGACCTAAAAGTATGTCATGAATCATATAATCAATTTTTTGAAATGTTCAAGTCGTTAATAAAACTTATTCAAAACGATTTATCTGATTTTGTAAACAAAAAGGAGAAGTAAGATTTAAACATTATGTTCTTGAAAGCACTTTCACGCAAAGTATAGGCTGACTTTAAGTAAATTTGAAATCCTCCCTTGACAGTGGTTTGTTTACACTTCCATAGAGAGTAAGTGTTGCAAGTTTGATCAAAGTAGGAATGGGTATTTTGGAAAACAAAGTCGACGAACCCACATGGATTTTTTTAAATTAAAAAAATCGATCAACGCTTATATCGAAAGTAAACAGTCGATTTTTATTTATCATGAAATATTATTTGCACTCTATAAACTGGTGGTAAATGATGGAATATTCCGTGATCTGTTTTTATTTTTTATATAGTAGGCCTTTCATTACATACTCTTTTTGCAAAGTTTGATCGATATCGATCAACTTTTTACACTCAGTTATGTGGAAAAATTGCAAATTAATAAAACATCGATTTCACCGTTAAAAAAAATCGATATTGTCAAACATCGAACAGAAAAGATCAGATGAAAAAAATATCGATTCTGTAAAAATCGCATCCAAGATCAAAGTAGTCGATCGCGTTCAGAAATAACGTCAAATGGAACTCAAAAGAAGAAACAATATTGTGCACAAACACCTGGAAAATCTGGAGAGGTCCGGTTCCATGCTGGCTCAAGTGCTGAAGATGCCAAAAACAACAGTTTGTTGAGTGCTCAAAACCTACAAGGAAACCCTTAGAACCCTGTAGAAAGGAATCAGCGGACCTACGATAAATCTGGAAGCAGGGATTGTCAGCTGCGCAGCAAGGTGTTGAGATACGTTTAAGCCAACCCTGGTCTTTCGATCCGAGATGTGGCCGGAAGGTTCAACGCCAACTTTCAAACGGTGCGGAACGTCCTTGCCAGGAAAGGATACAAGTCGTACAAAACTAGTAAACATCCGAACTGGCACATGAAGCACAATTCCGTGGACAAAATGCGTGCAAGGTTCTTGTACGACCGTGTTTTGACGAACACACAAGGGCTGCACTTTGATCCATGACGAAACATACGGCAAATTCGGATTTAAGCCGCTTCCCTGTCAAAAGTTTTACTTTACGACTGGATGTGGGGATGTGCCGGGACGATTCAACTTCATGTTTGCCGACAAGTTTGCGAAGAAGGTTCATGATTTGGCAAGCGATTTGCAGTTATGGCCTAAAAACGGAACTATTCGTCACATCCTCGACGATGAATGCCTGAACAAGCATGTATTGCCTTTCCTACGCAAGCATAGGGGCAAAGTTATCCAACAAAAGGCCAGATTTAGCCAGCTGCCACTACTCTTAGGTGGTTCTGGAGTGATATGCTGCCAACGAGATTGATTTTGTTCTCAAGCTAATTAATCCTCCGAATAGCCCGGAGTTTCTACCATTCGAAAAATACTGGGCAATTTCAAAGCTGCGATTTCAATAAAGGGGTGGGGTAAAGTATATAACGCAGACAGTTACATAATTTATTTAAATTGTGTACATAAGAAGCTAAGAACATTTTCTGGTAAAGTTTTCCAGGACAAATCTTTCGACGTAATTGACCTTTCAAATCACAAAATTTCTGACGATCGTCGTCGGAAAAAAACTAACATATCACAATGAACACTCAACCAATTAGCGCATACAGTTACATAACCCAGAGATGGCCACTTCCTAGCCGCCGACTGATGACCGCATTGTTTCGCCCCAGACTTCAGCACGGCATCACGCACATTCCTTTCGCTTTCAGACACCCCCTTTAACACAAAAACACCCCAACGAATACCTATTTTCCCCCGACAGTAATCGAAATTGACCAGCTGAACGCAAAAACTGCCTTCCAATATCGCGCACGCCAAATCCCCAGCATAATCAAAGCAACCGTGAATCGGAACTAAACCGAACAAGTCTGACATTTGCTGGAACATCCTACCTACATACACCGATCGACCACGAGAGTCATGATGTTTGCCACAAGCGTATCATAATTGCACACATTACACCGAAGTTGCTACTGCCGGTGCACTGGACGTGTAGGACGAGTACTTTTCCACATAACATCCGCATTTCCAAGTCGTGGGGAATGTTTACCGTGGAACTAATTAAGACAAGCCTGCTGCAGCTGCGCGGCTTCCACCTACTCCCAACCACGAAGTCCGGATGATCCATCCACCAGCGATCGCGCAAGCCGGTAATTACGAAGCAATTTAGAGTGATAACTTTCCTTCTTCTAGCTGTAGTGAGTGTGTGCCTTTGGATCTGAGAGTCGGTTGATCCTACTTCCTTGGGCTGCCAGTGCTGGTGCCCATACAATTAAAGTTGCACTGATGTACGGAATGAGATAACAACGATCGGTGCAGAGGACAACGGGGATTATGGTTGTGATCTGATTAAATTACTCTGCAAGCCGTTTGTCACTTTGTGCTTCCACTACGAGCACGTGAGCGTGATTCGTAGAAATGATACAGCTCGGATCAACATTGAATTCCGAGTGTAATTTGTTTCTATTATTAGTGGTCAACGGGGCTGGGCTTGCTGGACTTCCCGGGTTCATTGGATTCGTAGAAAAGCTTCTATTACCGTAGTGTATTGAAATCCAGACACTTAGGTGAAATATCCAGACACATTTCAGAGTATCAGCGTACACCCAAAACAAAAACGCAAGATTGTCTTACAAATTGACAATACTTTGTTTCATTTTTCATGTTTTGGATCGTAATTTGGATAATCAAAAACGCAAGACAAGCTGTAGGAAAAAAAACGCATCACAATAATTTGCTTTTAGAAATTCTAGGGACTTTTTTCATTAGGGCGAATCTAAAATTGGCAGACTCTCTTGAACTACTTTCTCTTTCATTCATTCTTCAATCACTTTTACGTTTTTCATTCTATTATTTGTAGAGTATTCTAGCCTGCACTGTTTTGTTTCGATCTGTACTAAACAATCCCTCGAAAGTTTTATAATAGCGCTGTAATAAATGAAAGAGAGCAATACAGGAGACATTTTCTCTTTGTTAGATTCACACTATTGAAAAAAGCAGTTGATGAGTGAAAAAGAAGCAGACGGTGGTTACAGAAGACAAACGTGTTAATTTTTACCTATCCACTTTTGTCACAGGAAATCAAGTTATTGATTAGAAACTGGAAGCAAATTTTTAATTAAAATAATTCATAACCAAAATTGTGCAATTCAAACGCCAAGAAGAAAACAATCAAAAAGAAAACACGCTCGTTTGTAATTAGTCTAAAATGAGTAGAAAACGACTCAGTTTCGTTAAAAGTGGAACAACCCTAATTATAGTAATTGAAGGGTTACTCATTTTTGATTAACTAGGTCACTTGTCAAAATATGAGTAAACATTACGTTTGTTTGTATTTTTACAAAACTGAGTAGAAAACGACAACTGTTCATTCGAAACGGAAGTGTCGAAATACTGTAAATTTGTAATTTTCTGGATTGATTGTAATTCATGGATTGAATTCGGCACTTCGACGTCAAAATGATTGTTGATTACGACATACAGCCGTCCAATCTTGAAAACTTTTGATCGACTGAACCACGTTTTTCGCTTTTGACAGCTTCATTGTAATTACTCTTTTTTTTTAAAGTACAGCGTTTTTACAATCAGAGTAGCATTTACTCAGTTTCCTTATATCAAGTTACTTAGTGTTGGACATTTAGCATGGAAATACGAAACTGAGTGAAAGTTACTCTATTTAGTGTAGATCATTACACGATGGCGTCATGTCATGTCTCGGGAGCTTGTTTACGCGGTTCAGGGAGCTTGTTTACGCGGACTTAATTATTTTTCGGTAAGATTAGTTTGAGTTTTTGTGCTTTAATCACAAAGAACAGACATTGGTGGGTGTTGGCCAAATTTGGATTTTTCAGATATAATCCTAAATAGGTTACAGAGTATTTTTCATACATCTAGTAACCTTACGTCCGTGCTCCATCACAGTATTTTCTATTGTGATGTGTCCAACTCAATGGGTAAATTGAAGTGAAGGTGAATTTGAAAGAAGGGGAACTTGGAGTAGAGCACACGTACCCACTGGTTGACGCTAAATATTGGCCAACGTGCTTTTGCACATTTGTTTGAAGATTTGTTGAGCGACACGGGTTTCCGAATACAAAGTTCAAATGCCGTACTGTATCAGTGCCCAGACTTTTTGTTGGTGAATCTGGACACTTTTCAAACCACAAACTAGCACGCAATTTTGAGCTTGTAAATTTGTGGTGGCATATCGGCGTTAAATTTGAGAGGATTCATGGATTTCTTTTACAATTTTTCCAGGTTGTAACATTCCGCTCATTTGTATGTTAGGCAGTGGGAATTTCTTTCGTGATATCGGATCGGTAGATTTACATTTAGGTTATAAAGAGCAGCTCAGCCGAAGAGATAAATAGAGGTGAGCTTTCAGATGATTTGTTTATAGATCAAACCAATAATTAACCTTCAAACATTATATGTAATCAGTAACAATGAATCGTGACAGTGATAGCATAGATCAGTAAAACTTCAAGATTTAGGGGCTATTAAGTAGGACATCCGTCTCAGTTCATCTGATAGAGCTCGAATGGGCTTCAGCTTACAAAAAAGACAAGGTATTATAGTCATTTGTTCAATGACATTTTTCACTATTCTCGTTCGAAGCTCATTTCAGCTAAAAGTATCCAGTACATAGTTATAATCATCGGGGAAATGGAAGGATTCTACTTATAACTTTGTTCTCGGTTCTGTTTCTTGTTAGGCAACAAACAGTTTGTTTCTACCAAATTTTGAAGACAATATCTTGGATCCTGTTTTATTTTGTCTATTTTGTTTTGTTTGGTTTTTGTTATGCTTGTGTCTTAGCAGTCACAATTCAAGGTAACTCCTTCTTACTAAATTTTCCATATCAATCTCCACCTATCCTAAACCATCTAGGTGCAGATCGGCTAATCAATAACAATTTTTATTATTTTCCAGCAGAAACGTTTGGGTTTGATGAAGTGTTGGGTTTGGATGGTAAAGGGAATGTTTGAGAGAGAATTTATTGTTGGCCAATGCAGGGCACCTTCTACGTTTTCATTTGGTTGGAATAAATATTAAGTTGGGTTTATGAGATGTTTTTGAAAATCAAAATTCAAGCGGTATAAACCTGGACATGTTAATCGGTTCTATTATGAAAAGTTTCTAATGTTCTAATATTTTAAGGATTCGGTTCGGGGTTTTCAAATTATTATGGCCAATTGAGTGCTATACAAATTACTGCCGGCTAGCCGTTTTACACACGGGTTTCTCAAAACTTTTTATGTAATAAGTATTTTAGTTAGGCAAAGATGAATTAATGTACCAGAAACTGGACGGACACTTGCGCCTACCCAGTGGAGGACCCGGATACGACCACCCATGTGAGTCTAGAGTATCGCACAAGCTGACGAGTGCAACGGGAAGGACTATAGGTGTATAGACCTGGGGGTGAGTCCCCGGATACGAAATCTTAGCAGGAAAGCACGGACTATACACTGAACAATTACAAATTACAATTACAATTTAATCACAAAGAACAGACATTCCGGCTCGAACATTTTTTTTTTCAATTAATTGTGTAAATTTTTAAAAGCAAACCGTTGAAAAAACAACGCCACCTAGTCTGGGTTTCAACAAACTAAAATTGACAGAAAATTGAATCTCGAGGCGGGCAAGTGGCGCTATCGTTCGATTCACCAAAACTTACGGAAACAAACTGTAATTGAAAAATGACAGTTACAGAAATTTACACACGCAGGACACTCCAGCTTGGATGTCTATTCTCTGTGTTTAATTTATTAACCATTGAAGTAAAATAGCTTGAAAACATTAACCAGTGCAAATGTTTAGATGATGTTCTAAATCGAATCTTTATAATCCGAAAAAGACAATTCAAAATTTTACTTCTTTGGTTTAGATTCTAACACTTTGTAAACAAGCTCCCTGAATTGTCAAAAAATTGAGGCTTATACAATCTATGCTCGTCAAAATACAATTTCCAGTGCATCCATCATTTTGAAACAGCTGTCAAAAGAGGATCACTCTAGTGAAATGCAGCAGTTTCTGGAGTTCGTCAAACCAGTGTTTTGGAGTATGTCGAGATTTTTAGTTTCCTCAGTATGGGTTAGATTCTTTGCATTCTTCTTAGCATTTTTAGAATAATTAACTTCAGTAAACTCGAGAGGGATCTTCGACAGCTGTGAACTGCATCCAATTAGTATTTTACGTAAATATGAGCTCCTGAAATTATTTCAATAATACAAATTGACATATGGTTTGAAAAGCTGCTTATTAATAGTGGAGTTCGACAAAAGCGATGTAATATTTGCTTCTACGCATTATTTTCTTTTCAGAGAGCGAGTAATGATGCTATTTATAGCATTTTATAAAATCTAGTTAGAGCTTGAGTCCCAACCGTTAGAGGAGATCGGCGCATTGATGGATTTTTAAGGGCTGCATTCTCCAAACGACTAACTATTGATAGTTAAAGGACAAATTTGTTCTGTACACCAAATAGAGCATTCAGTTTACCTATTTCTCCTCTGGCTATATCATATTTTCCCTCTTGATGACTACGGAAGACTATATGGATTCTCACTCCGGAAGAATCTGAAATCACCTCTATAATTAAAAAAGAAAACACCACTCTGATAGTTTTTTCATACTATTCTAGAAATATTCCATAACTACACTAGAAACATAAAAAAATATCACAAAAACAACTCAAAGCTAGCCTACAAACATTTCAAAACCTATTCTGGAAGCATCTGATAACTGCACTGGATGGATGTTAGAATAACTCGGGAATCATTCTTGAACAATTTTAGACGCCTTCCTGTACTACTCTGAAAGTATTCCAAAATTACTATAGAGGGTGGCTTCTATAGTAATTTTAGAATACTTCCAGAGAGTAGTACAGGAATGCGTCTAGAATGCTTCCCGAGTTATTTGAAATCCATCCAGTACAGTTGTGAGATGCATCCAGAGTAGGTTTGAATTAACGCTCGATTCAAAGTAAATCTGAACGCACGTTTTAATACAACACCGCGTCTCTGGTGGTTGGAACAAAAAATGTTTGACCATTTGTTGATGTTTCATTTTCGAAGAAATTGGTGAAAAGTTCTTCTCTTAGGAAAGGAAAATTAATTGTGCACAAACATCTAGAGAATCCTTCGTGGTCTGCCTCAAAAATAGAAAAATGTTAAAATTCCCAAAGTCATCGGTGTGTCTTGTAATCAAACGGTACAAGGATACTCACAGCGCATCTATCATAAAAGTGGCACTAGGGACAAAGAGCTGAGGAAAAAGGTGTTGAGGTTCGTGAAAAGCAACCCGTGATTTGACAAAGAAATACAATTCCAACTTTTCCACCGTTCGTAAAACCCTTTTAAGAGAAGGATAAAAGTCTTTTTATGCCATTAAAAATTCGAATTGCTTCCTGAAACAAAATTTAGTGGACAAAAAGCGAGCATGATTACTATACGAACAAGTTTTGACGAAATATGATGGCAGTTTTCTAATGAATAGCGAAACATATGTCAAAATGGATTGTAAACAAATCCTCGAATGAAAATATTACCTGATCGTGGGGATGTCCCTTCCAGGTATAAATTTATTTTTGCTGATAAATTTGCTCTGAAACTAATGATTTGGCAAGGAATCTGCAGTAGTGGCCTTAAAACCAAAGTTTTCATCACATCACACACAATGACGTTGAAGGTTTGCATTTAAAAGTGTCTGAAAAAGTGGATTTTACCCTTCATTCGGCAACACAAGCCCAACGTTATGTTTTGGCCGGATCTAGCCAGCTGCCACAACTCTAAGGAGGTACTAGAATGGTATACTGCAAACAATGTTAATTTCGTCGCCAAAGACATTAATCCTCCAAATTGCCATGAGTTCAGACCGATCGAAAAATATTGGGCAATTATCAAGCAAAAATTTTGAGGATGCGGTAAAGAAGTGACAAATGCGCAACAAATGCGTTTATAGAGGAATAAGTTCGCCGGTACAGTGTCACCAGCGACTGTGCAAATCATGATGGCATCGATCACAAGTAAAGTGCAACAGTTCGTTCGAAACGGTTAAATTTAATAACTTGTTATTTATCGCTTGAAAGCTGAACAAATTACCTTTTGTTTGACGTTTTGACCAACCATGTAGGTTGTTTAATTATTCAGTAATGATCACTTGAATGCGTACAAATTTACTTTTAATTGGGCTGCATCTCTGAACAAGCCTGGAAGAATCACGTTCTGAAACTTCTCTGAAAATATAGGACAAGATTCTAGTGTCAGAATTCTCCGACATTCTTCTCTTTTTAGAGAGCGAGTAATGGCGCTATAAGCATAAGCCATATAGGGCTTAAGTCTCAACCGTTCGAATGTAAATAGAGCATCACTTAACCTTCTAGGACTAGATGCTCCCAACGACAATTTCAAAATAATGTTGTGGAATTCTGTTTAAGTATCCTCTCCGATTATTCATTTCCCTCACAGATAAAAATGAAAATTGAATATTCTGCGTTATCTAATGCACATAAGATGACGCCTGAATCTAGCCTATTGTATGAAAGATTGCAAACAATTTCGTTGTTAACACCTCTTTTAGCTTGGAATTTAACGAGTTGTAACTTTTATTGTTTTAAAATCACTGGGAAGACAACTTTGCTTAAAAATTTGAAATTAAAAAGTTAAAGCAAAATAACTGATTTTTATAGGGACACCCTAAGCTACGGAAGAGAAAATGCTCTAGTTCGGTCATATCATAAGGTACAGAAAAAAATTTGAGCATCAAAGTTGCTTGAAGTTATTTACTCTATAACTTTTCCAAATAAAATATTACTTTATTTATGCAAATTAGAGTTAGATTTTCGATTTTTCGGAAAATAAGGACCACTCTAGTTTTCATTCACGCCAAAAGAAGCACCTTGTTATTAGAAACAACTTTGTGCAAGACAATTTTGCTCCAAAACTTCAAACTTAGGCTAAAAATGTATCTTTTCAGCTAAATTCGCATTCTGGACCACGGAGCATTGCTCCGTGGTCTCGATCTTCCTTCTGGCGCTTTTTCCTTCGAAGAATAGAGTTTTGCCTGTTCCGTGCCTCTCTATACCGTTCCAACTGGCGCAGGCCAAGCAATCTATGGGTGCAGCAAATACAGCAAGCCGATCATAACGACCGGCATTATCAACGGCCAAATATATAAAGAAGAATGCCTCCGGAAGCGGCTGCTGCCTTACTTCCATTGCGCGATGCCGGTGATGGAGTGATACGAAGCTAACGATGTTGATTTTGTGCCGAAAAAGGCAAACCCACCAAACTCGCCAAAACTTCACCCAATCGAAAAATTCTCGGCTCTAACGAAGGGCAAGCTACTGAAAGCAGGGAACGACAAGGATTTGAAGAAAAAATTTGGATAAAAGTGTGTCAGTAAGATGGCGCAAGTGTTGCACAAGATTTGTTGGGTAGCGTTAAGTCCAATGTGTGGGCATTCAGCCTAGGAACGGAAGTTGAATAAACCAACGTGCTCAAAATATAGCTAATATGTGTTTATGTATTCACTGAGAGTTTCATACACACCCGACTTAAGATGAATTTGTGGTGATCGTTTTTGTCTGTGACATTTTTTTCGAGTACAATCTCCAGTTCGACACATGAACATGGACGTAGAAAAAAAAAGAAATCTTCTGCTCATCACCGCAATTTCCAAAATCAAATTGAACTAATTTGACATAAAACACACATTATTTATAAAATAAATTAATATAAGGTTTGGAAACACTGCCAAATACAAATTGATTTTTATTTACTTGCTTTTAGATTTCTCTCCGACGTTTTAAACGTACCAAGTAGATGGGTTTTAGACATCAATATTCCGGAGATCAAGGTAAAAGAAGGTAAGAGACTTTGACAAAACGAAATGCTGGTAAACGAAATTTATTTGCTCAAAAATATTTTATCTCGGCTTGGAATAATTTTCTAGTCTTGTTTGTTATGTCACAAAATATGAGGAACACAATGGAATTGAATTTTGACAATTCACATTATACTTATTAGACAAAAAATGAACAAGGACGTAGAAGAAAAAGGAATCTTCTGCTTATTATCACATTTCCCAAAATCAAATTGTACTCACTTCACCAGAAAAAAAACACAATATTTTTGAAATTATATAATATTAGGTTTGACAACACTGTCAAACACAAATAGATTTTTTTTGTGAATTTCTCAGACAGTCTTCTTTAAAACGTAGTAGATGGATCTTAGACATAAATGTTTCGGAGATCAACGTAAAATTAGGAAAGAGGCTTTGACAAAACAGAATACTGATAAACGAAAATTATTCTCCAAAAATATGTTATCTCAGTTCAGAATAATGTTCCGAGCATGTTTGGTATGTCGCAAAATGTTAGGAACACAATGCAATTGGAATCTTTCAATTCCAATTATACTTATTGGACAAAAATTTCGATTTTTTTAATTCATAAAAAGCATTTTTGGCAACACTGCTTCCCATAAAAAAGTTTTATTTCTTATCACATAAACAGAATCCATAAAAAGCATCCCGTTATTTGTTTTTAGATATTTAGTTGCGTTGATAAGGAAAATACTTGGCTGGTTGGTTACAGTTGTTACCCGTTCTGCTTACTGAGCAGATGGTTGGGAGTTCAATCTCAGGCCCATCCCTTTCCTTGTAATTTGTCTCTTGCGTCTTTCTATCACCATTAGATTCAAAATAAAAATCAGTCTACTGCGCTTTCATCGATCGCCTCACTTACCACAGTGAATCCATGATCTAAAAATAATCTGCCTTACTAACACGAAACTATACTTCCCTTGACAATTGTGGAGACGCAGAGGTGAACACGGTCCATAACCAGTGATTGTCAAAAACTAATTATCCTTTCCCCCTCCTCGAAGACCCTGAGGACGTGGCCGCCGCCGGTACTGATCTACAAATAGAATGAACTAGTGAACTTGTACATTGAAGATGTAAAGTTACTCCCAAGCTCCATCTATATATGGTTCTCTGTGCATTTACACTAGTTCTGTTCTGGATTATTGAAGAAAAAAAACCTGATAAATGAGGATTCCCTTTTTTTAAATGCGATCCGTTAAAGAGACGTCATAACCTAATCACAGAGAACAGACATTGATGTCCATATACCTTTTCTTGAAAAACGTGTGAAAAATTTAATATGGCCAGCCGGTATAAAAAGCAATTGCAGAGAAAAACAAACCATACTTTTCAGGTTTTGTGCTAGGCTTTGTATTGATAAACATTGACATGACAGTTATCGCACAACTGCAGCGCCGCCTACCTAGATCATAACGACATACATTTGAAACGTCGGTTTAAAGTTTAACACAAGTAGCAGATCGAAGATGAACGTCTGTTTTCTCTGTAACCTAATCATGAACCACGGTCAAGTGACTACACTTTACGAGTATGAGAACTGTAATGTTGTTAGGAGGTTTGCTAAAAACAGATATATTTTCTAACCAATTTCTGTTTAACATGTTCCTATTTGGTTTCTTTTATGTTGCTCTCTGGTCTCACTTTGATCACTTTTTGGTCTCTTTTTGGTCTCTTTTTGGCCTCTTTTTGGTCTCTTTTCGGTCTCTTTTTGGCCTCTTTTTAGTCTCTTTTTGGCCTCTTTTTGGTCTCTTTTTGGTCTCTTTTCGGTCTCTTTTTGGCCTCTTTTTAGTCTCTTTTTTTCAGACGTTTGGTCACAAAAGTTTTCTATTGTTAGACACTAATAGCTAGAAAATACTTATACTTCTACAATCTATACACTTGTACTCAAAAATTTATCTACTATCAATGTGGATCTACTGAGTGGATCTACTCATCAAATTGAGTAGGGCAATTTTTACGAAAAATGAGTAACATTTCTGTGAGAAAAAAAGAGATAGTATACAATTGTACTCAAAAATTGAGTAAAATGAAACGAGAGTGTAGGATGTGGCAGAAAATTTACCGGATGTGTCTTTTAACGGTTTTTATGAAGGGTTATTCATAAAAAAAATATCAAGTAGTTTGGGCAAAATCGTCTAAATTGTGAATCATTGTATGTTACCTGAACTGAATACACATATGAAGCTGTCATGTCCGTTCCAGTTTAAAGGGCGAACACGAAATTATTGCGACACATTCAACAGGGCATAACTTTTTTAACATTGGGTAAAAATCAACCAAATTTTGCACACTTTCTCATTGATGTGTATTGTTTACATGCTGTCAAACTCGAAGTCGTGTTTTTCGACTCAACGAAAATTGAGGTGAAACAACGTGAGTCGAGAGAACAAATTCTTTCCAAACACCTGGAATTTCCTGACCTGTCGCACCGGCAGTTGGGAAAAATGTTGAACATTCACCATTCAGCCGTCTCCAGAGTGTTGAAACGGTTCCAGGAGCGGTTGACGTTGGACCACGGCAAAGGAGCTGGAAGAAAACCGGGACCGGAGAACAAAAAGACGGAGGGAAAGGTGAAGCGGATGATTAAAGCAAATCCCAACGTCTCAAGCCGTGATTTGGCTAAAAAGATCGGCATGTCGCAGAGCTACGTCCAGAATGCAAAGAAGACAGCTGGACTGCATACATACAAGGTACAGAACTTCCCAAACCACGATGAGCGGCAACAATCGACGGCTAAAACTCGGGCACGGAAGCTCTACGAGAAGATGCTGAAAAAATATTGCTGCTGTGTGATGGACGACGAAACGTATATAAAAGCCGATTTTAAGCAAATTCCGGGGTTGCAGTTTTTCACCGGCAAGAGCAAGTTCTATGTGGACGACAAATTTAAGAAGAAGAAAATGTCGAAGTTCGCCTCCAAATATTTCATTTGGCAGGCCATCTGCTCTTGCGGACTGAGGAGTGAGCCTTTCGTGACAAAGGGCACAGTAAATGGCGAGATCTACAAATCTGAGTGCCTCGAGAAGCGCCTTTTGCCGTTCTTGCAGCAGCACGACGAAGCTCCGCTATTCTGGCCAGATTTGGCATCATGCCACTATTCTAAAAGTGTCCTGGAGTGGTATGAGGCCAATTCTGTCCATTTTGTTCCAAAGGACATTAATCCGCCAAACTGTCCGGAGCTGCGCCCGGTGGAGCAGTACTGGGCAATGATGAAGCGGGAACTTCGGAAGAGCAAGAAGACAGTCAAAGACGAGAAGGACATGTTAAGAAAATAAAAAAAACTGAGAAACTGGTACCGGATGACACCGTAAAGACTTTGATGGAGGCATCAAGCGAAAATGCGTTCAATTTTACACTCATGGCTCCATCGATTAACTTTTCTTTTGATTTTTGAAGTAAATATATGTATAAAACTACCCTAAAATTTTGGTTTGATTCTAAACATTATAAGAAAATTGGCATGACATTTTCGGTGTCGCAATAATTTCGTGTTCGCCCTTTATTCCGAAGAGTATATTTTGCAATCTATCAATAGTGTTGCAATAATTATCGATTCGCCCTTTAATACGAATAGAATAAAACTAGTTCCAAAGAGTTTTTTCTTTGCAAATAATTCCAGTAGATGTGGAAGGTGTAACCAAAAACCCCTAATCGTTTGAATATTAAAACTGTTAAAAATAGAAGAACGCCTCATACAATGTATAAAAAGGTAATTATGAGGCCATTTTTAAAGCAAAACACATCGTTGAG
Source organism: Aedes japonicus (assembly GCA_034211315.2). Taxonomy (NCBI): domain Eukaryota; kingdom Metazoa; phylum Arthropoda; class Insecta; order Diptera; family Culicidae; genus Aedes; species Aedes japonicus. Next base: position 145,628 of record JASCZW010001441.1, read on the forward strand.
CAACACCTTCGTCAGCCACTGAAAACACCGCTATCTTCATAAATAACCGTTTCCCCCGTGCCACGGTACCAAGGTCGTCCAATTTGTCGTAATTTCCACCAACACCAACCGGAGTATTTGGCAGTAAAACATGAACCTGTGCCTCGAACAATAGCTCAATTTAGTTGCTAATTTTGCGCGTGAAAAATGGCTACGAACGGAAAACGCGAAAAAATTCCACCAGTCCCATGAATAAGCATAACCATAATCAACAATGCAAAACATTTCATAACACACAACACTGAGAAAAACATAAGAAAAGGTTCAACGGCCTCGTCGTTGGTGCCACACAAACAATCCCACCACCCACAATTATTTGCATTTTTATCTCCCAGGCGAACAACATATCTCAATCGGTTATACACAGCTTGAGTCTAGAGATTATGGTAGATTCTACTCACCTAACTCTAATTTGCTAGACTCGGCCCGAACCGTCGTGGCCGTCAGCAGTACGGAGAACCACCATCCAACCAGCAGCATCGGACCGGCCAGACTGTGCACCGTTTTCCACCGATCATGGTCCTGCGCCCTTCTCCGGCCCTGCGTCCCCATGATGCTGTGAACCGACAAGCACAGCGGAGTGTGCCGGAACTAGCAGCAACCAGCCAGCCGAAGAACCTTCACCGCCGAAGGGGCGTCCAACGTGTCCAAGTCCAAGGTTTCCCTTGCGTACAAACACACGGTTTAATCCTTTTTCTGCTTTCCGCTCACGATTTTCCTCGGAAGCAAATTACACTCGGCACTGCCACGTTCACCCACGCAGCCCGCAAGGTTAAGGTCACTCTCGTCGAGAATAACACTGTCGAAACGCACTGCGCCCGGTGCAGGCTCCCGTTGTTGATTGCACACCTCGCGGACTTCCTTCTTTTCGATATTCACTATTATTTGTGTTTCACTTCTTCTCGCTCAACTTACAACCTAAAACCTGAAGTGCAGAAAATAATCATTAAATCACTCAACTCGATCTCGGTCTTCTTCTTCTTTATCGTCGTCGTCGTCGTCGTCGCGCGTCGCCGTTGCCTTCGCGCCTTCAATTGCAGCAGCCAACTCCGGCAGCATTCCTTCCTTATTGCCTTTTGCCGCGCTGCACTTGCTGGCCTACCTACTTAGCTACTGAGCCTACCCGGCGACCGGTCACAGCAGAATGACTTTCAATTTTGTTGAAGAGATCTCAATTTCAACCCAGCGCAAGAATCGATACTTCATGCAGAGATCAATACAGAAATATCACCCCTCAGAATCGTTAAGTTTACCGGGCGAAAAAAAACAACAACAACAAAATCCAATTGTAACTCGCGATGTGCTGATGAGTTGGGGTTCACCTTGACCAAATGTTAGATCGCAATCAAGATTCGTCCTCTTCTGTTTCTGTTTCGGTATCGTTGTCGTTGTTGTTGCTGTTCAAACGACCCTCGCACACTGACGATGGCAGAGGGCTACCGAGAATTCGGTCAACTTGAAAAACAGGCTCAAGCTGCTCACCCCCACTTGGAACCGTCAACAATGGGCGGCCATGACGACACGGGGTTTTCCCGCGGCCAGCAAAGCGGTTCTGGAAGGGCAACCGCACTCTTAGGAACGGTGCGCGCGGGCTTGCGGTTCGTGCGAATCGAACTTCTGAAAAGGAAAGAGAAGAGAAAACGGTTTGACGTTAGTGATGTATTAGTCTAACGGTGCATTCAAACTGAGGCAACTCCGGGCAACATTGATGGGCAACATTAATCCTGTGTGACTTGTGGGCCCACTGTAATGATGGACAACATAAAAGATTCCTTTTTGCTACCAAACGGAGACAACATGTTATTATTGCGCTGTACAAACATGAACGTGACTTTCTTCACTTCCCAAGGAAGACGTGATCAGAATTTTTCGACTCAGAAAATCCCAACGGCGCCGACTGAAGGAGGGGCAAAAGTTGCTTGGGACTAATGTTGCCTGTTGAAGTTGCCACGAGTTACCTTAGTGTAAGCGCACCTTAAGGGAGGAAGGGGAATTTGTGTAGTTCTTCGTTTTCTTAGCGATGTTTGATGCACTACTATTTGCGTTTGGGTTTGGGGGAATCATTGCTAATAAACTTCAATTTGAGGTTGGGTTCTGGGAAGGCGCTCACGTGCTGTGAAACTGGTATTTCCACAGCGGAACATGCGGAATTTAACTGATAAATTAAGCAGATAGTTTATGGCGATTGTGGTTGGAGGTATGGTGAAATAAAGATGAAATATGCAAAGGTGTTCGGGTTTCGGTTGGCCGTAGGATAATCGATCGATATTATCAGCGTGAACCTCGATTATGCATTTTAGATATTATTTCAAATGAATTTTTAAAGTCGTGAGGGAATCGATAGTAATTTCGCAGACACACGTTTAATCGAGCGTTTAATTAAGAATTAAACTAATCGACAGGGATGCCAGATATTTTTTTCAAATGTCAGCAATGAAAATTTGAAATGTCTGGGAATGTCAAAAAAAGTCTGTAAATTATTATTTCTTGCCAAATTCGACTTCTTTCAACAAAAATACGTAAGAGAGCGAGTTATGTCATGTTCGCTTTAGGGAAGCTCCATTAATTATGTCACGCAGTAAGGAGGGAGGAGGGGTTTGAGAAAACGAGACGATCCATGTAAAAAAAATTTGAAGGTCCATACAAAAAACGAGACAGGGGGGGGGGTATAAAAAGTCAATTTTTGCGTGACGTAATTAATGGACGCTTCCTTATGTGTGATTATGTAAACATTGCAGCATCTATTTATACACAGAGTCAATTGTAGGGTACAAAAATTAAAAAGTTGATGTTAAAATGTTTATTTTTACTTCATTAATAATAAAAAACCACTTCAATGAAACTTGCTGTTATGGAATTAAATGTTATCGTAAAAAGGATTTGTTTTGGTGATTAAAGTTGAAGGGCTGTCAACTCGCGTCAACTTTGGTGTATCTATCGGCATAAAAAAGGTGCATTTCGTGTATTTGTTTAAATACTTTTGAGACCCATATTACCCTCGGGTAATATGGGCTCATGCGCTGCTTATCTCCGGTTCCATTGTGTTTCCAAGTGGCCCACCGCATTCGTTTCCTCAAAGATACTACTTCAAAAATAAACTATACCTAGACTATTTTAAAATATTCCAACAAAGCTTTTTACCGTATCTACACACTCAGATTTATTTACCGAAATCTGTAAGATTTTACCGAATTCTCAACAACTGAACGTTCGGTAATTAGATTTAACGGATTTCGGTAAAATTTTACCGAAACACGGTAATTTTTTTACAGATATCTGTAAAATTTTACCGAAATCTGTATAATCAGATAACCAAACGTACAGCTGTTGAGAATACGGATAAATTTTACAGATTTCTGAAAAAAATCTAAGTGTGTACTATACTGTTCAGATCGTAGTACGTTTTAAATCCAATCTTTAGGTATTCTTTCATTGAAATTAAGAAAATATTTCAAATGTCAGAAAAAGTCTGCAACATAAATGAAATGTCTGCTGAATGTCTGCGTCGTTTAAAAGGTCTGCAACAAAAATGAAAAGTCTGCAAATTTACAGACATGTCTGTAAATATGGCATCCCTGCTAATCGATAACTTTGTGTAAATTGTCACGTCAAATACGTTAGCGTTCGGTTGCTTACTACTGTCGCGTAGTTGTCTTATGGGCCAGCTACAATGGGGCGCAACGGCGCGATGCGGCAGCTTTTGACATAAAATATATGGATTAATTGCCAAAAGCTGTCGCAACGCGCTACCCATTGTAGCTGCACCTTTAGTCGAGCTACCCAATGATGTGACTAAAGTGCTGTTGTTTTTCTCATCAATCGCTTTTTGATGAGTTTGCCCGAAAATGTCACAGCGATGTCGCGCCACACGAGAAAAGTTCATCCGCAACCGTCATGCAGCTCATCAATCCATCGTAAGGAGTTGTGAAGTGAGCAAAAGGAAGAAGGCAACTGTTTTGACAGTTCGATGGCGAATTTTGTGTTTTCAAATAATTTAATGTTTATCATTGTATAATTTTTCATTTAAAACGCGATTCATTTAAAACACGTTGACTCGGATGCACATTGCTTCCTATTCGATGCCAACACCGAAGATCAAGCGGAAGAGGCAGGTAAATGTAATTTTTATGTAAATAATTATTATTTCACTATATTTTTTGTAGCTTGTGCTAACGTAAGAACTTAGTATACACGAGAGACGCGACGCGAGACAGGACACAACACTTATTGTTCTTACAAAACGTAAAAAGGGATTTAAATTTACCTTTTTAGTCGACCGGTTTCGGGCTAGATGTTGCCCATCTACAGGATGATGTCCGACCGAATTATTATTATTCGGTTCAGGTTCCCGAGCAGAACGATGGTGAACGTCATTAGTTTTTTCACCATAGCTTTGCATCAAGATCTCGCACGGTCAGCAGATCATCATGTTGCGATTTAGTTGTGTTGATGACCTGGAAGACATTTTTTCCAAATTTCTCGCTAGCATCATTACTTGTTTATCATTTTTTTATATAAGCTTCGTGTAAATCATTATAATGTTGTGGAAACAGTGGAGTAGAATACAAAGTTTTAACACCATGCATGGAGCAGTGAGACTATTTATCGGACTTGGCTGACCTCAATATGTAGTCGAGTAAATACGAGGATGTAGATTCCTCCGAATTTAGAGTAAGGACCATAAGTGTTTACCACGACGGTGTCGCAGACCGCACCAGACACTTCTCGTATCAGGCGGGACGTTTGATTCTCAAAAACTCATCCTTTGTTAGAAAACCGGCTACGTTGGTTTCTAACTTTGCAATTTACCATGAACTGGAGCTTTCGTTAAATGGCTCATCAATTCAAGTGTATATGTAAAATCAAAACTTATAGCCTTATAGTGCGATTTGTGCCGTTGGTCTCGACCTGAGACAGCCTTCAGCGGCCGTTGCTTTTGACGACCTGTTAGTTCTATTTATAGAGAAGATTCTTGATGGTGATTCTTGATTGCTAATAATTATATATTATAGTAATCTTTTCTTCAGGTAATCAATATATAAACAAGAAAGTCTATTTATACAAAATAATCAAGAGTCATATAATTCTCGCCAATTCGCGGCCCCATTGCTAAGATAATTTTCAACAAGCAAACTGAAGCTAAAGTCGACCGAATAAAACGGATATTGAAGTTCTCAAGGAAATCAACTGAACTTATGCGTATATACTTTTCTGGATATCTAGTTACATATACATTCTATTATCATTATCTATCGTGTTCATATTATTATATTTTAATACGTTATTTTATTATTTTATGTTATGAGAAGGCAATATATTTTTGCATTTAAATTAAGTACCTATGTAGTACAAATAAGATCCAATACAAAGGATTACTGCTATGCAATGAAACGGAACAGTACTTTATAGTGTAACGTATACTATTCTTTATATAATATTGAACTTCAGGTCATCCAAGAAGTTCCCATGTTTTTTTAAATCATTTAATTTTTTTCATTATGCCTATGATACATTGTCTAAACGTTGAGGTTCATAATGGATACGCAAGTTTTTTTTACAATTGTAGCAGGACAACTGACGGCATTTAATGACAAATGGAACTATAATTATCATTTTATATTTTTATATCTCTTCACTTAACTTTGTATACTATTACATATGCTTAGGTATTATTAACTCATGTATAATTTGTATTACCATTTTTATCATTACTCGCGTGTCAATGATTTACAAATTAACAAACTCAAAATTTCGCGAGTACTATTACAAACCGACGAATCTGTTTTTGTAGGGGAAGCACGAATTCGATACTCGAAGCAGTCCGCGGTGGGCCTCGGTTGAATGGACGAAGGTATTTTTGGAAAATTTCCTCCACCAATTGATTCTATTTTCGGTTGTTGAGCTGCATTCAAAAGAGCTCTTGACAACCCGTCTTAGGCGATACAATCGAGGTTGCCACCGTCTCAACGGAATTTATTGCTATTCACTCCATTCCGGCCTTGTCAATCAAATCGATTTGCTTATCCAAAATCTAAATAGTCATCTGTTTTTGTTTTCAATCATCTTTGTCATGTGTGCGTGTGCTGGAAGAAATAAATGTATCTCAACGCACGCACACATTCCAAAATATGCGCAACAAGAATTTGCAGCAAGCTTGTGAATTATACGTCACGGCTGAACGGTACGATACAAAAACTGACAGTGCAACTCATCGAATTCACTCATCAAAGGCAATTGGTGAATTTAACAACACAGCTAAAGTTTCGGTATCTGCTATTCATGTCAAAATGGCGTTCGGCACCCGATATTATGACGATATTTTGACGTGCAATGAGATGCAACAAAGCGGCACTTGGATGGGCGCCTCGTCTTATCGCTGCAACAGTACTGCCAGATTAACTGACGTGATAACGGCCGCTAGTTGTCAGTAAAGGGGGAGGGTGGCTTTGGGAAAACGTGATTTAAAAACTCATTCAAAAAAAAAATTGAAGGTTCATGCGAAAACCGTGATGAGAGAAGTCTATTTAATTGCGGGCGTATGGATGTTCCTTTATTGTCATTTGACGATTTTTTACAAGGATTCTGCCAACCCAACGTTTTTTTTCGCCACGGCATGTATTCTGAAAAAAACGCGACAGTTTACAGAATCCTTAAATTGACGGTTATAGAGTTTTACACAGACTGAGATTCAAGCTTGAATGGTATCATTACCCTTTTTCTCGAGAATCCGAGCACGCCGTGATATTTCGTTGACGTTTTTGAATTTTGCCTTGTTTCCAAATCAATGTGAAAGTGAGAAACGCAAGGGTAAGTCGCTTAGAACAGTGTACCAGCCACGATGTCTTACACACTAAAGGGTGTCCCTCTCTTGAAAATTTGCGTAGAAGCAGTTTGAAGTGTTTTTTTTTTGTATTTTTATCGCTGTCAGTTTTTTCAGAAATTGGAAAAAATGGCGTAACCCGATAGGCAAAGTCGTGAATTGATTTTGCGCAAGCACCTGGAAAATCCTCAACTATCTCATCGGGACATCGGAAAACAACACGGAATCGTGCTTTCAACGGTGAGTCGTGTGATTATAAAATGATACAAAACTCTGAGCATCGAACGGAAGGAGAAAGGCGGTCAGAATGGATGTTCTATAAGGGATCGGGATCACAAGCGTGTCGTGAAAGCATTTGCTTGTTCAGGGAAGTGGCCAAAAAGTTGAATCTATCTAAGTCTTTCGTTCAGATAGTCAAGGCCGGGAGGGACTGAATACGTACAAAGTGCAGACGGCTCCAACCCGTGACGAACGGCAAAATACGGTGGGAAAGTAACGAGCTGGAAACTGTACACACAGATGCTGACAGCAGCTTTCTTACGTCAAAGCGAACTTTCGGCAGCTTCCGGGGCTGATATTATTCACCGCCCATCACAAGTTTGATGTTCCGGAGGAAGTACGGAAGTAGAACCTTTCAAAATTTGCCATGAAATACATGATTTGGCAACCCATCTGCTCATGTGGTTAACAGAGAGCGCCGTTCGTAACTACCGGGTCTGTAAACGGGGAGATCTACTTCGAAGAGTGTCTACAGAAGCGTCTGCTTCGTCTGTTGAAGCAACACGAGAGCCCTACAATTGTCTGGCCGGATCTAGCTTCGTGTCACTATTAAAATGTTGTCCTGGAGTGGTTGGAGGCCAATGGGGTCACTTTGTTACCCAAGGGCATGAGCCCCCCTAACGCACCGGAACTAAGGTCCATCGTATACTGGGCTATTATGAAACAGGCACTATGGAAGCCTCCCAAGGAGGTAAAATCCGAGGAAGACATGAAGAAAAAGCTGCAGTCAGATGTTGTACAGAACCTTATGAGTGAAATTAAGCATACGTTCGCATCGGTTATGGTACTGAAGTTGAAGGAAATAAATATGCCAAAAGTTTTCTAATTGGTTTTATTTTATTGTCTTGAAAAGGTGACCGATCCTAGGTGATTTTCTACAGCATTTTTTTTTCCTTTAGACGAATATGTTTAATAACTGCGGCACATAGATGTTTCCATTTGGGTCCTCCCTCAGTTCAGTCGGTAAAGGCGTAGCTACAAAACAATACCATGCTGGAGATGGCTGGGTTCAATTCCCGGTCATAGGGTATAGGGTAAGATTGTACTTGCCACACAATCATAGTAATGCAAAAATGGTACCTGGCATCGAAAGCTCTTAATTAACAACTGTGGACGTGCATTTAGAACACTAAGTTGAGGACAAGCAATAAGCCTGAAACGCTAAGAAAGAAGAAGACTTCGATTTTCAATCCATACCACGTGTGTGGCACACTGAGGAACACTTTTGATAGTTGAACTTATAGAAATAGGAAACCAGCAACCTTGCCAATATGCATCTCCTGTTGCCAGCCTCACCAGAAAATAATAAGTTGGGCTGTCAACACATCGGCAACTTCGTCACATCACGAGAACTCCCAGAAAATTTCAACGCTTGTAGACACACTAAAAAAAATAGCGCAGGAGAAAAGTTTGCTGGACGATCCACCCTTTGGAAAAAATGTACATATGCATTGAATTATCGTCAAGTGTAGTTAACCAATCTTCTGATATTATTCGAACGTACACGGAAAAAAATCGTTGCCCAGATGCGTGAACTGCAGTCATGAATTCGACAACAAGCTAAAAACACCGTGAACTGAATCACGTAATTATGAACTAAATAACGCTTAAAGGGATAAATGCTGACAACGTAAACTATTTCACGTTCCGTTTTCATTTTCGGGGATGCTTTTTCATCTGCGTAGGAAAAACTGTATCCGACAGATATTCTGTGTAATAAAAAAAGAGCAGAGTGACCAATTTTTTTTTCTGAAATTCAGGAACAAACTACCCCGAAGTTCATGAGAAAACTTCCCAAAAGTTCAGGAGTGGACTTCTCAGAAGTTCAGTAAGAAACTTCGAACAAATGTTATGGAATTTTCCTAAAAATTCTGGAGAGCACTATCGTTTCGGTAGTTTCGGGAAAACAGAGCCATCAGAGTTCAAGACTTTAGTAAGAATATGCTCAGGAAAAAGATTCTCTGCATTTCAGGAAGAAACGTATGAGAGAGGAATTCAGGAAATGACTTCTCAGGAGCTCAGCAAGAAACTTCCAAACAGTTTAGTTGAAACTACCGAGAGGTGTTAGAGCGCTTCCCTGAAGTTCAGAATCGAACATTCCTGAATTCTGGAATGATGTTTTCTTGAAGTTCGTGAATTCCCGGAAGCTCAGGTAGATACTTCTGAAAAAAAAACAGGAAGAAACATATCGAGAGTTTGAGAAAATATAAGCACAACATGAATGAACGAAAAACTAAAACATGTTTTGGACAAATTTAATGATTGTTCCGTGTTTATTTTCTATAAAGTTTGTTTATAGAACAAACAATAAAAGAACACTATCCGTTTAACCATATGTCAAGGATCGAGTCTTGACTTGACCTTTCCATTGAGATTCGCTGACCATTCCGCATCATTTTAGCAATTTTTCCCTTTTTTTCCCTCATTTTTTTCCCCTCACCTACACTATTTCTGGCACCCTGTATTCCCCCCTTACCCTTTGTCATTGAATGTAAGTATGTAATTTACGTAATAGAATATAATATATGTATTTACAAATATATCTGATATCTACTTTATTTATACAGAAAATAAAAATTAGATAAGAAGTAATATCTTAATATTCCTGTAAAAGCTGAAAACCAGAGTAGATCAGTCCAATCAACGAAGATAAAATTTAAATAAAAAGGTATATAATATTTGTGTGGGGTTTTTTTTTAGAATCAACAGACTATTCTATGACCAGTCCTAAGTTTGTACCTCTAAATTTAAAGAAATGATCCATGAAAAATTGAAAAGCGTTCCAGAAAAAACGCATTTGTATTTTTAAAACTGAAAATGATCCATAAAATACATCAATGTTATCCATACTTAACATACAATTTCACACACACATTTTCGAAGATTCGAATTTTTGAAGATCATGGTTGTCACCTTGTCGTGAGTGATAAGGCTAATCTCATGGAAAAGGCCGTCATGAAGACCAAGAACATGATCGGCAGTGATAGTATCATATTCTACTTTCTTAAAATTACCACTTCGTAGTACGTTAATTTAGAGGCACGGGACGAGGTGTGATATTGGTGGGTTTTTTATTACTTCATGGTAAGTTTAGAGTTGCTCAAACATTTTAGTCAGAGAAACGAAATTCAAGTACCTGATGGAATTCAAGCCCCGCACGCAGCTTATGTAAGGCCTGTACTCGAAAAAAATGCACCAGATAAAAGTGTTCGCCAAAAATTTATTTTAAGTCAGTAATTACTTTATTCAATTTCCTTTCCATCGCTGAAAGCCCGCAACTTTCCCTTATCACCAGGCAACGAGTGTTCATTCCGGGTTTCAAGAGTTGAAGATAAACTCTATAAATCAGGGAGTACCATGGAAGCCGTTCTGAATGGGGAAGAAGATTGTAAGTATGTTTAAATAGAACTGTACATCCTGGATAATCGAATAACTAAGATAAATTCCATTAACCAATGGATGTAAAATGAACGCAAATGGCATAAAACAATCTGACTGATTGACCCTTACAACACACTTAAAAATGGAAGCTCATTACTAATTCAAACTTTTGAGTGCATTATTAGAAGATACCGCAGTGCTGTAAGAAGCCGACATAGGCACACCATTGCAATCGAGGGTTGTCTAGAAATGTCATTCGCTGTATGAATAATAAATATTATGCATACTCTTGTTGCAATAAAGGGTGTTCGATCAAAATTTGGTCGACTTAAACTTGACGCATTTCCTTTTTTCGTGCAATTTGCACACACCTTATTTTGTAGATGTGTGCGTGTAGCATCATGCCTTTATTTTGATTTTGAGATTAACACTTCGGTTATTTATTTATTTATTTATTTACTAGTTTTCGAAGATATCGTACAGACAGATGCTATTTACTAATTCTTCTCCTAAATATTGACTTAGACGTATTAAAACTTCAAATTAAACGTCAAAAACTTCGTTAAAAAGACGGCAACAGACATCAAGCGGATTATCAAAATATCGTCGAAAGAAGAGCAGCAAAGCATCAAAATTTTGCACGTGTATGGCGAAAATCCAAACTACTCTCAAGCCAAGTTGGCGAAATTGTTGGATGTGGCTAAATCAACTGTTACCAACGTATCAAAAGTGTTTGGTGACCGTTTGTCGACAGCCAGGAAAGCTGAATCGGGGAGAAATCGATATCCAGAGGCCACACCGATGACAAAAAGAGTTGCCCGCTGTTTCGAGCGGAAGCTCAACCTCTCCGTCCGAGATGTCGCAAAGAAGCTGGGAGTGCCGCCTTCAACCGTGGATAGAGCAAAAAACGAGCTGGACTGTCAACTTACAAGAAAGAAAGAGACTCCAAATCGCAACGCCAAGCAAAACACCGGATGTGGAAAATTGGCAGATATTTTCAAGTACATTAAACTGTCAAAGTTCGCGAAGAAAATTTATTTAATATCTGGTGTGGCAGGCCATCTGTACCTGTGGCTTGAAGAGCAACGTTTACATTGCGACCGGAACCGTCAACCAGGAAATTTATCTAAGCGAGTGCTTACAAAACGTGTACTGCCTTTCCTGAAGCGACACAATTGTTCGGTTCTATTTTGGCTGGATTTGGCATCTTGTCATTACGGAAAAAAGGCCATGGAGTGGCATGCTGCCAACAACGTTCAAGTGGTGCCAAAGGACAAGAACCCTCCCAACACGCCAGAGCTCCGCCCAATCGAAAAATATTGGGCCATCGTCAAGCGGAACCTTAAGAAGCCTCAGAAAGCTGATGTGAGCGAGAAACAGTTCATGGCAAACTGGCGTTCTGCGGGGAATAAAGTGGACAAGGAGACTGTACAAAATCTTATGGCAGGTGTTAAACGAAAGACCCGGCAATTCGCATTTGGTAAAAAGGATGCTTAGCTGAATATTTCTCCTGTATTCTGTATTGACTGAACTTGAAAAAGAAAAAGAATTTGACAAAACTTTGATCGACTCACACACATGACTGTTTGACCAAATTTTGATTGGAACATCCTTTATTCACTCGAGCAAGGGAACAAAAGAGTGGACCATAAAATAGATCTGCTTGACTGGCCAGCTCGGTCCCCAGATCTGAATCCTGTAGAAAAACTCTGGGGGATCATGGTATCTAGGAATTTATGCGAAAGGAAGGTAGTACGCCACTATAAATGAGCTGAAATCGGCTATTTCTGAGGCTTGGTGAAATATTGAGGGGCATGGGGAAATATCCTCAAAAACTTGGTGAACAGCATGCTGAACCGAATGTTCCAAGTTATTAACAGGAACGGTAGGGCAACTGATTTTTGACATGTTACATACACTGTTTATGAGCTTAATATGCATTTAAAACGCAGAAAACTGATCGAAATCTGAAATTTTTCAAAGCTTAATTAACAGCAGAAATAAACAAATGAGCCCTAAAAACACGTATACAAAGTTGCAACTAAATGACTGCAATATAATGTAAACATAATGAACACAATAAAACATCAACAGTTCTTTCTAAACTTCTTAAATGTTTGAATTTTTCCAAAAACACAGGTGGTCCTCAGCTAACTGGACAGAGTGTACTACACAATGAAATGAGAATACCTAAAGATCGTTAAAAAGTACAGATAGTCGCCCAAAATTGCACATACCTAAATTATGTGTAAACACAGATTACCCAGTATTAGGTAATAGCATTGAAGGAAGCTAAACGTTAAACATTACTGATTTTTTAACGGTACTTTTTACTCAAAATTTGGTGTTTATTTGAAGATTTATTTTACAGATTGCTTCAAATATGACGAGCACTCTAACATTTTTTTCCATTAAACATCGTAGTATTTGAGAACGTAAATTGTTGATAACTTTCTGGCTTATTTTAAACTCTATGAAAATGGTCAGTGCCGTCATAATCGATTTCTGCTCTTGTAATCATCAATTACTTTACCTTAACAGCTCGAAAAATTATTTTCCAAGAGCGCCATCGACGACGTTTACCCTCACTTTTGAATTATGCACATGGATTCCTCCTCAGAAATATTTTTTCTGCATCGACCAAAAGTTGATGCCAAATTGCACCTCGGGATTCACTTTGGTCCACAACACGCTCATATTTTTTTACAGAAATCTGTGAATTTTTACCCAATGCTCAACAGCTGAACGTTCAGTTATCCGATTTAACAGATTTCGGTGAAATTTTACCGAAATCCGGTTAATTCTTTACAGATAACTGTAACATTTCAGCGAAATCCGTTAAATCGGTTAACCGAATGTTCAACTGTTGAGAATTCGGTAAAAGGACGTAGTGGCTACACAGATAAAAAGAAACACTGAATTTTCTGCGTTATCTAATGCACATAAAGGGAATGCTAGATTTGGCAGAAAATAATGGGATATTTCATGTAAATTAAAGCCAGATAACGCCTAAATCTAGCCTGTTGTATGAAAGATTGCAAACAATATCGTTGTTTACGCTCCTTTGGCTTGGAATTACACGAGGGGAAATTTTACGCGCTTAATAAAATTAATTATTTTTTTTCCGTGTAGCATCCATACCTCTCACGCCAAAGTAACGAGTTCAAATCTCACCCTCGGACAAGCTACATGCTCAAAACACCCTCTCTTTCTTGCCTGCTACTATACCTTTTTTTTCACACGAAAAAGTTACTCAATTTTCGTAAAAAGCGGATCAAGTCAAAAATTGAGTGGATCCACTTTTTACGAAAACTGAGTAACTTTTCCGTATGAAAAAAGGGATAGTAATACGACAGAAAGAGAGGGTGTTTTGAGCGTGTACGAAAATACTCAAAAGGTATTTGAGAGACTACGACGGGAGATGAACCAGCCCAGGGCTGAAAATCTCGATAATAGAGGAATAAAAAAAATCGGTAAAACTTTACAGATTTCGGTAGAAAATTTTAAATAGAATTCTAGAAAATGCAAAGCTAGTGCTTCAAATATTTGGACATGCATAAATTATTTTTTGAGAGATTAATGAGAAAAATAATTACGTTTTTGCTTGGAAAACTATGAATACCGCGTTGCTTCAGAGACGAAAAATTTATTCAATTTTGGGTAAATAACAACGTCAAATATTGGAAAATAAACATTACTCAAATGTCAGTAAAATTTACTGTTTATAATCGTGTAATTTAACCAGTAGTTAGGGTATTGTCAGCAATACCTAACTTTAGGTAAAATAAATACCTAATTTTAGGTATTCACATCTTAAAGTGTAGCGTGCTAGACAGTGTACACGCTAAGACAAGAAAACGGAAAATTCGGTACAAAATACCGAAAATCACACAAAAGTGCACATACTGAAATTATCGATAAACATGGATTACCGAAATTTCGGTATTGCTGGAAAAACGGGAAAAACATTAATAATTAATTATTTTTGTACGGTATTTTTTACCGAAAGTGCTAGCAGCTCAATGAGAGCATTTTCAACCAAATTTAGGTAAAATATAACGATAAAATCTGTAAATCCACTTTACTGAAACAATAAGTAAAATCAAACGTTTTGTTTCGGTAAATTATACCGATACTTTAGGTTTTGATATCAAAACCTAATTTTCGGTAAAATGAAAACCGTATTTTCGGTAATTTTATCTAAGCGTGTAGGCGTTGTTTGACAGCTGCTGTGCAAACACAGAGCGAAAACAAATGACAGTGCTCGCTTGCTGCGCAGCGTGGGTTACCCGGTGTCTCCACTAGCATTTTCTGTCTTAAAATTTGTGTCACTGTCAAAGAATCCCTAGTAGCACACATGTTGCAAATCAGTTAAAGTTACTTGAATGAAACTCAGTTAAGTCGTTATCAAGTTACTGCAACCAATAACGGGCTTCAAATGGTGAGTTGACAACTTGGCAGGAGGGTGCGACCGACCTCTGGTCCTCACAAGTTCCTACCTCACGCCTCCACGAGTCATATGATCACAAAAGACTGCCAGCTGAAACATGGAGACGCTGGTTGGCGTAGCCTGGGCAATGTTGTCAATCCGACAATAGCGAAGTGAGGGGGTGCGACCGGTACATCATATCATAATTTTCCATTCTCATATCTTTCAGGTCTTCCAGGTCGTCAGGTATTACAAAATAATTTAAAATTTAAAATTTTTTTTTTTCATGGCGGTCATACATTGCCTAAATTTTCTGGTACATAATGGATGCGCAAGTTTGTCTACAATTGCAACAAAACAGCAGTCGGCACACATGTAATTTTCAATTCATATTACAATATACCCTCACTATATATTTTATCTTATAGGACATTGTTTATTCATAGCCTAATTCTGTATATTTCATTACATGTATTACGCCAGAAAGGTAAATTTCTCTCAGGTACCATACAGTTTAGGAGAGAGGTCTTGCGGTTATAGGATGATCATCTTCTGGTAGAAGCATCAGTAAGAATGGGGATCAATTTTCAGCTGTATCTAGCACCGTCGGAGTGGCCTTCTCGAAAGTAGCAATGGATGTATATATAGATGTGTAGATACTAGTATGTGTTATTATATGATGCATGTTTTTACAAGCTCTAGCATATTTTCATTAATAGAAATGTTGACGACTCTCTCGACCGCTCAACCTTTAATTCCTTCATTATATTTTCCATTAAATGGCGAAATATGACCTTAACATTTCAGTACACGATCATCAACTACTATTTGAGCGGTTCAGAGGAACACAGCTGTTCATCATTATTAATTGCATATCATACATATAATATTATGGAAGAAGTAATAAAATAATTAATAAAATTTTAATTGCTTCAGTTTGGTGATCCGGCCGGTATAATTATTTTATTAAATTATATCAAATAATAATCAAAATTAATAAATGCTCTTCATTCCAGAAGGTTATATATCTATATGTCATGATTAAATACGTAATAATATAATATTATGGTTTTATATACAATTGAATTCTTTATTGATATTTATACCTCAATGAATAACAAGATGACCTTCACATTCCAGAGATACAGTCACCCATCAGTGATACAAAGTGGTACGAAGCTGCATATTATTATTACTGCCTTAATATTATTATTTCAGCAGGTTAATTAATTTAGTTTAACATGGTTATCATAGGCTCGTGAACTCCAACTATTACATAATTTAACTAAATATCCTCATATAATTTTTGTTCTACTATATATTCATATATAACATATTATTATTACATTGCATCTATATTTATATAAATATAATAAATACTGGGTTGGGAGGAGCACCAGGGTATCATTCAAGCTGAAACTGGACGATGGTTTGATTGACTGCCTGAGTCTAGGAGGGAACAAACAGTATCATTTCTTATCCTACCGATTCGAGTGTGGTGCTGCGAGTTCTACTCCAACAGTTTCAGGGAGAGTGACGCGCCCTTCTTAACAAGCCATCCTGTAGAAAGCTTAATGAGTATTGCGAATTGTGTTATTCGATTTGTTGGATCATATCGTTGGAAGGAGATTCTTAATTTCCCGTGGATTTCGTGTAAGTGTCTCTGCTTACGGGTCCACCCCTCCGTTTTTGGCCCTTCATACAGCGATAGTGCGAATTCAGATCGGTGGCCCAATTTGATCTTGCTGTTAAGTGGAGCTGCATCCAAGCCAAGGGCTAGAGGGGATGGTGGCTACCATACATACATACATCAAGTTACTGCAACCAATAACGTTAGTTTTGTGTTGCTTGGGATATGGCAAGCGGAGACACATATGCTATATGTTAAGACAGATCTGTTCAAACATATTTCTTGACAGGAATGTTAGACTTTAAAGCAGACATTTTTTTGAATAAACATGACAAAATCCAAAATAATGCTAAAAAAAAGTTTTCAATTCCATAAAACTGTTTTTAGAGCCTCCAACATTGCCCTAGATCCTATAAAAATCGGGATCGGGTACTGCAATTGTTAAAATTTGATGAAAATTTCTTAATAAATCTTTTTGAGCTAAGCCCAGCATCGAAAAAAATTCAGGTTGTTTGTCATATGTTAAGACAGATCTGACAAGCCAGAAAATGCTAGTGGAGATTCAGGGTTATTCGAGGTATCTAAAGGTGTTTGTCGGTATTAGTAACGAAAAATGTGTAAACAATCCATGATTTCGGGTAGTGACGTAAAACTCCAAAAACAAGCGATTGATAACAAAGCAAGTTTAACATCCTTTTAGTGCACAAGAAGGCATTTTTCAGCCGAAACCTTTAAAAAACTATACCAATTACCGAACACAAACAATCTACCTTGTGATTTGCTGCTGTTGTGTATTGTTGTTTTTGGAGATCTACGTCACGCATGTTTACAAAAAACTGGCTGTGCATCATCTCACGAACACAATCACAGTATTTTGCATTACACTAATACAAACTTAACCACTTCTTCTCCACTTGTATAGACCTCATTGCCTCAAGAGCTTCTCTGAAATTGCTCGCGATAAGAATATTGGATGAATATCCCATGAATTTAATCCAAAAGTAGTATTCCATAGATGCGTTTATGATAATTTAAAAAAATGCATGGTTATTTAAAACTGTGTACTTTGGAAGTGCAATCAGAAACCTAAGTTGAGAACTACTAAGAAACTTATTGTGAAAGCAATAAGCTTAAAGTACCAAGAAAAATAAAGAACCTCTCTTATTCGTTGTAATTGCTTTTTGTTTTTCCGGAAAGGAAATTCCTGTTATTGTTTGGAAGTTTACTGTAAGTGTCCTAGCAAAGCATTATTTTGAACGCAACCCAATGTGTAAAACACGGAAGAACGCGGCACAAACAAATGTTGATATTTATTGAGTACATTCTAACTAGCCAAACACTTTGATATTGTTATAGATTATCCTAGCCATTTGCGCTCCCCGGAATTCACGATTCAGAACAAGGATCCCGGAATATAAACGCATCCCTACATTCTCGAGAGCCCTGGTTCGCTCCGTCCTCATAAGAGCGATTACCAGCCAGACGCGCAGCCGCAAACTGTGAAAGCCGGAGACCTGGAGACTCTGAGGCAATATTAATTAAGGTAACGGTACCACTCCCGCTGCAGCCATGTTGTCACGGAACGGAACGGAACGGTGTGGAGCCACCGCGGAGGAACGCGCATTCGGTCGCACTGTGTCTCTTCTCTCTGTCTCCAGCGATCGGGTGAAGTCATAGGAGCTCTAGTAGCTGTGTTCAGGCCACAGTAGAAGAAGAGAAAGAGAGCGCAAGTAGCGTTGAGTCTAACTTCATCAACAACAACAACAACAACAACAACAACAACAACAACAACAACAGAGTGAATGTAAAATTCAAACTCAGCGTAGAAGAAGTCGCCGTAAGCTCAAACACACTACCAAGAAACCTCGGCATGTTTGTAGAAACGAAAGGTTGAAAAAGCAAAAGGAAAATATACGGGCCAGAAAAGAAAGCATTTCGCGGGTGCACCCTCCTTGGGTCCGTGGAGAAAAAAAAACTGATGGCTCAATGGTTGTTTGTTGCTGATCGAGCGAAAGACATTTGTAGAGGTCGGTCGGTGCCGGTGGAACTGCCATAACTATAGAAATATGCGTTTCGGATCGTGGTACTTCTTTCAATTGCGAAAGGTGAAGTCTAACTCTGCCGCTGTGAATTGGGGTTTCGGACGGAAAAGGTCAGATATGATCCGAGAGATAAAGTGTGGCAAGATTGTAGATCGTGAGAATGGAGGAAATTCCAGTGGCAGCGAATGCCATTGGAAGGTATAACTACAACGTTCTAATGATGATGGATTCCAATGCACGTGAAAGCCATTCCGTCAATCATTAGGCCGAATTATCTCGCGATCATCAATCCTCCGAGCACAAACACACTCGACATCATTAGAGACCGCATTACAATTCTGATTGGTCGGGTTTGATAGACATATGGACGTCATTACTAAAATATGATGCTCGTCCAGCGCGCCGTCCTTGTTATCTTCACTAATTTAACAGCCCGTCACTGCACTGGTTTTTATCGAAATTTCCCCTTCATTCAAAAGGCTTATAAATAAATAAATAGATAAATAATAGTCATAACGATAGCACTCTTTTTCCACACGGGGTGATTCCAATTCACTTTTTCCACGAGTTTCGTTCGCAGCCGCGAATCACGTGAATTAATTTCGCACTTGCCCGATCGCCAACCAACTTAGCTAACAGAAAGTTCACGATCATTGAATCGCCAGCCACCTACCCATACAGGCGTAGAAGTGTGCTACTGAGGGTGTTCACATTTTTTTTCTTGCCGCATAAATTTAACGTTTCTGCCTTTGAAGCATAGCCAAGGCAGGTGCATCCATTCATTGGCCGGTTTGGTTGGTTGGTTTCACGTTGATTTGATCGTTGAACTCCTGCCGTTTCGATTCGGATGATGGAAGGGTTGATAGGGATCCCATCCCAATCGGGGACGATTTGCATTCGCTTTCTACTAATTTCGAAATTTAGACGACTTTGTGAATAACATACGGCTTCTTAGCTCGATATAAGCCCGAAATGGTTGTAACACAAGACAAGACTAAGTGAGCTCGATTTTGAAAAACCAAAAAGTGGATTCAGTTGCACATTAGGTGGATCTTACGTGACTCAGAAATGAGCTTCTATTTACAGACTGTCTAGCAGCGCCGAAAACTGTATGTATTGTTGAAGATTTTGAACGGATGGCCTTGATTGGATTGATGCAACTTCGTACCAACTCGAACATATGACGGCAGCACTCTCTCAGATCTCGATAAAACTGTCTGGAAATGTTGACTTTGTCGCAAAAAGCCAGTACCTAGTTTTTTTTTGGGTAGCTTTGAGACAATGTTGGACACGTACATCAGACTTAAGGCTGGAACTGGGCTTGTGATTAATGCGTTGAAAACAAAATACATTAAGGGAAGAGGCTCACGAGAAGACAATGTTAGCCTCCTAGCACAACTTTGGATCGACGGCAACGAAATAGAGGTAGTGGACGAACTCGTGTATTTGGGCTCATTAGTAGCCGCCGATAACGACACCAGCAGAGATATACAAAAGCACATTATGGCTGACAATCGTGCCTACTTTGGACTCCGAAGTACGCAAAGATCGAACCAAGTCTGCCGAACTACAATGTTGACTATCTACAAGGCATTAATTAGACCGGTAGTGCTCTACGGCCATGAAACATGGACATTGCTAATGAAGGACCAACGCGCCTTTACTATCTTTGAACGGAAGGTGGTGCATACGATCTACGGTGGAGGAGACGAATGAACTACGAATTGCAACAGTTGCTGGGAGAAGCTCCCATCGTACACATCGCTAAAATAGGTCGACTACGATGGGCTGGGCATGTCGTAAGAATGTCGAACGACAGCCCTGTGAAAATGGTTCTCGAAAAAGAACCGACGGGTACAAGAAGAAGAGGCGCGCAACGAACAAGGTGGATCGATCTAGTAGAAGGCGACCTGCGGACTCTCTGCAGTCAGCGAGGCTGTCGAGGCGAGCCATGTACCGACTACAATGGAAAAAACTTTTGTGTACAGCAGAGGCCACACAGGCCTTGGTCTGATTGGTAAAGTAAGGTTAGTAGTTTTTTTTCTGAATTGTGGACTGGACTGTGTTGCTTGGTTGACTATCACAAAATTAGCCCAATATATAAATAAAAACATTCCACATTGAGTCATACACTGAATAGAATTTATTTTCAAAAATTTAAGTCGATCTATAAAAAACGCCACTTTTTGTGAAATTTTGTATCAAGATAAATAATTATGTTTCCTACCAACCGTTGCAAGATGAGCTCTTTTAAGAAAAACTACAAAAAACTTTTTTATTGTCTAAACTGAATTTATTTTTCAGTGTCATTTTAATCTGAAACCTAACCAGGGAAGTTAATAATCATCTTAGAATACAATGAATCTCAATTTTTTGGGAATTTTCACAGATTACTCAACCACCAGCTGACTGATACCTGCAAAGAGTACCAATAAGAATTTGGTATCTATCCATAAAGAACTTGGATTTCCACACACACTCACACAGCAACACTCAAGGGGCTATTCATGCACAACGTAGACTTGGAGGAGGGGGGTCTGGGTGTTTGACAACAGTGTAGGTCTATACAAAATTTCAAAAAATTGTATGGAGAAAAGTCTACGAGGGGGGAGGGGGTGGGTATTAAGATTTTCAAAAATGAGTCTACGTGGCTTATGAACCGGCCCGAAGAAGTTTGACTAAATCTATCCATCCATATATATAAAAATGAATTTCTGTCTGTCTGTCTGAATCTTATAGATTCGGAAACTACTGAACTGAAAATTTGTATGGAGGGGTTTTTGAGGCCGAGAAAAGTTCTTATGATAGTAAGAGACCCCATACAAAACTCGAGAATCAATCGATCGAATGCAACCAAATTTGGCATGTGGCGGTATTCGAAGGCAAGAAGGCGGAGGGTCCCATACAAATGAAACAGAAATTTCTGCATAATTCGAGAACTAATCAAGCAAATGGAATCAAACTTGGTATGCTGGAGGTGTTAGAGGTAAGAAATGTTTCTATGGTGGTCTGAGACCCCTCCTTTCTAGAAGGTTGGGGGGCTCTCATACAAATAAAATACAAAGGGAACAACAGTTTCTGCATAACTCAAGAATTAATCAAGCAAATGGAACCAAATTTAGCATGTGAGGGCATTTGGAGACAGAATTTTTTTATGATAGTTCAAGACTCCTCTTCTTTCTGGAAGTGGGACGCTCTCATACGAATGCAACAAAATTTTCTGAATAACTCGAAAACTAATCGAGCAGATGGATAGGAATTTGGTATGTGGGGGTTTTTGGAGGTAGGATTTTTTTCAATGGTGGTTCAAGACCCTTTCTTTCTCTGGAAGGAGGGGCTCTCATATAAATGAAACAGAAATTTATGTATAAACCGAGACCTAATCAAGCAAATGGAAACAAATTTAACGCGTGGGGTTTTTGGTAGCAAGAAATGTTTCTATGGTAGTTTGAGACCCCTCCCCTCCTCTCTCTGTAAAGGGGGGTTCTCATACAAATTAAACACTAGTTTATGAATAACACGAGGGGGAGCATGTGGGGGTTTTAAAAGACAGGGCTTTTTCTATTGTGGTTTAAGTCCTCTCTCTGGAAGGAGGGGGGGACTCTCCTACAAATGGAACATAAATTTCTGCATAGCTCGAGAATTAATCAAGCAAGTTTGGCATGACAGGGCTTTTTAAGACAAGATTTTTTTTATGGTTGTAAAAGATCCCTCCTCTATTTGGAAGGGGGAGGGCTCTCATATAAATGAAACAGAAATTTCTACATAGATCGAGAACTAATCAAGTAAATGGATACAAATTTGGCATAATGAGGTTTTTGGAGGCAGTATTAGTTTCTAAAGTAGTTCAAGACCCCTCCCATCTCTGCATGATGCATCGCATAGTATATCTTAAGTTCATAACTCAAGGTCAGATTTTTTGAACTTGAACATCCCAAGATACTCTGATAATGACTGGTGACCTTACAGAAGCTTAACTGAATGAGTTTGAATACATGTCGTCACCTTTTATAAGTTATAAAGCTACTTTTACGACTGTAGATCCTAACTTTTGAACTCAACGACAGTTTTGGCAACCTGGAACATTCCAAGATATCTCATTATATCGGTTTTGCTCCAAAAGACTCACTAAATTTGGACAAATACATATTGTTACTTTGTTTTGTTCAGAAAACTACAGTTACAGCTGTAGGTATTTAGTTTTGAACTCCAGAATTGTTTGGATAACCTAGAACATCCGAAGATCATCTCGTAATGTCTGTTATTCTTCGAAGATGTTAAGTGAATATGTTTTTACAACTGTTAATCTTATCATTTGAACGCCAGGACCGTTTGGATGACCTAGACCATGCTAAGATTATCTTCTTGAGTATTTTTACGCTTGAAAATATTCATTGAATATGCTTGAATACATTACGTTACTTTTTGTAGCCTAAAAAGTTACTGTTAGTACCGTAGATTTCAAGTTCTAAACTGCAGGACAGTTTGGATCACGCTGCGGATTATGAAGTTATAAAATAATGATTGTTAACTTTCCAAAAGATTCATTTAATATGATTGAATACGTATAGTAACATTATGTAGCCCAAAAACCTACTCTTAAAACTGTAGATCTTATGTTCTGAACTCAAGGACAGTTTGTATAACCTCTATAATCCCAGTTTATCTCATAATGTTCTCATAACGGTCGAAAATGTTCACTGAATATGATTGAATACGTAGCCCCAAAGGTTGTAATTACAACTGTAGATCTGAAGTTCTGAACTCAAGGACAGATTGCATTACCAAGAACATCCAAAAATGATCAAATAATGATTGTTGACCTTCCAAAAGGCTCATTCAATATGTTTGAATAAATTTTGTAGTACCATATGTATCATTTTTTTTAAATACTTTACACTATTAATAACTCGTTAGTAGTGCTACGTCAAAATTGCATTCAAAGACTGTACTCGAAAAAAATGCAACATTCTCTTTCGTGAATAACTTTTTATCGCATGGGTAAAAATCTTTGGGTTGAAATTTTGGGTAAAACTATTTTATAGTGTAATGTATCATTTCGTCACAATGTGTCAAGTTGTTATTGAGATGGCTTCCAAGCAAGAAGTGCTTCGATTAGAAATTATGGGCGCAGTCGTGGAAAATCGCGGTGGATCGCGAAACAGTTGGAAATAGAAAATTCGACCGTGTCCCGTGTGGTAAAATCGTTCGAGGAAACCCAGACGTCCCAGCGGTGAGCTGGCAGCAGAATAAAAGCGAAGACGACCGACCCCGTGAGCGCAAGGAAGTTGAGGGATTACTTCAAGCGTAATCCGAACTAATCGTTTCGTGACGAGGCCAAGTAAGTCAATTCTACCATCTGGTCGTCCAGCAGACAATGAAGCGGGCCGGACTTTATGTTTTCAAGGTAAGGAAGGTGACAAACGGAACCGATAAACAGAACACAGTAACCCAATGCCGCACCAGGAAGCTGTACCCCGAGTGGTTGGTGCTGCCGAAATACATCGTATTGGACGACGAGAAGGACATTAAAGCGGACGCCAAGCAGATCCTCGATTTGGAGTTTTTCGTTCGCAAGTCTCAGAAGAAGAAGAAGGTCGACAAATTTGTCAAGTAGTACATTGTATGGCAGGTGATCTGTGGGTTCGGCGAATTCAGCAAACCCCTACACAACGACCGGCACCTTCATCGGCCAAATGTATAAAGAAGAATACCTCCAGTAGTGCATGCTGTCCTTCCTCCGGTCCCACCAAGGTGAGACTCTGTTTTGGCAGGATATGTCATCGAATTTTTGATTAATTAACAAGCTTATAATTAGTTGCTACATCAGACAAAACCTTATGATCAAATTGAGTATCACTGGATTCTGAAATGATAATGATCTTCACTGGTTTGGTTTTGAAAAAGAAAGACACTGAAAAAATAATTTCAGTTGGGACAAGAAAACTGTTTTGTTAGAAAGACTTTTTTTCTTTAAAGTGCCGATCTTGCAATGTATGAACGGTTGACAGGAAATATAATTACCTATTTGAGACAAAATTTGATACAAATCAAATGTTTTTTTTTTAATAAATCGGACTAGAATTTTTTAAATCCATTTTTTTGGGCTCAATTTGAAATTTTCGTAATATTTTTATTCAATCAAATGGCTAATTTTGTGATAGCCAACAATAAAACACTTTCTTTTTAGGATTTATCATTTTTTCTGTAATATCCATTTGACAAAAAATACCATCAAATAAAAGTTTACCCCTTTCCAAAAGACAGTCACATCAATTTTGGATAAACTAAGTATGTGTTAATAAATTTGTGACTTTTTGTGACAAATTCTACACGTTCGTAAAATTTCACTGATATCTGAAAGAGTGCTGCCAACTCCTAATACGATTTAGCGCACAGCGCGACAATTTCATTAAAGGTTGTCCTCGTTGAAATTGCAACTTTTTTGTTTTTAGTTATAAAATGTTTGTAACTTTAGGTTTTTTCAAATGCATAGTTTACATCCTGTAAGCTCAATTGAAAAAGGCGAAATTTTTTTTTAAATTGAAGTCGGAGGGTTCGTGATGAAATTTTGCACGCGCTTTTCGAAAATCACACTTCTGGTAAAAAAAAGTCGGTAATCGTGGAAAACGTCACAGAGAACGGTTGACTACCGATCGGAAAAAAGGAGGTGGACAAAAACCGATAAAGACGACAGGATGCTAGTTGAAGCTTTCAGGCATGTAAATTGACTCGACCATTGATATATCCGGGAGATCAGTCAAACCATATAATTTAATTTATACCATACTAAACAAAAGATGGTCCAGGTCCACACATGTCCAAATCACGTCGTAGTAACTTGAATCTTCATTAGATTTGCACAGGAGAGGCAACCTACTTCACCATGTGACAAAACACACTTAGACTCTCGAAATAACTCGCACTGATATTTGCTTTTCAAGCAAGATGTATACAGTAAACATTTAGATAACAATACGTTTATTCGCTATTCGTGTGGACTAACGTATAATCCCAGCCTGAGTCATATTCTAAACAGTTTTTCGGTACTGGCTTGTTGCATAGAAATAAGCTCAAACAATATCTCGAGCTGAGGCACACACACACCAAACACCCAAAAGTGCTTCTGAACAACTTATTACGCAATGCCCCGTAGGACAAGTGTGTCGCAAATTTCCCCAACCGTATCACAATCACGATTTCAAATCATTATTGCACATTCAACACTTTCGGTCACAGCTCTTTTGTTTGTATCACATTCTATTGTGTCATCAAAATGCTTTCACCACCGAAATTTTCTCCTCCGCCTATTTAGCACCTTTCCAAGTCGGCATCTGACGAGCGCAGAGTTCGAATCTCATTAGCACTACACAATCCGCCAAGCACAGGCGGCCCTAAACTCTCAGACGAGTTTCACAATTATGGTTTCATCCATCATTAGCACCTTGTCATGTGTCGGAAATGAGCAAGGCTTTCTCTGCGCCTGACATTTAGACATTCGACAGCATAATCCCTCAGATTGTTCTCTGCCTTGCAGCACACTGAACATCATTGTATCCACCGAGCACAAGCCAAAAGGGCTCGGAAGAATGTTGATCCACACTCCCCGAGCTAGAAGTAGGACCAATCCCACCGATCACGACTCCAACTCCCTTACATCCATATTTGTATAGGTTAATAGAATAAGCCAATCTTATCCACCGTGACTCCCTTCGCCTTCGTCGTCTCGCCTATGTCTCTCCCATTCCTATTAGAGAGTAACACACCGGTTGAGCTTTCTTCCCTTCCTCGTAAGTCCTTTGATCTGTTTTCCTACCTTCCCTCGATCCACCTGATCGGAACGGGCTGGCAAAGTGGCGGCGACGACGACGAAGACAACGACCACGGAGACGGGTAGGAACAAACAAGAAACGAAGGAAACACCTCGCTCCCTCGCCAACATATCCAAAGAGGAAAACAGGTATAAGCACTACAGTACGAATCCCGCTTCGATAGCCTTCTTCAGTCGGTTCATTTGCATCGTTTCCACTTACTTTTTGTGTGTGATCAATTTCACGAATATCAACGACCGCAGCGCCACACTCTTTTTCGCGTTAATCCAGTCATGAATCGCTCTTCGCACCGTGTAAAATTATCGCCCGCAGTAAGGATGTCCTCCTTTCACTCACCGTGATCGAACGAATCCACTCCGTTGGTGATCCACCACAGATGAACGAAAAAAAAAAAAATAACAAGTTTCTACCATCCACCGAAACCGGATTCGCGCAATTTAACACACTCCCTCTCTCCCCCAATCACACTGTCTGTCCCGTCGGAAACGTAGAAACGCAGACTACCTGTGTGAGATGTACGATCTTCACTCCTCGACGGCGCTCAACTCACTGACTGCGGGTTTGTCGTGATTCAGCAGAACCACCTACCCGCGATCACTCGCCATGGCACTCAACCCGCCCGCACTCACTCACAGCATAACCGAGCCGTGGAAAATTATGTTTACAACACCACAGCATGCTTGGGCTCATGACGACGACGGACGGAGGATCGAGATGACAACGCACTCGCGAGTTGAGAATGGGGGAGAGAGTGCAAGAGAGAGAGGTTCTCACGGCGATCATCGTCACTCAAGGTGAGTGCGTGCGAGTGATCATGAATGAAAATACGAGCGAGCTAGAAGGTGGTGGTCGTTGCATCAAAGACCGGTGAAAAGACAAGGCACACCAATACCGATGCATAGTTGGCTATGTTTTCACAGGTGGTTGATCGTACAAGGGCGGTATGCAGTGTTGGTTGGTTTGACTTTTTGAAGGGGGCTCAAGCCGGTTGGAGGTAAAAAATATTTATTTTTTAATCAAAAATCTATTGTTGTGCATGTTTGGTTAGCTTGAGATTTTTTGAGTATGACTAATTATTTCGGATTCAGGTTTTTGATTAAATTTCGTCCAGATTATGATTCATAGTTTCACGAGCGTAAACTAAGCTCCCTAACATGTTTTCCTGAACAACAGACTGTCACAAATTTGGAAATTTTAAACAATTACGAATCGCATTTTGCTTTATGTTTCTATCGTTTGCTATTTAAGGTGTGGCCCAGTTAGAATTGGACTATTGCGCATATTTCGGATATACATTAACAAAATAGTATTCTGTTTTAACTTAAATGTTCAACTCTATGTGAACTTTAGAGGTTAAAATGTAAAAAAAAAATATCATCTCGATTTCGAAGAAATCAACGGACTTTTCCCGGAATTCGGCTCATCAACCGGCGCACATTATTCTCATCCATCGTTTTGGCAATCTTATTCCACTTGGTTCTCAATGCATTGATGCTTTCGACGATACTGCTATTCACCTTCAGTTTCCTCTTCATAATAGCCCAAAATCTCTCTTTCGGTCTGACCTGGGGACAGTTTGGTGAGTTGAGTTCTTTCGAACTAAACTAAATCCCGTTGGTTTCATACCACTGTAGCTCTGTTTTACTGTAATGACAGCTTGCAAGATCTGCCCAAAACATGACAGGTTCATTGTGGGATCTGATGAATGGCAATATTCACTTATGGAGACATTTCGCTCTGTACAGCTCTGAATTAAATGTCTTATTAGTGATGAAAACCTTGATCTTCCTACCGCAGCTACAGATGCCTTGCCAAATCATATATTTACCTGCAAATTTAACTGCAAACACAAACTTGAATTTGGCAGGAACATTTTCCCGAGCCGTAGCCTAGGTTTTTTTTTGTTTCGGTAGCTGTTTGAAATCGGCCTTTACATAGGTTTCATCATCCATGAGGATACAGCCATTGAATTTTGTCAACACCTGACCGTACAGTTTTCTGGCACGGATTCTGGCCACATTGTTCTGCTTTTGATCCCTATTTGGATGTCTACAGGCACGGTTTGACTTGAAGCCTTCCCGGAGACGAATCCGTTGCACGGTACTGCGTGCGGCGCGAAACTTTTTGCTCAAATCGCGGTCTGAGATGTTGGGGTTTGCCTTAATGTTCTTGATGTCTTTATTTCGCAGTTATCGGTTGACAGTAACCGCCCGACCCTTGCTTTGAGGCTAGGGACCGTCGATAAAGTTTCTCTGTACGTTTTCAAAACACGCCACACGGCATTTCGGGGAAAACCCAACACTTAAACAACTTTTGGCCCAGACCGCGAAGGGTTTTCCAAATGGTTGCGCACAATTATTTTTCTTCTTTCTTCTTCCATTTTGTATTTCTCTGAAACACGTTCGAACTGCACCGCGAAAAAAAAGTCTGATGTTGTTATTGTTATAGGGAACACATAAGATGTCATAGTTTACAAATCCGACCACTAGGGTCACTGTAAGAATCTAATATGTTTGCTCCAATACTAAAAGGCCC
The DNA here is from genome assembly GCA_034211315.2 of Aedes japonicus. Classification (NCBI taxonomy): domain Eukaryota; kingdom Metazoa; phylum Arthropoda; class Insecta; order Diptera; family Culicidae; genus Aedes; species Aedes japonicus. The sequence goes on from JASCZW010001441.1 coordinate 174,615, forward strand.
AAACCTAAGTTTAATTTGAATTCATTTGGTTTAAAACTAACACTGTACAAACCCTTTGAAGTTACAATTTGGGGCACATTAATTGTTTAAAGGCTAGGTCAATTAGAAATAGGGCATTTCATTTTAGAGATTCATTACTCCCAGAGATTGGCTATGCAAGTTTTTCACAGCGTTTACACAGTTCTGCTTGTTCACACTTCAAAACTAATGTGATTCCAAGATATTCATCATACAGGAAGAGCAATGAAAATCGATTTGCGTCAACGCGGAAACTGACAAAACTGCTGGACTATCCTCCTGTGGCGCGAGTGCTTAAAAAGTACAAGGAAACTTTAACCACTGCCCGCAAAGTGCAAATCAAGCCTCGGAGTGGAATCGTTGATCGTCAACTACGGATGAAGGTCATTCGGAAAATCAAGGCTGATCCAAACATCTCGGATTATCATTTGGCGACAAAACTGAATGCCGACCGTTGTACAGTGCAGGGAACTCGTCTCCAAGAAGGTTATAAATGTTACCGAGCGAGTAAACAATTCAACCGAAGCCTCAAGCAGAAAACAGTGGCCAAAAGTGGGGCCCGTAAGTTGTACAACCATATTCTGACGAAAGTCGATGCATGTCTTTTGATCGGTGATGAAATATATGCTAGAGCAGATTTCAAACAAATCCCGGGGCTCAAATTCTACAACATTCTACAACTGCTGCTCAAGGCAAGTTTCCTGGCATATTCAAGTTTATTTTCGCGGATTAGTTCACCAGAAAAATTCCTGTGGCAAGAAAACCAGAGTTTTTGTGACGAATAATACAATGAACTCGAAAGTGTACAAAAGAAAGTGCCTGAACAAATTGGATTTAACCCTTCGTTAAGTCCCACGATGGGCCAGCATGGTACAGCAAGGAAGTGCTACAATGGTTCAACGATAATGGGGTCTACTTCATCCCAAAAGAGATGAATCCACCAAATTGTCCTCAGTTGCGTCTAATAGAGAAGTATTGGGCCATAATTAAGCGGAAACTGCAGATAAAGTAGGGGGCTAGATAGAGTTGCTATGGAACAAAAAGGATTAAAATATTCGATAGCATTAGGTTACTATAGATGCGCAATTAATGGTTATATTTTACATCATTTGAGTAAACATGTTTAAGCGTGACAAAACTCAGAACAAAGAGCATGCGCATGTGGTTGCTGAAGCAACGCAATATTAACAAGAGTTCACGCATGGAAGGGTAGGGAACGACTCAATCAGGGGTGATTGTTTTAATCAGTTGTTAGTAAATAGGACTGAAACTCCAACATTTTCCAAATTATTTACCTTTTAATGATGCGAACACAAGCTCTATCTATCGGGATAATGGTTGGATGTTTAAATAATGTTACTGAGATTTTGAAGATTTAAAATACATTATCTCAAACACCATCAGTTTCCCACCTGCTGGAGAAGTTCACTAAATTTTTTTATGTATTTTGTATTTGGTCGCGTGTACCGGAGGAAATGTCTTCTTCAGCTCCTTCTCACATCTAGGCTTTTTACCAGAATCTAATATTGAACATTGAGTTAAATTTATTTTATATTTTGATGATCTGAAATCTCTATTTAGTTAATGTTTCTTCCAGTCATTTGAAGTTGATCTATGCTTATAATTATATTATCCATCATCTGGCACTATCATATGTTTCGGAACTGTCTGATAGTGACTCAACGATAAATAATGCTTCGCTGTTGAGCGGCAGCTATGGCATCGCTTTTGCTTTGGAGAGAGCCTATATTTCCTCTATTCTTTGTTAACAATGGATACAGCGCAGCGACATCAACGTGAAACCTGATGTCTCTTACATTTGTTTGTTTTTAAACGAAGTATCCCGTTTGTCGTCACCAACCCCCGAGCATCTTGACAGATGAGCTTAGTTTCACGTACCCATCTACAAATTGTAGATGGCTCTACCGTGCATAAACAAAAGGGCCATCCATTCTTGATACCTACCTCTTTTTAACTTTGGAATACGTGTTTTCGTTTCCTTTTGTGTGGATGTTCAAAACAGTGCAAGAACAAATTTTTAATAAGGCGTAATGTTTATGTGGCTTTCTTACCATTCATTTGCTTTCAATTATATCAAATGTAAATCATCATTACTTGAGAATGGAATTGAGAGAAAGTCAAACAAAAAGAGACAAATAGAGAGAGAGAGAGATAGAGAAAGAATGAAATGAAGAGAGAAGGGGTATAAAAAATATTGAAGAGAGATTATTTTTATTTCACGCTACACGTCTCGCAGCACCAAGCATAAAACTTGATGTGTTTTTAGCTAGTTTATTTGTTTGTTAGGTTCAATTGCATTACCTTTACGAAGCCGATAATTCATTGTTGTTTTTGATTAAGTTTAAACTTTTAACTTCCTGTTTCAAACACACAGGGATGAAAAAAAATCCTATCCATCATGCAAGAGAAACGAGAGATATTGTTACGCTGGCCTTCCATTGTGCTGAAGGTTACAGAGTGTCTCATATTGAAAAGTAGAGATCATTGCACGATGGCGTCATCAATGTAGTTTCGACAGTTGAGGGAGATTGTTTACGTGGACTTAGAATATTTCCGGTAAGGTCGGTTTGAGCATTTGTGTTCTGAACTTATTACGATTGAAGTAAAATAGCCAAAAAACAGACATCATGACTTATTTTGACATCATTAAATTTTCCTTTTACTTTTTTTTCATTGAAATTTTCCTGAATTTAATTTCACAGAATTCGGCACATATAGAGAAACAAATCTAGGATTTTTTTCAAAAGGGCGACTCTAACAATGAGAGGCTCTCTCCTCTCTCGCTATCTTTCATTAATTACAGCGCTTTTATAAATCTTTTGAGGGATTATTTAGTACAGATAGAAATACAACAGTGCTGGCTACCATGGAGGAATCTAAATAAAGGCTAGTAAGCAGCTCAAAAGTAATGTGCATTAGGATAGGACAAGTAATGGTCAAGAAATGCTTTTACTCTCCGAATTACTTACCTTGTATGCAGCTGAAAAGGAGGACAAACTTCGTAACGTTAGTAATGTCTGACCAGGTAATCTTAATGGTGCTGTCACTTTTCCTTGCCGAATAATATTCCTTTGTATTATTCCGCAAGAGAAACTGACGTTTCACCCATAATGAAGCAGTTATCAATATTACTTCTTTAAAAATGGTAAAAATTACTTCAAGTCTTTACTAAAGTAAGGTTAAATATCGTAATATCCAAAACTGCAATTGATCATAACTTTCTGGCTATTTTTAATCGTAATCGTCATTATTGTTTCAAATATTAGACATGAGCAAACTGTTTATTTAAAGATTAATAAGCAAAATATGAAAGTTTTCATTTAGAAAAATATGGCGACCGCGTTGCTTCAATGACTATCAATTTATTGAAATTTGGGTTAATAATAACGTCCTATATTGGGTGATCATAACTTCAATTTCAGTAAAAATTACTGTTTATTAACGTTTCAATTTACTGGGTATTGGGTACTTGGTATTGTAAAAATACCTATTTTTAGACCAAATAAATACCTAATTTTATGTATTTCAATCTAAGCGTGTAGGCTGCTATTTTATTCACGGCTTGCTAGCTTCTGGATATTTTTCAAGTGCTAAAAATTTCGGAGTGTTTTTATTATTACGGTTTTTAAATTATTCAATATTTGGCTAGTAGTCTAAGTCTCGAGTGTGTCAATGCTCCAATATATTCTCTGTGAAAAGGGTAAAAATATCCACCATTTAACATTAAGGAAAAGCAACAACATATCGTGAGCATTATATTCATCAAGTACGAATATGTGCTCCACAGCTTTGAAAATAACAGTCAATGTACGAAATACGTTCAATTCATAATTTGTTCTTGGTTTCATTTGATTTGACAGAACCAGTTAACCAAAATTATCGGTGTACATTGACTTTACTCTGGAGCTGTCAAGTTGTTACCGGGTTGGTCGTCACAGTCGCTTTGTCTAACATTTCCGTGAGAGTAAATGAAATAAGAAATGCACATTGCCAATCTTAAGATCAACGACAAACTAAAAGTTTGGTGGTGTACGTCTGTCTCATAACCTGCTTGTAGACGAGTTTGTGATCATAGTAATCGACAAGTTTTGGTTGATTGTTTTCGAGAGCGGATGGGTAAAACGAGGGATCAAATGGAGGAAACTGGAGTTTGAAGCAAATCGTGAACTTACTGGCCTATTTCATTTCGCCTTCGCACACTTGCACGGAATCGCACTCATACAATATTGATAGTTTATGTACAGATTGTGGAGCTGAAAAAACATTTTCATGATCAGAAATCAATCCGCATGCTTTTAATAAGTCCCTGCAATTGGAACATTATTCCATGGCTATGAATTTTTTTGAGTCTAATGCTCCTTTCTGAAAGTATATTTCGATAAATGAGAACTAACCGAGGGATTAACTTCTAAATATTGGCAGTTCTAATTATAGATTACATTCAGCTTTATCAAATGCCCCAGGTGTTGAAAAAACTGCTTAAACCTCGTCCCGCACCCGAGCGCAAGCATGTTTTCTTTATAGAAAACATGCTTGCGCTCGTTGGATCGTTCTTGTGACAGATTTCGAAAACAACGGATGAATCTTAAGTGATAGTAGACGAAGCAGCAGCAACATGTGACAGCAGGAAGGAGCTCGTGTCACCGTGACTGAGGCTGGAAACCTCAGTCCGGTTACGACAGAGAGCAGTCACCAGTGACATTGGCCAGATGAAAAATTGGTGGAATCAGCTAGACAAAACCATGGCTTAAGAAGGTGTGGGCTGGCTGATGAGCGTCATCAACAGAAAAGAGCGAGAATTTCTTCGAAATAAAGGTTAATGATTTGTTTCAGTTATTTTTATGAAATCATATAATGTTACCTTTGTTTCATACTAAGAAAGTTTTCCGATTGAAAGAAAAGTTTAAGATAAACAGGGATTTGAAAGTGTCCCATTTCGTTATGATATACCCTTTACTAGCCGATTTCACCGTGAGACAGTTGTCTACATCAACGAATCGAATGCGACGGTACTGTTGAGTATTCACCAGACACGATAGGACATTCATCGGACTACACCGTGTTCTCAGTGGAGGCCTTCGCCATCAAATCAGTTCTGAACTCTGTAGATTACGTAATGATTTGGATAGTTGCCTTTTGGCCATAGAAAGTAAAACATTCGCATCATCCTTTGATCCCAGATATTGAGAACCGTCTACGTAACTGCCCAATTCAACAATGCTGGATCTCCGGCCACACCGGGATTCATGGCAATGAAAAAGCTGACCGGCTCGTCAATGAGGCTAGATATAGACCGCCAATCAAGATAGCTATCTCGAGAATCAATGCCACTAAAGCAATAAAGCAAGCGATTCGTAAGGTGTTGGAGAACAGATGGGTAGATTGAATTGACGTAAAGCAGAGGGAAGTTAAGACCGAAACCGTAGTGAGTACTCTTATATGAGTTTCTAATGAAAAAAACATCACCACCAATATGCGAGTGGAGTAAACGGGATCCATTTTTTGCCATCGGAAACACCCCATCCGAACGAAATCACTCTTGATGGATGCTTGGTCCGAAACCTGAATTTGAAGTTCTTGGGTACATCAGATGATTTCTTCGAACTAATATACCGGTTCTTGCGACTATTGGACACGCTGTCGACAGTGAACAGCTTCTCTTTCGTGAACAGTTTTTCAGAACGACGATGGACCTCTTTCTCAGTTCACTAACCAGTTTTTTGGTTTGCTCCTAGTTATAGCTGCTTTAGTTCTGTCAGTAATCAGGTGTTTTTTAACTGGAGCTCTGGATCTTCCTTTGAAGTCATAAGGATTGTATCAGAAATAAACTGGCAACGTTTATGATGTGCACACACATACAACGGCAAGAGTATCGATCTGAGCCTACCTACATTGGACGGGTTCATTGTCAACAACTTGCTCAGCTCCTAAACATTCGGTAAACATTGATGGTTTTCGAAATACCGCGAATTAAACAGAGTGTTAAAATTAAAGTGGTGCACAGTTGACTTCGTGAGATGGTCGTTTCGATGAACTAAATAGTGAAACATTCCGAAATTCATCACAACGGAGTAAAATCTATCATCAAAAAGTTCCGGGAACACTACCTGGTCGATGAGCTGCCAAGAAGAGGAATAAAACCAGGTCCAGCTGACCCAAAATCGGATCGGAAGGACGTCAACCTTATCCTTCGGAACAGATCGATGTCGATTCGTGATTTGGCCAAAAAGGCTGGTATCTCCGTTGCAATTGTGCAAGGAATCAAGAAGCGCAACAACTTAAAGACTTATTAGAAGCAGAAAATAGCAAAACAAAGTGCTGAGAAAAATTTCAGGGTAAAAACCAGAGCCAAAAAATTATAGAGCATTTCTAGCCAGAAACGCTAAAAAATAGAGTTTATCTCGACAGTTTCCGGTTTTTATGAAATTTTGCCATATATTAGTTTCTACCCAAGATAAAATTATTCTTAAAAATATCCTAAAATTTCCGGGATTAATTTTCAATAAGAGCTTATGTAAAATATGATTTTCATTTTTTCAAAAATTCATATCACGTAAGCGATTGTTCTGATCAAAATGTCGTCTGAAAAGAAAATGTACGTCATTAAGTGTTCCTTAAGAGAAAAATATATTGAAACTAGAAAAATTAAAATTCATGCTTAAAAAACATAAAACACTGATGTTTTCAGAGGTTTGAAGAAGACTAAATCGAAACGGCCTCAGCAAGATATTTTCGATTTCCTTGACTTTTTAGACGCATGCATCCACTTGTTAAGCTGGACAGGTATCTCTACGATCTTCGAATGTTCTAAATTTTGCAAAATTGAACCGATTAACCGACTAATGCAGCCTAGACGTACATATAATAGTCACGCGTAGTTAACTAACTCTTAACAGATAAAATAACAGAGATTCAATAAAAGAACCTTAGACCCAATGTTAGAGACATATTTTGGTCTATGTTCCCAACTGTGGCCTGTTGTATTAATAACGTAATGAAAATGTTGTTATTGGTAAAGTTTTAATGGAAATAAAGGGTATATGTCCCTTAACTCAGCCTAATATGCAACAATCGATTGCATTTTTTATTACAACTCATAAGGTATTTGAGTTGGAAACAAAATTTAACTACCCATACACTTGCAAAGATATGTTTAATAAGCCGTCTGGTATTATATATCACGAAAAATTATACAACTCATTTTATAAATTCAGAAACTTTAGAGGGATGTGGATTTAATGTCGGTCTATGGGTACCAAATTGGGTCTAATCATGGATGTAAGTTCGTCCCATTCGATAGATTTGTTATTAAATGTTGTCTATGTACGATTTGTTTTTCTGATTTTCTGATTCAAGGTGTTCCCAGCTGTATTCGCTTTATCCAACAAACAATTTCACAAATAAAACTTTACTTAAACTGCTAAGAAACACTTAAGTGATTTTTACATATGATTTAGCGGCCATTCGGCAATCAAAACATTATAATTCACTCTACACAGATTTTATTCCTTAAATTTGTGTTGAGATGAGCCGTCTGGAAGACATTCAACTGAAACTCAGACATTTTTATTGTAAATATTACCAATAACAACATTTTTAATACGCTTTCCATACAACAGGCCATAATTGGGAACCTAGAAAAAAATATGTTCCTAACAGTGGGTCTATGGTTTTCATGTTAAATCATTGTTATTTTTACTATGTGACCTGTTAGTTTTAAACGTGTGACTATTTTCTGTCCATCTTGGCTGCATTATTCGGTTTGAAGGTTCAATTTTGGCAAATTTGGATCATTCGAATGTCGTGTAGATAATCTGTTCAGCTTAACCAGTAAATTCATGGTGTCTAAAAAGTTAAGGAAATCGAAAATTACGCAGAAGTGTACAACTATAAATTGATTAATAATGTCTCAAATGCTTTTAAATAAATCGGTCATCCTGGTAGCATCATGATTTTGTTGATTATCGCTGAATTAATGACATATTTGGTACATAGGCCGAATCAAGGAGCTGGGCTAACATTACATCCCCTTACCCTATGTGTTTGAGGTTGTATATTTTTCAAATGGCTCATCGAAACATAAACCAATGCCCAGTGGTCCAGAATGCGAATTTTGCTGGAAAGATACATTTTCAGCCTAAGTTTGAAGTTGTGGAGCAAAATTGTCTTCCATAAAGTTATTTCTAATAACAAGGCGCTTCTTTTGGTGTAAATGAAAACTAGGGTGGTCCTTATTTTCAGAGAAATCGAAAATCTAATTATTGGGAGAAGTTGTAGAATAAATCATTTGAAGCAACTTTACTTGTATATTATTTTCTTTACCTTTTTGATATGATCGAATTAGAGCATTTTCCCCTACGTAGCTTAGAATATCCCTATAAAAACCAGTAATTTTGCTGTATCTTTTTTTTCAATTATTTTTTAGCAAAGTTGTCTTCCCAGTGATTCTAGACCAATACAAGTTACAACTTTTGGTGTGCTGAAATTGTCTCTATCGTATGTCAAACAAAGGTAACTATGGTTTTTGTAAACAAAATAGGCCTTTTTCGAATGTTGGTTTTTCTAGTTGGGAAAAAAACATATATCTCAACCGCATTTGGAAGGACTGCGTGTTTTTTTTTTGTGTAAACTAAGTGAACAAGACTTTAATTAAATGATACAGTTTATTTTTTACTTTTTTGTTGTTTTTATCTCATACTATGACATGTTGCCAGTGTGTTTCGATACAGATGCTCCAAACGGGATTAGGAGTTACTTTCATCTTAATGGTCGCTTTCGACCACTTCCAGTTTTGTTTGGAAATGTTCGAGAGTTCGTTTGATGCCTTGAATCTATATACAGTATCTCTTGAACATTTTACAAGGGCCATGTTATCCGAAATTGACTTCAGAGCGTGAGATTATCTGACGATTTCATTCTTGTCGTACATTTTTTACAAAGTCTTCCTTAATCCCAACAAATTCAAATACAACAATCTGTTAATAATCAACACCTGGAGATATTTTTTGTAAAACTAGGTTGAACGGTTTGAGTTGTAGGATAGTGAGAGTTTCAACGTTTTCTGACCCAAACTGCAGAAGAGCAATGCAAAAAAGTAAAAGAGCAACAGAAAGAGGTGGAATGCAGCTGAAGCGAGAAATAACGTCGAAGAAAGGAAGTCGATGAAAGATCGTATAGCGAAAATAGAAAGAATGTAGAAGCAGCAATGCGCAAAACAACAAGTGGTGCAATGGAAAACTGAAACGAAAGAAGTAAAGAACAGTTAGGAACACGTTTTAAAAAAGTGGACAAAATTGAAAAATACAAAAGTGTATGTAAAAGAGTAAAATGGGTGGAGGAAGAAGTGCAAGAACAGAAAAAGCAGAACATTTGGTCTTGTAGTGATTGAGAAAAAGAAGAGATTAAAATAATTGAAGAAACAATGAACAATGCGGAAGGAGAACAGCAGAAAAAGTGAAACGGATATATATTTGCTTTTTGGTCATCCAGCCCTTGGTAATAATTCTAGACCATCATCATCATCCTCATCATCTGGTACAGCAAAGACATCTTGTATGGAAATTTCAGAGAATTAAAATTACCAATAATTTAGGATTTTTATTTCCATCTTATGATCATGAGCAATATTTTTTCAGCGTTTGACACGCACACATTTAAATATGAGAAAACAAAACACAGAAATAAGAAAAATCACTCCCAACCGAATTCAAGATAATCAGGCAGTGTGCGAAACCAATTAGCGTTTGGTCGTAAGATGTCGCATATGGAAATACTGATAACCCTACCAACACGAAATCGTTTGATCAACGAATCAATTCGTTGGTTATGAATAAACGTATAATGAAGGTCATTTTGTAAAAATGTTATACGTTGACTAGAGTTTGGTGAAAATTCTTACTATCGTCTCTGAAACCGTCCAATCTTGTTACGGTGTTAAATATCTACACACAAAAATTCTTGCAGGTCATGCTTGTAACTTTTCATACTTCACTCCTTTTTGAACCTATAACAGTCGTTTGTCTTCAATTCAATTATGATCATAATTGGCAATTAACCATGCCCAACTGTTGGAAACCAATCGATCAACGGAGCTGTCATCATCCTGCAGAGCCACAAATTCTTTTGAGTAACAAATTTAACCTTTCGGGTCATATCAACACTCGGTGGCCATGGCTAAATAGAACTCAGCTCGCCCACTAACTAATGCTAATGATCAATAATACCGCACTCACTCTCCTCGCTCATTCACTCATTCGCTCTCCGCCGCCTCCAGCTGAGTTTATTCAACACTCAGTCGAAAAGACGAGCGAACGACACTCCTAATGAAGGATGATATGCTACTGCCATATTTCCATATCTTCCACACCACATCACATCATATTCGATATCATCGTCGTCGTCGTCGTCGTCGTCGTCATCGCCAACACTCACCAACACTGACGGAAAGAGAACTCTTCAACAACCGGACGGCTTCGGCACTTCCAACGTCAACATTTCACCCACCTGAAGAGGCTAACAGCGCCAACGACGACGACGACAACGACGACGGAGAAAACATGTCCACGTTTGCACAACATTGCGAAACGCATTTGGGAAAGATCGCGAATCAGCACCAGGGTGGGCGGGGGTGGTTCGTCTGCGAGGTGATCGCTTTGTTTAGTTGTTTTGCGCACGGTTGTTCAAATTTGCGTTCAACGAGGTTTAATCGATCGGAAAAATCACACATTTCCGGATTGCCAGCCTGCCGTTGACGTCAACTTGGGTGGTGGTGGTGGCGGTGGAGGTGGTTGCGGAAAATGGTTCGAAACCAGGTCGACCTGTTTCCGTGCTAAAACTGGATGAAAAACAAGTTACGGGCAGTTCAGATCGAAATGGGAGAAAACACGCACAGCTTGTTTTTGCGGAGACCGGAAACCAGCTGCCGATATGATCACCATCATCACCATCATCATCATCATCATCATCGGTGACTGCGCCAGCCAGAGCCTGCTCTGAATCGGTTGGGGAAAGGTGAGTGGGTGAGCAGAGTTGGTAGCCTGCCTAGTTGCGCTCTACACCAGTAGTGGCTCAGCTATAGTAGTTGACAAGTGGTAATTGTATCGTGGAACTGTGCTATTTACTTTTTTTATCGCCAGCATTCGTTGGTGCATTTTTGTTGCTGGATCAACGACTCCGAACTGAATGACGAATGGAAATTGGATGCGAGAAATGCGGAGCTTTTTCCTCGAAGGTGTGTCCAAATGAGATTTGATGGATTTTCAAAAGAATACTTCAGCGCTTGAGTATGTAACTGACGAAACTGGTTGGAATTCCAATTGTTTTAAGAAACTGTGTTAGTCGCTTATTGCTCGGTTTTGAATCTAAGATTATTAAATTATGTAATGAAAACTCAAGAAATTCTAGGAGTTACCGCTCCGAGTTTCGTTTTCTTGTAAAATTACCCTTAATGTAGGGTATGTGTCCCTTAGCTCAGTCTATTATGCAATGATCGATTTCATTTTTTATTATAACTCATCAAATTTTTAGGCTGTAAGCGAGATTCAACTAGTAAGAGACTTGCTAAGATATGTTTGATAAGACATTTGGTTATATGTATCACGATAAGATACACAACTCTTTTTATAAAGTCAGAAACAATCGCGGGATATGAATTTAATGTCGGTCTATAAGCACCAAACTGGGTCTATTCATGGATACAACTTCGTCCCATTCGATGGATTTATTACTAAATGTCATCTTTGTACGGGTTTTTTTCTCTCTTGAATCAGCCATTCAATAATGAAAACATTATAATTCACTATACAATGATTTCGTTCCTTCGGTTTGTGTTTAGATGAGCCACTTGAATATAAACAACCTTCAATTCATGCGTTTCCACTTGAAACAACAGGCCATAGTTGGGAACATACAAAAAAAATATGTACCCAACATTGGGTCTACGATTTTATTGTAAAATCATTATTATTTTAGCTATGTGAACAGTTAGTTTGTAACGTGTAAGTATTTTCTGCACATCTAAACTGCATTACTTGCTTTATCGATTCAATTAAGCCAAATTTAGATCACTTGAAAATCATGTAGATCATCTATTCAGCTTAACCAGTGAAATCATGATGCCCCAAAAGTTCAATAAATTGAAAATTACGTGGGAGTGAACAACCATAAGTTGATTAATATTGTCTCAATTGCTTTGGATTATATCTGTCATCCTAATAGCAACATGATTTTGTTGATTATCGCTAAATTAATGTCACATTTAGTACAAAGGTCGAATGAAGGAGCTAGGCTTACATTGCATCCAATTACCCTATATTTTGTGTTTTCCTTGAAAAACATCAGGAAACCTTCTCTTCCTCCTAAAACTAGACAAATACATCTCCAATTTGTGATAGAAAGTATTCTAATTGGATTCAGAATCTGCCGTTTGAGGAAAAATCTTACGTTCGGGTTATACCCGAGAAGGTTGCATATTATATTTTTTGAAAAAGACTGAATCAGAACAGACTCACCAAATACATTGAGGGATGTATAGCTTATTGTGACTTTGTGAGTTTATTTCTTGAGATTAAAGCGATTTGTAATTCCATAAATATAATAGTGTTGTAAAATTGGTTTACCTATTTCTGATTACATGTTAATCAATTGAAAGTCGGGAGTTATTTGTAAACTGTCATTATGCTAACATTACGCTCTATTTGTAACCGATGTTCTTACCCACTTGCATACATATGTTTTGTTCGTCTTATAGGGAACCCGTTTATGTTTAAAAGCTCACCATCTGTAAAATAAAACAAGAAGAAAACAGCTGTAGAAAATTGATTTATTTGTAAGCAGCTATTAATTAGATAAATTCGATATTATGGACGAATCTATGTATAATGATTGTTTAGTACACATAATAAAATGTCGTTATTATGGAATTTATTCGAATGAAAACCTCATTTTAAACTAAATCAGAATTACAACCATGAGATTGGAAAAGAGAAAGTGGATAGAAATAATCGCTCAATGTTCAATGAGACCTTAACCTGTTGAATGCACTAAAAAAACTTACGAACTCAACTTTCTTTTACTGTTTGATTCTAGTCGTACGTCACTGCATCAATCGATGCATAGGGACGGATCCGAATCCAAATCCAGATCGACAAACATTGATGGCAAAATGAAAGATTAGCGAAGCTAACAACTGCAGATCTGGCAACAGGAAATCAGCCCTGGCATCACTTGAACTAAAAATGCAAACATTGCTGATTGGAATCACATTTGACAGTTCGATTGGAATCAAACTGCTTATCTCCGCTGCTTTCTTATTTTTGTATTTCTATTCCAAGCCGTATATCGGCGATCTGTGACATCAGAACAATAAAACGGGAAACAAATCAATTCGTTTGCCTTTAACCAATTAAAATGAAATTGATTTTTTTATGAGATTTTCTGAAGGTCCTAATGGGCTATTTATATACCACGCAGACTTTTCTGATGGAAGGGGGGGGGGGGGTGACCGAAGAGTACTCTCCATACAAAATTTCAAAAAAATGTATGGAAAAAAGTCTACGAGGGGGGAGCAGGGTTTATGAACAGGCTCTACAGCGAGTATGAGCATGAGCATGATTGACCGCTCAAGGCTGCTACTCTGTTGCATGTTTTTACACAGAGACCTAACATCTTCAATGTGTAAAAACAGGTGATCCCAAACCAAGGCAAAACTGGCGCCGGCCCCGTCCGAATGCAGGTCAAGTAAGGAAAGTGTAGGAATATGTTGACGTGATACTCGCTTTATTGGAAGCTGCGGAGTCTACTGCACTTCTACGAGATGTCCCCGGGGACTTTGGATAACAGCATTGGTAGACAGCAGGGTTCGTTTTGGTTATCTCATAATTCATCAATTATTTAAGTTTATGCTGACTGTTGTTAAACCGAATATTTTTTGGCAAAGTTGAAAAACTTATTGAGTATTGACAAATTTTGATAAAGTCAAGTATTGATTAGTATACTGAGCTATTTCAATGATATTTTTTAAGGTTTCTTTTCGAAGGAAGAACTACTTATACATCTACGCTGATTTGAAAGGTTGGTGCGAACAATCGATATTTTAGACAATATTTAGAACATGCTACCTGCGGAAAATGTTTATGTTGAGGATAAAGCAATGGCAGAGCTGGTCAAATTAAAGGAAATGGACAAACTCTACTTTTTCAACAATGCAAATAAGCATTACGTTGCATCTGGTAAACATGTAATCAAAAACTACAAGGTAGCCCGAAATGATGACATAAGACTTAGATACTAAATTTACAATGCAATTTTCTTTGAATTAACCCTTTCAGGCCTAATATATACATGCAATTTGGTGAATTCTGATTAATTTGGTGCTCAATAACATAGAAATGATTGAAAAAAGTAGGAAATATTTGTTTGAGATGTGCTGGGTCGTTCAAACTGCCCAGGAGATCAGAACTTAACATCTACAGCAGTAACAGTAGCTTTATTCGCTAAAAATGATATGTTATATATGTCAGTGGACGTTTCAGAATATTAATTGAATATGTTTGAATTTTTATCGTAGCCTTGTATAGCCCAAAAGGCTACGGTTACTACTGTATGTCTTAAGTTTTGAACTCAAGGTCTGTTTTTATGAGCCTAAACATCCCAAGATATCTCATTATACCGGTTGATCTTCCAAAAGCCTCACTTAATTTGTTCAAGAACATATTGTTACTTTGTTTAGTCCACAAACCTGTAAATTTTGAGCTATAATTCAATCTTAAGATCTTCAGTTGTAGATTTCAGGTTATGAATTTCAGGAATGTTTGGATAACATAGGTCATCCGAATATTATCTCATAATGTCTGTTGTTCTTCCAAAGTTTTCAATGCTTATGTTTCAATAAATATCGTAGCTTTGTACAGCCCAGAAAGCTTTTGTTACAACTGTAGGTCTTATATTCTGATTTCAAGAATAGTTTGGATGACCTACAACAGGTCATATTGCTTTATAATATTTTTTGACTTTTAGAATATTAATTGAATGTGTTTGAATATTTATGTCAAATGAAATATTAAAAAATTAGCACTGACTTCCAATTTGAATCGGTTTAAACAAACAGTAAGGATGCCCCATTGGGGCCACTCACATAATTTTAATCCAGTTTTTCATTGGTAAACTAGGAGATGTTTTATAATGCTAGAAAGCCGATTTGGACCGATATAAACCAACAGTAAGGATGCTATTGGGGCCACTCACAGAGTGTGATAGTGGTATTGCATTGAGAAAACAAGGCAATTCATCTCAATGCCTGAGAGCTAACTTGGACCGATCTTCACCAACAGTACGGATGCCGCTGGAGTCACTTACAAAATGGGACAGTTCCAAGATAGGGTGGCCCGACGAGCATGGCGAACGAATAATTTGGATCACAATAAATTATGTACCTCACCACCGACCCATCTCACCCGGCGAACCACGACTTCACATGCTCACTCGATCACTCACGCAACGAACAATAGGCAACCGAAACAATAGACAAAACGCTTCGCTCGATAACAAAATATTACGGAACAACAAATCGACACAACCGATTCAACCGATTCAACTGATGGTCGACGCAAACCTATTAAAAAAGGACATATATATATAATGGGTAACAATTACCTGTCATGATCCACGGGCTTGAGAGCACTTACTACCTCACGAGTCGAGTGTACTCAACTCCACAGGCGTCCGTCAAGCCTGTGGTACACCAATTCATCTCCATGCTCATTCGAAGCACCACTACTTAAAAGTTATGAAAAATAGAGAGATATTAGATATTATCTTCAAAACTTGGTAGAAATAAACTATTTGTTGCCTGAAAAGAAACAAAATTAAGAACAGAGATACGTAGAATCCTTTTGGTCCCCCGGATGTTTTAAGAGCATAGCCATTTATATGAAAAGATACTAAGAGTTATTGTTGCGGACTGTCGATGGTTGATTATAACTATGTGTTGGACATCATTGCACAGTGGTCCAGTAAGCTACTTTAGGCGGACATGAGGTTTTCAATGGAAATTTGTGGTGTTAGAGCTTTAGTTACTTCTGAGAACTTGTTGCAATCTAATTGTACTACAATTTGTATGAAATTATTTTTTTCTTGCATTGAACGCAAGAGTGGCGTATACTCTAACTTTTTCATGAGCCAATATCGTGAGATGATATGTTCAGCAAAGTTGTAGAAATTGTTATTATATAAAACTTTGTAGAACATATTGTTTGTCTAGCTTCAAAGCCTACTGCGATAATTTTGAATTTTAGTAAATAATCGTTTTCGACTAAAAGTCATTCATTTTTAACTTTTACCGGCTTGCTATGTTCTACAAAGTTGTTTGTTTAGATATTTGCTACAATTTTGCTGAATACACCATAGTTGTATTTCTTCTTGTTTTCATTTTATAGTAAACTTTCAGTTGAATTTACGCCATACTATAAGCCTTACAACGTGAAATGGAGCACCTGAAAAAAATATGGCATACCATGACTTGATTCAACACATCTTAGAGTACGTTTAAGGAGAATTTAAAAGAGATAGTATTTTTCTATCTTTTTTAAAGCTACGTTCTGTAACATACAGTTTTCAATAAAAACATACATGAGGAGCTCAAATAGAATCACACAGGATTCCAGTTTTACCAAGCGACACGATCGGTCGTGTTTTTCGCTCCCTCGCAGTAAAAGTTTTTTCTCCCGTTTTTCCCCCTCGCCCGCTTTCTCGCGATTGCGTGTTCGGTTCGCGACATATCGCCTGCGCTTGCTCATCTTTTGGTGGTGGCAAAGCAGAAAAAAGTGCTGCAAAGTTCGGAAACATTTCCCGCTCGACCTATTGCTGTGGCAATGGGTCGAAAAAATCGACCAACGGTGACATCCGCTCCCGAAACATTACCGCAACCGGGCAGCTCCAAGCGGCTGCGCCACGATGACGCCGATCCAGTGGATCGCAACGCTCGTCTACTAGCGAGCAATCAATTCGCCGTGCTTCCGATCCAGGAGGTGCCGAAGAAGGTGAAGGTTCCCCGCTCTTCACGACGTCAAAGGACATTGCTACACTCAGGACCGAGCTTGCAGCTATCAAAATCCATCCGCTGTACAAGCTGTGCAGTAATGGAATTAAGGTAATGTGCTCGACGGAGGCTGACTACCGTGCTGTCGGCGCTCACCTAGTCGCGAAGAAACATGAGTTCTACACTCACGACGCGCCCGGAAGCAAGCCAATGAAGGTGATTCTGCGTGGCCTTCCAGAACTCACACCGGAGGCTATCTTCGCCGAGCTGCAAGCGGTGGCACTGAAACCTCAAAAGGTGTTTCCCATCAGGCGCCAACAACATGGAAACTACCGGGACCAACTCTATCTGGTCCACCTTGTGAAGGGATCCGTCACGATGGCGGAGCTGATGAAAACACGGGCCCTTTTCGACGTCATCGTCGAGTGGGACCGGTATCGTCCGAGACAGCACGACGTGACGCAATGTGGCAACTGCCTTGCGTTCGGCCATGGAACTCGCAACTGCCACATGAAGCCGCGATGTGGCAAGTGTGCCGGAGCCCACAGTACCAACGATTGTGCCCCGATGGAAGAAGGTGCGGTACTGAAGTGCGCAAATTGTGGCGCAAACCATGAGTGCAGCAATCGTACCTGCCCCAAACGTGCTGAATTTTTGGCGATCCGCAAGAAGTCATCTACCAAGTCTCGGCCTGCTCAACGCCGTCCACCACCTCCGATGAACGAGGAGAATTTCCCGTCGCTTCGGTATCAGGTGCCAAACCTACCACCGATCCCATTGAATCACCGCCAAGCAAACCGCCCGTCAGCTTCCGTCCATCATCGTTTCGCGGCAGCCGCCGCCGCCCCCAACCCGACTCCTCCTCCAGGCTGGGGCAATGCGAGTCGCAGTACTTTCACGCAACCACCCGTCGATGAACAGCTCTACAACTCGGAGCAAATGGTGGAGTTCGTGCAAGAGCTCTATCGCCAACTACGTTCCTGCCGCTCCAAGGAGGAACAGCTCAAAGCCGCCACATCCGTGACGATGACGTTCATTACTAAGTATGGACCGTAAACACACCATAAACATCCTAAATTGGAATGCTTGTTCCATCCGGAACAAAACAGTAGAGCTCGGTGACTTCCTTAACAGGAAGGCCATCGACATCGCCATCGTCACCGAGACACACCTCAAACCGGAAATCAGTATATTCATCCCTGGATACCGGATTGTGCGACTGGATCGTAGCGGCTCTAGTGGAGGAGGAGTTGCGATTGCCCTGCGGTACAACATCAACTGCCATCTGCTTCCGAGCTTTCAGCTGCAGAATATCGAAGCCATCGGAGTCGAAGTCGAAACTGCCGTCGGCCCAATCACCATCATCGCGGCCTATTGTCCCAAGCAAGCCAGTACCAACAACGGAACAACAACGGCCCTACGAAACGACATCCGTAAGCTAACTCGGAGGCAGGGGCAGTTCATCATCGCCGGCGACATGAATGCGAAACACGAAACCTGGGGGAACACCCGGCGGAATCGGAACGGAATTATTCTACAGGAAGACCTGGAAGAGGGACATTACACCGTCCTGGGCCCGGATACTCCCACCCGGTTGAGCAGATCCGGGGTCCATTCGACAATCGACATCTTTCTCACCAACATGGGGAACAACATCGCCCAGCCGGTAGTGCACCAGGAGCTCAGTTCGGACCACTATCCGGTGGTGGTCGAAGTTGGGTCCTCGGTCAACCGGCATCGAATCACCAGACGGAACTATCATCGTGCCAGATGGGAGAGGTTCAGACAACACGTCGACAACACCGTCGATTTCAACGTGCACCTCGAGTCGGTCGATGACATCGATCAGCAGCTGCAGTCCATCGAACAGGCGATCTCCCAGGCCCGGGAGCAACACATTCCAGCGATTGAACAGGTGAGCAACTCTGTACCCATTGATAGACCCACTAAAAATTTGATACAATTACGCAACGCCATACGGAGGCAATACCAGCGAACTGGTTTGCCAACTCTAAAACGTCACTGCAATCGAGTGTCTAAAATTATTAAGGCCAGAATGGTGGACCTTAGAAATAATGATTTCGCTGACAAAATTCGCTCTCTCCCAGATTGTGCTAAGCCGTTCTGGAAGATGACAAAAATGTTAAAAACTAAGCCAAGACCCATTCCACCGTTGATCCCATTAGACGTCAATGACTCAAGGGATCGGTTGATAACACCTGCAGAGAAGGCTGATGAGATAAGTCAACACTTCGTCAGCTCTCACAATCTCGGTCAAAACATCGTCAGTCCACACGAAGCTGCCGTTAGCGCGCTTATAACTAACATCGACCAAAGTCCTAACGACTTCTCCGAAGCTTTGGAGATCTCAGCTGACGAATTGTTGACTTATATCAAGACCTCTAAGAACATGAAGGCCCCGGTTTCGACAACATTTTTAACTTGGAGCTCAAGCAGTTGAGCCCCCAGTTCTACAACCATCTGGCGGTGGTGTTTAACCAATGCCTCCGTATTGGCTACTTCCCATCGTGCTGGAAGTCAGCCAAAAGTCATCCCCATTCGGAAACCTGGGAAAGATCCTTCATGTTCCAGAAGCTACAGACCAATCAGCCTTCTCTCAGGTCTATCTAAACTGTTTGAAAAAGCGATCCACCGTCGGCTTCTAACATCTGCTGACGAGCTCAATATCCTGTTGGATGAGCAGTTCGGTTTCCGTCATGGTCGCTCAACAGTCCATCAACTTAATCGAGTCATGAACATCCTCAGGCGGAACAAGTCTGTTTCGAAAACATCCGCTATGGCCCTTCTCGATATCGAGAAGGCCTTCGATAATGTGTGGCATGATGGCTTGGTGTACAAGCTCAAGCGATACAATCTTCCAATATTCCTGGTGAAGATTATTAAAAATTATCTCTCTGACAGGACATTCCGTGTTTCGTTGCATGGTGCAGTTTCCGGTAGTCAGGAGATCTCCGCCGGTGTTCCGCAGGGAAGTATATTAGGTCCACTTCTGTTCAATCTATTCACCTCGGATATACCCCGCTCCTGAAAATGGATCTCTGTCGTTGTTCGCCGATGATACCGCAGTCGTCCACAATGGTAGGGTAATAAGAGCGCTTGCCGCGAAACTGCAGCGAAGCCTGAATGTTCTGTCAGAATACTTCACTGAATGGAAGATTTGTATCAACGCAGCGAAAACCCAGGTCATCCTGTTTCCACATTCTAATTCTCCCAGACTTGTCCCGCCTGAGAATTGTAAAATAAGCCTGAACAACACAACGGTGGAATGGACCAAATCAGCTGTCTATCTTGGTGATCACTCTAGACAGCAAGCTTATTTTCAGGGATCAGGTTGACAAAACTGTCACAAAATGTAATACTCTGTTGAAACTACTGTACCCATTGATCAACAGAAGGTCTACATTATCCCTTAAAAATAAGCTTGCTGTCTACAAGCAAATTATACTTCCGGTCATCGAGTATGCAATGCCAATCTGGGAGAGTTGTGCAAAAACACATCTCCTGAAACTTCAGAGAGTACAAAACAAGTTCCTCAGGATGATAATGAACACCCCTCCGAGGACAAGAACATCTGAGGTCCACCGTCTGGCCGAGATAAAAATGCTCGACGATCGTTTTAGTGAGTCTATCAATCGGTACAGGGCACGCTGCCTAACATCGGATCACCAGATCATTCGGAATCTGGTTCCCCACCCCTAGGATTTTCAAATTGTAGATTTAGATTAGTTTATAGTTAGGTTATCAAATTTTAAAACTAACAATGTCCCAAGGACCGAACTGAAAAAACTATTTGAACACAAAACACACTTAACACATAAAACACATAAAACACTAAACAAAGCTGAAGAGCCCAATGGGCTAAACACTTAACTTGTAAAACCTAGTATATAAGACAAAAAAAAACGGACAAATAAAATACAATTTTACTACTCAAATAGAATCAAAACACACAGAAATCATGGCTATCTCTGTTCAGTATATGACAATTATCACGTGTTTTCATAGAAAAACGCTTATTAGGATATATTATTCATTATAGCTGGGGCACTACATGTTTGATCTTCAAAAGAGTCATTCAATCGCATTACCGATCACGAACAGATGAGCCATTGTTGTGAATAAGTTCCTGTCACACTGTAACTGTTCCCCTTTCTACAACTTTGCTGAACATATCATCTCACGATATTGGCTCATAAAAAAGTTAGAGTATGCGCCACTCTTGCGTTTAATGCAAGAAAAAAATAATTTCAAACAAATTGTAGTACAATTAGTTTGCAACAAGTTCTCAGAAGTAATCAAAGCTCTAACACCACAAATTTCCATTGAAAACCTCATGTCCGCCTAAAGTAGCTTACTGGACCACTGTGCATTGGCTGAAATGAGCCTTGAATGAGAATAATGAGAACATTTCAGCTAATTTACTGAGAAGACTCCGTGCTGATTCCAAGTCTGATGCCGAGTTGTTGCTTGGAACATCGTAAACCAGAATGTACTGCCTGTCGCACTCTGGTAATCCTAAGACCACCGACCTAGGCGCGCTTGGTGTTTTCTGTACTCAAAATGACGTTGGTTCCTGTCATCAGACCACTATCAGGCAAGAATGCTTCTGTTAGTAACAATTCATTGCCTGATCAGCTTGCGTGTTCCACCGCTGGCTCTGACTGAGTCAAGCTTATAAGCACGGCAATGCTGCCACCGGCAACACTTTTCAGCACGGAATTTCCGGAACTCAACGATTAGCCTTCTGATCAAAGTGATTGACTTGATGGAATAAACTTCCACAGACCCAGCTCTAGACCGGGACGCACACTTGCCACATGCCCAAAGGAAATCCCTACCCCTCTCATCGCAGACGAGCCCCTCCTGCCCGCGACCAACAATTTTCCTGGTCCTGCTTTTGAGTTGGGAGACGGATGTGGTTTCGGACATTTCGTTGCCTGATTTGTTCTCATTTTCAGTCAATCTCTTAGCCAGCTTCGATTAATGACCCTATTCCACTCAACGCAGTCGAGCCCTATCTGTCAGCGACTCAGACCTGCGGTTGAGTAGGGATACGTGGTCTCCCGGATTACAAGTAACGGCAAGTATTGTCAGCCAACGGACACTTCCCGCTCTGATGGCATCCCCTTTCCCAGCGAAACGAATTCCTTTGTTTGTCTGATCTAAGAGTGTAACTTCACAGCCCTCTTTCTTTCACTCTAGTAAATTCCCTACCATTGTGTCCCAGTTATATTATCGTTTTGTTTCCTTGCTAGTTGTGCCTGCCCAGCAAGCTATGGTCTCCCATCTCTGGCTTAGTTCCCGAAAGGGACTACACGGACCGAGCATTTGGTAGATGTCGCAACTATGAGCAGCAAATAATGGCTTAAATAAGTTACCTGCCTAGCCCTTTTCAAACGATAATGTGACCCATTAACCTCGAGCTAGCCACGAGTAATTGGCACCTCACTTTTACTAATATTGAAAAATAAAACATTGTTAATAATAATATTGAATATCAGCTCCGCAAAATTAAAAAAAAAATCCTTTCTATAAGGAAAAACTGTAGAAGACAACTTCTATGTAAATCTTGGAATTGAATAACGCCAGAAAGAACCAGAAATAGTTTGAAAATTGTGCCTTCAACGGAGGCTCTTTTACAAGTAACTTAATGTGAAAAATAACAACAATGTAAATAAGGTGGTATAGCTTGCGATACTACCAGAATGCCTTATTGACTATACTAAAACATCAAATTTTCGTCGATTTAGGTATCATTCCTCCAAACGGCCCGCAATTGCGCCAATCAATAATTATTGGGCAACCATCAAGCGGAAGTTAAAGCAAATTGAAAAGTAAACCTGGGACGCTGCAAAGATGGCTGGATGTAGAAAAAAACGTATCCGCTGAGATTGACCAGTCCAATATGCGGCAGATGATGGCGGAAAGTCAAAAAAAAAACACGAGTACATCGGCACGCTGTCGAGCAGTTCCAGGCGAAACTGGCCATAAAATGTCGCAATTGGACACGGGCCGCTTGCACTGAGTGCTGAGCACTAATAGGACATATTGGACATATTCAGTATAACAGAAAACGGATTTTGACATATGGATATATTGTTTGGACTCAAGAGTAACTTTTGAGAAGGGCTTATGTGTTTTTGATACGACAGTGTTAGGAAAACAGTAACTCGGAAATCGTTAGTTTTAGAGGAAAAGTATCTGAGCAAAAATGACAGGGAATCAAAATAGCCATGAAAAAAAATATAAACCGATGAAAAAAAACTTCATACTTCATCATTTTTGTTATTAATCCCACGACGGTTTGGTCGATTCGATAAGTAAATCCAGCTTTTGTTAAACCTTAATAGTTGTTTTGATGTGACTTTTAGTTATATGTACAGAATAACGTAAAAAAAAATTTTTTTTCAGAATAATTTGTTTTCATGGAAATTTTGATTTTCTGCCTTTAGTCTTAGTTCTGCAAAACGAATGATTTCTGAGTTACTGCTTTTCTAAAACTGTTGTTTAAAAAACACATAAGCCCTTCTCAAAAGTTACTCTCGTATTAAAATGGCCGTTCCTCATGCCAAAGCACATATACTGTTATTCTGAACACGTTTGCAAAGTTTCGGCTAAATCTAGTCTAAAATACTACAGTTTTGTCATTTACTGATTTGGCGTGGAACCGCTCAAATGCAATAAAATTCATGCATTTTGACTTGTTTTAATTTTTCTTACGTCACATCAATCCTGAAATCAGTATTTATGCACAGCTGCGAGTCATTTCCAAGTTCGCGATGGTATATTATTGGAAGTTCGTAGTGTGCGAACACATTTTCTTCACGATTACTCTTCCGTTTCCCTAACACAAACTTAAGCTCACCAAATTCTAGGCTGTGAAAAACAATGTTTGTTAAACGACATTGCGCAAGAAATGTCCTGTGCCTTTATAAGAAGTAGCAATGCGTAATTGAATGCGGTGGAATCATTATTTTTTTATATACTTTATTATCGAGATTTTCAGCCCTGGGCTGGTTCATCTCCCGTCGTAGTAACTCAAATACCTTTTGGTTATTTTCGTAACTTGTCCGGGGGTGAGATTCGAGCTCGTAAATTTGGCGTGAAAAGGTATGGATGTTAACCACTACACCGGGGTCGCACCCCGGAATAATTCATTCTTTAAGTCGATCCAGGAGTGATTGTGATCCGTACCCACGAAAATGGCGGAAGAGGGCGGTAATTATATAAGTTTAAACCATTTCACTTAAGCTTAGCCTAAATTCCAAGGCATCGTGCATTGAAGACGGATATCTATGCAAATGGCGGCTCTGATCAATCACCGAGGAACAACTTGAACTAATTGAATTAGCTTCGAGATAATAAGATTGGATGTTGATGTATTGAATTATTTGAGGGTATTCATTACTTCAATAGAACAGTTTGTTGACGCACTTAACAAAAAAGAAAAAAAAGACGGAAGCTGTCTGTAATCACAGGCCGGGCCAGGGGACAATGAATGAAAACATTCTCACCTTATCGACAGAACGTTATCCAAGAAGGGAGTCGTCTAAGTATGCAAAACCCATCGTGTCGGTAGTAATGTGAATATAAAAGCAACGGGTCACAGTTTCTCACGTTCCTTAGAAATAACAATCACGTACTTAATTATACACGGTGGAGGGATGCTGCTTTTGTTCTCGTTTAAGTAGCTACGACACGAACTGCGAATACCTACCTACCTACTGAAAACCGCCACTTCGAACGCACTGGGATTTTCAGTTGGGGCTACTCCACTTTGATTCTAAACTGAGATTAGGTTTTCGAATAATAGATGTCGCTAGTTTTGGCTGCTTTCAGTTGAAAAAAAACAAATCGCGAGAAATCGTCCATGCTACATTCTAAACAAACAATAAGCGCAAAAATCCGGACCCGGCTTCGAAAATTGTGGCTTGTGTCTGGCGTGTGCGCTTCACCCCTCTGACGCATTCCCCCGGCTCCGGATTCAAATCTCTTCCGCCACCCTCGCGCAGCCACACAAACAAAATCAACTGTAAGTAGACTATTATTTAGTTGAGAGAAATATTTTACCAGCCCCATTACCTATTCATTGTGTTTTGTTTCGGACTCGACACGACTGACTGGGCTGCTGCTGGTGATGGTGGTGGTGGATGGAAAGTATTTAATCACGTTACGTCTGCGTCCGCCATGCTCGTGTGCCGCACCCCGTCCCGTGTGCCAACTACAGCAGAAGCGCGCAATTGTCGTTTTTAGATGACGGGAGGGGGTGAGGGGAGCGGGGGTGGGGGGAGCGGGGGTGATTGTGCCAGACAATTTGAATAGTGCATTGGTCTACGTGTGAGCGCACGTTGTTAGATTCGTCTAGCGGTTAGAGGAATTCGTGTATGCACACTTAGACTTAACTACTGCTGCTGCTGCTGCTGCTGCTGCTGCTGCTAAAAGCTGCCGATGACTGCTGGTTAAATGATTACCGGTTAGACCGGAGTGCCGGCGTGAAACGAAATGTTGGGATTTTCCCAGCATTTAGAGGAGATATGGATATGACCGGAGAGGTGACGTGACTTGCTCTGAGATTTTGTTCTCTGTAATATAGAATCAACCGGTGGCGACGAAAGCTTTGAGATTGATGTTCGGCGGCAGGCTAGACGCTTAAATGGCTTTTTATTGTACACTGAAAATAATAGATCGATAGGTTAGAATTGATACAAGTTGTAATTATGATAATCAGTGCCTTGAATTTTCATAAAATATCAATGAGAAGTGAAAATGATTTTATCCCAGTGTAATGATGATGTTTACTTTCCAGGTTTTCATGGTTACCGCTGTCACTTCTATGCCAACTGAACTTTGTTTGCTGCAATGAATGAAGTCGGCTCTAAGTGCGGGTCAAAAATCTGCTGTCACTGTTGTTTTGATTATCAATCGGTATGCATGAATTTCATTTAATGAAATCTGAATATCATCTCTTGTGATGATTTTTTATTATTAAGTGATTTTGAATCCTAATCCAAACATGGAACAACCAGGGCCGTCATCATCGTCCCAGAGGAATAGATGCTAGCAATGTTGTGCAAGAATAACTTGGGCGGCTGTCCTTGCATTTTTCTGATCCTGACGGGTAATTGATATTCATTGTGGTTGATTGAATTTCATCTCTGATATTTTGAAATTCGTTTTGAAAATGAACTTGTTTACATAAATGAATATCAAAGCATTTTGAAAATTGAACGTTCATTCTTCTGGTTACGTTTGTTGTCATGTGATAACTCATTGATTTGATTTTCACATGAAACTTATAGGTAGTCAATGTTATGTTGCCTGAAAATCCACGCTTTTGAATCTAATGAGCATGACTTTTACCAAAACTGATGATAATAGAGGACAGTAAGACTCTGCAATTGACACTAAAGGATGTACGGAATCAAATTGCACCACTTTTAAAGGACTGTAACTTTCTACCTGTTGGGTATTTTCTATTGAAATTTTGGGTGGTACTAGATCAATGTGTATTTGTTAACGCTGTGCAGATGTGCAATCTTTGCAAATATGGAGTCAGAAGAACAGCAACGGCGCAAAGAAAATTTGCGTACTTACCTCGAAAATCTTTCTCATCGTGTCATCAGCAAGAAGCTGGTAATGATACTAGATAGATACTAGAGTGTCTCGTGTTTTAAATCGGTACCACGAACGTTTGACCATCGATCGGAAAAAAGTGGCAAAAATGGATCTCCGTATAGTGTTAAGGATCACAAGTGGGTAGTTCAAGCTTTCAAAAGGAATCCCAACAGTTCAGTTCGAGATGTGACGAAGAAACTGAATCTAACCAAAACTTTCGTGCAAGATGCGAAAAAAACGTGAAAGACTACAAACGTACAAAGTTCAAAAGGCGCCTAATTGCGATGAACGGCAGAATACGGTTGGTAAAACACGTGGAAGCTCTACACCTAGATGTTGACAAAACCACATTGTATGTAAAAGCAGACTTCCGGCAGCTTTCGGGGCTAAAGTTTTTCACTGTTCATCATAAATTCGATGTCCCTGAGGACGTTAGAAAGTAGAAGATGTCAAAGTTTGCAAAAAAATATACGATTTGGTAAGCAATTTGCTCGTGTGAAAAGCGGAGCACCCCATTCGTGACAAGTGGAACGGTCAATGGGCAGGTGTACCTAAAGGAATGCCTCCAAAAGCGTC
The DNA here is from genome assembly GCA_034211315.2 of Aedes japonicus. Classification (NCBI taxonomy): domain Eukaryota; kingdom Metazoa; phylum Arthropoda; class Insecta; order Diptera; family Culicidae; genus Aedes; species Aedes japonicus. The sequence goes on from JASCZW010001441.1 coordinate 201,901, forward strand.
TACTTCCTCTTCTGAGGTCACACGATGGTCCTACAATTTTCTGGCCGGATTTAGCCTCGTGCCATTACTCGAAAGAGGTTTTGTAGTGGTACAAGGCTAAGGAGGTCAATTTCGAGCCAAAGTATCTCAACCCCCAAGCGCACCGGAACTGCGGCCAATTGAAAAGTACTGGGCCATCATGAAGCAGGCACTTCGGAAGCATCCTAAGGAAGGGAAATCGGAGGAAGATATGAAGAAAAAATGGATTGGATAGATACGCAAACAAAAGTTTGTCCAAATGTTGTACAGGACCTCATGAGTAGTGTAAAGAAGAAGGCTCGTGCATTTGTATATAGAATTGAAATTGTTTAAAAAAAATATAGTTGTCATGGAAACATTTTGCTGTTTGGAATTGGGTAGGCTTTTGAATGATCAAAAATGTTCGTGCTAAGACTGCCATGCTTTTGCAAACCATGGTTCTGTCACTGTAATGTAATCATTTCATTGTTCGGTTGTGTTTTTGCAGTCTTAGATCTAATGTGTTTGAAAATACATTATTAGATTATTATTTCCTTTTCTTTGCAAGACATTTATGCTAATAGACAATTTTCGGCCAAACGTCCATGCCAAGCGTCCGTATGCCAAACGTCTTTATGCCAAACAGGGTATCATCATGGAAATCCTACCTGATAAAACCCCTACATGTCAAATGGGGTTTCATTTGCTTGATTAGTTCTCGAGTTATGCATAAATTCGTGTTTCAATAATAAGGTATTATAGGGGTATGTGGATTATAACATTGTTCGTTAGTAAATATTACATTATTATATTTACTATCGAACGGTATATTTTTTTTAATTCTGACAAGCATAAATATTGAAAAAACAATTTCAAAGTATTATGAAAAAATTGAATGCAAGACAACACCATTCTATTTCACCATGAAACACGCTACAAAAAACAGACTACCTAAACCAACGAACCAACCTTTGATTTCTAGCATACATAAGTTGATATTTATGGCATAATGGTAGCCTCTGTTACTGAAAATTGAGAAAAAATACTAGAAATTAGAAGAAAAATTTGTATCTTCCATTTAATTCCAACTACCTTTGCTTATCTTCGACAGATACGCGTATTTCGTCTACAATGTGCAGACTTCTTCAGTTTCTCGTACTAATAACTCGACTTGACTTGAGTCAAGATAAGCAAAGGTAGTTGGAATTAAATGGAAGATACTAATTTTTCTTCTAATTTCTAGTTACAGGTATTCCACTAAACAGCTCAAACCCTCTAGGATTCGAGAAAAAATAGTTGAGAATCATAAAAAAATATTTTTGTGCTAGGAAGAACACCCATCATCGATACAGATGGAAAAAAAACATGTTTTTTTTTAAAATTAAACCCGCCCTATTAATGCTCTAAAAACTTTTTTTCCTGACATTTCTCTATCCTGGAATCTTCGTTCAAATTTGCGTAATAACTTCAAGCTCTTACAGACAAAAAATAAAATAAAAATCATTTGAGGTATTTAACTTTTGATGTTAATTTTTTATTTTTGTCCGATTTTTTTTCAGTGTATATTTTTTTCACAACCTTCATATATAGGGGCACAACTTGTTCTTAGACAGTTGTTTTGTACAACCAAAGGTTTTCGAGCTACAAATTATTAATTGAAGTGCTGTTCAAAATGCTTACGCGCTTTAAAACTGACTCTTGAGTCCAAAATTTTTTTGCATCAGTGCAAAAAAACTTACTTTCGTGGGTGTACAAATTTTCAATTAAATCGGAGACACTCGAAGTTGGTCGGTAGATCATTTCGGCTGGAATCGCTCAATTTGTAATGCATATTGGCAAGGTTGCTGGATTCTTATTTCTATAAGCTCAACTGTCAAAAGTGTTGCTCAGTGTGCCAATCATGCAACGACGTCTATATAAAGTCTGACCCAGTAGCCACAACAATATTAGTGAAATGAGCTAAATTCGCTCATTACACTAATACCACTGCACTCCTTGCGCACGCTACACAAAAGCTCGGAAAGTACTACGTCATACTATTTATTTTGATTCGTTCGCTCCGTGATTGTTTATTGTATGCGCTATAAAACTTAATTTTTCAACCGATTCTAGTCTACCGATGATGGAAAATTGGCTCTATATCGCTACTCGATTGTCAAGTCTCAGCGTTTGAAAGTTTGTATGGCAAAAAATCGATTACCTCAGTTAAATTAACTATAAATGATCCATTTTACCCCGAGGAAATGCTTCTGCTTAATAAATGGTATTTGTATCATGATTATTTCCACAATTCAGCATTTATAATAAACTTTTGAACCGTTTTTTTTATCTGAACCTATGCCCGCCAATAGAAAGTTCAATAGTGTTACGTCATTACTTGTCGGCTCAACAATGTTTACATTATTTTTGCTTCCAATACAAGCAAGCAGTGCGTTGCCACAGACCATTGCCGCACATGTGGTATGGATTGAAAATCGAAGTGCCGCAGTTATTAAACTTATTCGTCTAGTGTGTAAGATGGCTTGTTCAGGACGCTATTCTAAGCGACTTAGCCTTCTTGGATTATAGCATAGACTAACTCTATGACCAGTAGGTCTCGAACAAATACGATTTTTTTTTTGGCTCAGTCAGTACTAGCACATCGGTCCCAAGTTCGGTCCCAAGCTTAATAATGCGCCCCTAATAATGAACTCACTCGAATACACTCTCAAATATTCTGTCAAAATAACACAGCAAATCAAAACAAAGGCGCAACTATGTACAACAAGGTGCTGACTTCAATGTGTACTTCGTACCAAGGGGTTCTACAACAGTGAACCAATTTCAAATCACTACTTGCATATTGATTGTTGGTTATAGCATGTTATAATTCTGTAGCGTGAATATAAAGCTTGCTTCAGATAGAATTGGAACAAAAACAATTGCCTGTATTTCAGTTATTTATTATTGAATTCAAGATCTTTTTTAAAACAAATGTAGCGTTTTCTTAGCATAACAAAATAAACTCATATCAAACAAAGTGAAATCGTATGTTTATTTAGTTATATTTAAAAGTATAGACTGTATATCAATATGTTCGGCCTTAAGCGTTCAAAGCATTGAACATTGAAACAACTGGATAAAACTATGGAAACTGAAGTGATATGCTGTAGATTTGACCGCTTGAAAGAGATTTGCACTTCGTTCTGCTATGTTTTTTTTCTGTTACAGTGACCAGTAATTTGGTCTATTGTAGGATATCCGTATCCTTTGTTTAGTGCATGTTGAGTCACTTTTTCACTATTGAGAAATGATGAAGTATTAGGTGTTGTTACAGTGGCCATTGTTTTGTTGGCAATGAATCAAGTTTTATTGAAAGTTTTCGCTATTTGAACCTTTTGAAGAGTGAGAGCACTCTTCAAAGGCGCGCCTGATTCATTGCAAAAAAAAACAAAACAAAATAATGACTCCGATACTGACCATGCACCAGAACCCTAGTCCTGTGGAATTTCGCATGGATGTTTGCCAATAATTATCTGTGGATTATTTCCCGTGTATGTAGGTCCTCTAACATCTTAAAACCGTATCAATCGCTCGCGCGCTACCAACTTCAAAAACGCTTCAAAGCATTGTTTTGTAACGATGCAGGTACCATCGTTAGTTACCCAAAACAATGCCAAATAAAGTGCCAAATTTGGACCATGGCTCCTCGGCTCGGTTGGGCAACAAATACAGTCGCGTACGATTGCGGAAAGCCTCGGCCACTTTCTTTAAGTGCACATTCACATCCCATGTCTGCATACGAGCGTGCTCGCAAGTGTGTGGTGATAATGGTGAGACACTTATCGAAAACTGGCCGAGCTGACCGACACGGGAAGCCGACCAGTTTTCACTTCCCCAGTAAAATGAAACCATTCATCGTTGTCAGCCGTATATGAGGAGCCGGCGCGCGGTGGGGTTCGATTCGAGTCCGGTTCGCCTGGTGGTCAATGGTTGGATGTTATGGGGCGTCGTCAACACACAAGCACGCACATAAAAGAGGAACGACGATCAGAAGGAAGTTGGTTGTAGTGAAAAAGAAAGGCAATGCGCGAAATTTCTAATTCTCCAATTTTAGTAGGTACCCGGTAACAGAGTCGTGTTTGTATTGCGAAAAGCGACAGTTAGGCCGCCTCCCACTGAGTAGGCCTTGATTAACCATTTTTACAGCTTTTCAGACCAGAGCTTAGAGCCCAAATTCTGAATTTTCGTTTTAACGAACGTCGTTTTCACGCTTTTTTCTTCATTTATGCATTCGATGTCGATGAACTTCTTAGGATTAAGCATTCGGCAAAACAGACAAGAGCTCGTTCGGAGAAACAACTCATTTCCGTCGTTTCTTTTCTCCTTTGCTACAAATCCGCTGGCGCTGGCTGTGCTGTTCGGTGTCAATTTCGGACGTTTTTGGCTTCAGCCAAGCAAACCGGATAGATCTTGGCTGGTAGCTCGCTGAAGCTATTGCGAGGCGCAGTGAAACATAGCGACAGAGAAGACAGATGAGACGAGGTGGTCTCTTATATGCTAACGCCGCTGCCGCCGCCGCCACCACCGTGAATGGAAATCGCGTTCATGGACGTTGAAGATGATTTTAGTTAGAGACGGTGAGGTCGTTGTTTTCCTAGAGCTTTTCAGGCCGATCGCTTTTCTGTGTGTGCCTTTTGAAGAAAAGGGTGCCGCAGCATAGGAAAGTGGGAGTAAACCAGTTTCTTTGCATGACTTCCATCTAGGGCGGGCTGGTCCAAGGGAGAGGTTGACTTGGAAGGCATTTTGGAGTAGATTTTACGAGGATGTGTCATGATCAGAGTTGGGACGGGTCATTTAGTATGAGTATGACTGGTTTCACGTTTGCCGTTCGAGTTACATACTAAATTTCAAAATATTTTTAATGATCAACTTGTAGTGCCTGATTTTTAATTATGTATATGCCGTGAGAGAGCTAGTAACATTGAGGTTACTAAATGACTGATTTGCTTAGCGATAGTTCCTTCTATGCAATTTCAATTCTTTTGGCCTGAAAATTTCCCACCGTGCATCGATATCAAGGATTTTTTAATTTGTCCATATAGTCAACCCAGTATTATGGGCTACCCAGTGTTATGGGCCATTCGTTGATGTATGTTGATTTTAAACCAAATTTAGCAACTTATAGTATAGTCAAGTTAAGTCTACGCATTGAAACTTTTTATGTGATGGCAATATGTGACTGAATTTGGTTTAAAATCAAAAAATCATCGCCGACTGGTCCATAATGCTACCTAGTGATCCTCATACTAAGAGATATGCGGAAATTCGATTCAACGATTTGGCAGCGGTGTTTATTTCACTCACAGAGGCTGATAACACTTGCAACAATGCAAAATTTGCACGATTGGCTCAGATTTGACAGCTATCGCTGCACGATTGGCTCAAAAATGGCTGCTTCCGCATATCTCTTACTATGAGGATCACTAATGCTACCCAGGTAACCAATGAGCCTAGAAATATGCACTAATTCTGCATCATACTTGCATTTACGAGGCTGCTTGCTGTACATTGGCTGTCTGAATGCAGAGCTGTTGTAAAATAGCATACGCAAAGATACCGTAATATTAGCTGTCTGATATCTGCATTTCCTGGCTCAGTCAGTACTAGCACATCGGTCCCAAGCTTAATAATGCGCCCCTAATAATGAACTCACACGACCACACTCTCAAATATTCTGTCAAAATCTCACAGCAAACCAAAACAAAGGCGCAAATATTGTGCATTTAAACAAAAATTCTGGATCAACAATAGAAAAGGGCCTATCAACATTTGTAAACAAACACTTCTGAGCCTATTTCCTCGCAAAGCGTAGGCCACCTACGCAAACCAATACCATCACCATGTAGGAGAAAGTTTCCCCTACACGATGATTTTGTAGGTTTGCGTGTGTAGCCAACGGCTTCCGAGAAAACGGGCTCAGAAGTGTTTGTTTACAAATGTTGATTGGCCCTTTTCTATTGTTGATCCAGAATTGTCGATACGTCGCTGACATATTGGCAACTTTGCCTACTTCCGATGAGAATAATTTGTCAAATGCAAGATTCTTGCAACACTGTTACTAGCAAATCAAAACAACAACAACCTGGCACGCACGCTGTTTAAAATCGGTTCTCGTTTGTAGCAATTGGCTTCGCCGACGAAACAATGCAGTAAGTGAATTTATCTATTTCCTAAGCAATATATGCAACTAAGTAATACGTGATTTATTTACTTCGTAGAGTTGAAATATGAAAATTTTGAGGAACTCGACTACTAGGAAACAAGTGAGGCATATGGAACCGGCGAAGAAGGTAAAACTATTGAAGCTGATCCATTTCACGAAACCAATAATAATGCGTTTTCGTTCGATATCTCATTAACAGGTGAAGCATCGGCAGCAGCAAATGGATCCGGCAAAGAAGGTGACCGCACGGAAGCTACTGCGGGGAAAGGGGAAGAAGACTCGGTGAACGACTACTTGTATACTTTCACGGGAATTTTCTTCCAAAGGTACTACCGAACCCAGTTGCGACCAAAGGAATGGACCAGGAAGCTCGTTTACGGAGACACAGTGACTGAGATTATCGATTGTCTGTGGAATATGGCAATGGATAAAATTGAACGGCAGGTGCTTTTCGACGATGACATCCCGCGTTGGTCGGAAAATGCTATCCCTTCAGTGAATGATGCCAACCAGTTCGTAACCATCCAGGACACGAACAAAAAGATGTTTTACGCGATTGATTCCCTTACTGCAATCAATGTGAGAGGGTGGAAAGGAAAAACAGTTAAGGGGTCGCCACACGGCGGCTATTTCTAGTATAAAGTGATCTATATGCTAGGAAACTAATAGTTCATAGAAACATCTAAACTATGCAGTGATAGCTCATAGTTATGACTTGCAGGCGATAGTTTTACGCTATGATATAGAGCCGTGCCCGTTGTCGTTTGTACACTATAGCGCTTGTTTTTATGTTATAGTAGTAGGATATGGACTATTCCATCCGGACGGAATAGTTCATAGTTTGTCGGTTCAAGTTTTTTGACAGTTCGTTTGAATTTTTTGCTAGTTTGTGTTTTCGCGCTATTTTTTAAAGCCAAAAGTTGACCAGGAAAATAACTTCCGCTTCATAAGGCTGTGGGAGCAGCATCCGGTGTTGTGGAACCCAACTAATCCCGACCGTCAGAGGAAGTGCATACTTAAAAGTGAGTGTAGGAATTTTTCTGCTTTGCAATTCCTTATCCGAAGAAAATGAAGACCAGAGAGTTCCGATGTTCAACCTTTGATTTTGACCCTGACTCCAATAACCCGTTTTGCAGTTTAAAAAACCGAGTGGATCGAGACCAACACCAGCAGTGCGCGCAATTTGATGCGAAAAAAGTCATGATGAGATGGCGCTTCTTTCGAACTGCGTCGAAATAGTGTCCAAACCCTCGGAACATGAAAATCCAAAGAATCCGGCCACTGTTCTGGGTAAATGGAGACGTTATGGGCTGAAGACTGCCTTGTATAACAAATGTGCGATGGCTTTTAAGGAACTTGAATTACAAATTTGAGCAGGACTATGAAGAGAAAATAATTTTCAGAATGTCCCAAGAGCAGCTGATCGCCCTCGCACCAGATAAGCCAAAGATCCTGCATGAGATTCCCCAACCATCACTGATCCTTCTTTTTACTCCTATATTGACATACGTAAACTTGTATTCCGTCATAGCCATTAAGGGTCACCCATAATTGATACGTTGCGGATGCGTTGACGTTAATTTGACAGAAAACCTATGTCAACTGTCAAATGCACGCGAACGCAACGTATCAAATGTGGGCCAGCCATTAGAATGATGCCGAATTTCTTGTTATAGTTTAAATAATCACTGACGCTCTTGGGAGGGGTTTTCATACTAACGTGCTTTCCATCTAACGCTCCTATCCAATTGGAAAATTGCCATTTTTCTTCAAAGTCACGTAAAATTGACAGCCACTTCTCTTCTAAATAATATAAATAAACCTAACATTTCAATTTAATTTTATTATTGCTACTCTATGAACCGGTATATACAAATAATTTGAAACCTCACAGCAATGAATTTAACCGATTGCCCTGAACTCCTCACAAGAACATCCCTGACCTTCGCTGAACTTCCCCAAAGATCTCTGAAGAACTTCCCCAAAGTTTTCTGAGGGATTTCCCCGAAGCTTTCCGAAGAACCCGAAGTTCTATAAAGAACTTCCCTGAAATTACTTTCCTTAAAGTCCGTGAAGTTTTATTCAGAACTTCCTGGCGAATTATCTTAAGTTCTCTGAAAAACATTCCCAAAGTTCTCTGCAGAACTTTACCGAAGTACTTTGAAAAAAATCCCCGAAGTTCTCTGAAAAACATCTCCAAAGTTATCTGAAAAGCTATCTATGAACTTCTATAAAGAACTTCCCTGAATTTCTGTGAAGAACTTCCTCTGAAGAATTTCTTTGTAGTTTCTCTGAAGAATTTTCCTGAAATTCCCTGAAGAATTTTCCTGAGCTTCTCTGAAGAATTATCTGAAATTCTCCGAAGAACTTTCATGAAGTTATCTGAAGAACTTGTCTGAAATTATTTGAAGAACTTCCTTAAAGTTCACTGCAGAACATCTCCGAAGTTCTCTGAAGAGCTATCTCTGCACTACTATGAAAAAGCTTCCCTGAATTCCTGTGCAGAACATCCTTTAAGTTTTTCTGAAAAATTTCACTGTAGTTCTCTGAAGAATTTTTCTGAAATTTATCTGCAGAAATTCCCTGAAATTCCTCTGAAGAACTTCCCTGAAATTCTCTGAAGTACTTTCCCGCACTTCTCTCAAGAATTATCAGAATTTCTATGAAGAACTTCTCTGAAGAAATTCCATAAACTTCCCTGAAGTTCTCTGAATAATTTCCCCGAAGTTCACTCAAAGACTTCCCTAAACTTCTTTTAAGAACTTTCCTGTATTTCTCTGAAGAACTTTCCTGAACTTTTCTTATGAAGCCCACGAATTTCTCTACAGAACTTCCATCAACTTCGCTGAAGAATTTTCCTGAAATAGTAATCTTGATCTTCATATCCAAGCTCGTTCAGCAGATAAGCCTCAATTTTCAAGCCTTTAAGGTAAGCAATCTACGATATTGTCCAGACTTTGCGAGTTTTTAGTTTTATTCACCTTTGCGATATTTTATACGCAGAAACAACAACATTTTTTCCTTTCTGTCTATAGCTATCGAATGTGCTCATGATCACTTTGAAATTTATTTTTTAAAAGCTCGCAACTAAATACCTGCAACCACAAAGAAATCGACCGTGTGTACACTGAAAAAAGTTATGTGATAGCGCTGTGGCAAAGATTTCTACCACATAGCTACTTTTACGCCATAGCTGTTATTTTTGCAAAACCGTTTCTCGAATCTCATAGAACTATGATATAGATATCTATAACGGCTATATCATAGTAAACTGTAGCATAGATTTCAAGCGCCGTGTGGCGGCACCTTTAGAGTTTACGTATATGTATGGTCGACGAGTGTCCAAACAAGTCATCAACACCAAGCTTTATTGCGAAAGTTGCTTTCTCCCCAAAATCCTGACCGAGCGGGAGCACATTTGGTTCGAGACGATTCAGCTTTGGCGGATGAGCTGCGGCACAGGCACATTCATCAGGAAGGTCATTACAGCTCATGGCTGCTATGGGCATATTTTTTGTCATTCGGCGCCAGTACACACACACAAGACGCGATGAAGCAAGTCTTCACCCCGCCAATGCAATTATCTAAATATTTTCGATGGGTTGCAACATCTGAACCAAGCCGACTGGAACCAGTGCACAAGGGTATGATTGTCGCGCAGCCCAATAATAGTGGATGGTTAAGAGACATCGGGAACTTGAAGAAAGCGCTTGAGGACTGCAAGAAAATTCTTGATGGAGCATGCGCTAAGGTAGCAGAACTGGAACAGCGTGGAAATTTAGGCGCCGATCTGTTCAGGTCCATGGAAATGGCCGTACGCCCGGAGGAGATAAAGCTGAGTCAGTGCCTAGCAGAGGATGTGGCTGATTGTGACGATGTAGACCATCAGTGATGTTGATAGATAGGAGCATGACATTTTCGGTGTCGCAATAATTTCGTGTTCGCCCTTTAATCAGCATGTTTTTTCCCTCTATCCTTGCCATAAGGTAAGAACAAGTGCAATGAAATAAGTTCGTTTATTGTTTTCGTTTTCTACATAAAAAACACATTTCCTTGTCTCGTTTTTTACCTAGTCTTAATACTGAAACCCAAATTTTGCACATCTTCCTGAAGTCCTATTTCAGGTAGGAAGAAACCTCCGGGTAAGTATCCGCAATGCCCAAATATTTTTGTACAAGGATAAACACGGAACCGATTCATAACATCACAAACAATGAAATAATCCAAAAAAGGTTATTTGAGAGGGGAAATTCGTTTAAACGCACACTAACGTAAAGCCGCATTGAGCGTACCTATGCTACTGTTATCTTGCGAATCTGTCATATTTACATTGTATAGCCCTCGTCCGCCTTAAACACGAGTTTGAATTTGAGTTGCGCGGTATTTGTTGCTTGTTTTCGGCAAAATGGGTAAAGGAAAGTGTTTAAGCCAGTCGGAGCAAATACTTGCACGTGTGATCCTCAGATTGGAAGCAGCAATCAGGAACCTGCTGAAAATGGCAAGAAGTATGGCGTAAAAAAGAAAACAACGGAAAATTCGAAGATTACCAATCGTGTCCGGAACCAAAAAAAAAACAATCTTCAACCGGCTCACATTAACGCTAGATTGAATTTCGCTAAAAAAAAATACATGTCGTGGACTACGGAATGGGACAATGTTATTTTTTCTGACAAGAAGAAATTTAATTTGTATGGCCCAGACTGCACCGCACATTATTGGTACGATTTGAGGAAATCTCCGCAGGTTAAGTTGAGCAGGAACTTTGGAAGTGGCATTCTAATGTCTTGGGCCGCTTTTTCGATCCATGGAAAGACCCCTATTGCCACCATTTCGACCAGAATGAATTCGGAAAAGTACTTGGAGCTTCTGGAAGACGTTTTGATTCCGTTTACTGAAGACGTTATGCCGGAAAAGTTCGTATTTCAACAGGATAATGCAGCAATTCATGTCAACAAGTAATCTTTGAAATGGTTTTCTGAACGAAACATCATTCTTCTGGATTGGCCAGCTCGCAGTCTGGATCTAAATCCTATCGAGAACATGTGGAGCATCCTTGCACGACAGGTTTACAAAGGCGGAAGGCAGTTTAAAACAGTTCGTGAACTTGAGTCAGCCGGAGCTTGATACCTGATAAAACTCTGCAGAAGCTGGTGAAATCAATGCCGAACAGAATTTTCGAAACTATTCAGAAAATCGGAAAGCAAACGAAGTATTAACTATTGTTTATTATTGATTTTTGAACTGTGAATTCGATTTGATTAATAAAACTGCGTTTAAACGAATTTACTCCCCCAAAATCACCTTTTTGGGAATTTTTCCAAAAGTCATTATGAACTTCCAATCAAATTGTGTTCTCAAATACGAAACTTCTGCGAGTTCAAATCCCATCCTAGGAAATGTAAAAACTGCAGCGAATGTGAGTTTCCCCTTTCTTAAGAAAAATAGGGGGTCTAAACAAAAAGCAAACGTTCATCATCATCAGTACAGGAGAGGAAAAAAAATATAAGAGGCAAAACAGGAAAATGAATAAAATCTAAAATTGAAAATGGACTTTTTTTTCCTTCGCATTCTCAATCAAGCATTTAATCAGCATTCGAAAAGCTAAACTCCACAGCAGCAGAACAACATTTCAACTGCTGTCATCTAGCTGTCATTTGCAAACATTGCCAATTCATGCTACCAATGAATGACATATTGTCAACATAGACATCTTCTTTTGGTGGGGTCCAGCATTAAATTGGCCGTATAGCGGGCCGAAACCTGCTTTTGAGTAGCATTTAAGGTGAATATAATGCTCATATTCATTATATCGCTTGTCGTTAAGACGCATATAGGGCAACTTACGGGCTCTATTTAATCCTTATTGGTTACCTGGGTAGGGAGGCCCAAAATACTTGGATGACTGTATGACTTGATTGCTCTTCAATTAGCTTCTTGTGGCAAGTGGTTTTTTTTTGTTACCATGTGCACTCATTTTGTCATCTTCTCGCTACAAAAGATCTACAGTAGCAGCTCTTTTGTAAGAATCTGTCTTACTTCAATACTTAAGCTGTTGTATAGTTCATAAAGTAACAAGGTGCGAAGACAGTGTCCTTTGTTTGCCACTTATACCCTGAATAACTTATCAAAAGAAACAAAAGTAAACAACGATTTCGTACTTTTGGGATGGGGCGACCGAAACTAGTATTCTTCAACAGATGATAAAAACTGACTCTGTTATGTTTATTTTCTCTATAGATGGTGGAAAAGATCATGCAGATTTTAATCAGCTCAATAACATTTGCAATAAAGTAAATGCAGGGTGCAGCAGGGAGAAGTGCAGAACTCGTTTTTAAATTCTCATTTTAACATTATTTTCAGGGATCATTGATGTATCTTATAGAAGAAAACTTGGTTCTCTAAAGCAAGTTCGAATCAACCTGTAGCAATAACCGAATTTAAGGAAAAATATTATTATTTGCATACTAGCAAGCCACTGGACCAGGTGGTTGGATGTAATATACTTCGTACAGTGTGTCTCACAATAGGTTGTCATCTTTTTGCAGTCTTTGTTTATTTCAGCTGGTTAATTTAAAAGCGGAATTGATTATACCCGTTTTGAGTGTATTCTTTTGACAGCTTATCGCTTAAAATAAATAAGCGACTCCGTTTGTTTATATTTATCAGCTACCATAAAAGCCATACGGAAGCAAGTTTTAAAATTACATTTGCAAAAGCTTAGACCATGTCTGATAAATATTCAATAGCATTCGGAGTAAGTAAGCGTTTTGTTTTTCGTACCTTGAAACGGTTCAAGGAAACTGTAAATATCCATATTCAACACAAAAAAGGTGCCAGACGAACTGATCAAAAAAGATCAAATGTGTGAGGGAGCGATCGTAATCCGACCGTATCTGGCCGTAAATTGAGCAAACAATTTTCAATGTCCCCTGCTGCAAAAAACAACGGGTTCACGGGTTGACGGAGCGTCAAAAGCAAGCCGGGGTCCAAAGAAGCAGAAATCTTTTGGTTCGACACGGTGACTGTGAGATTTTATTTTCGGATGAAAAGCTCTTCCTTCTTCAGGACAGTCATAATCATCAAAATGATCGCGTGTATGGCAAAAGTCTTGCCAACATTCCAAAAGATAAACAAGCTGTAGAACGCTATCAGAATGTATCGAAAATCATGGTATGGGGTGCCGTTTTACGAAAAGCTTACTCCTCTTTTCCAGGAACCTAACGTTAAAATCAACACTGAATATTACATCGGGCAGGTTTTGAAGAACCACTTGCTTCCTCATGCTTCAACGCTGTATGGAAATACACCATATTGTTTCCAAAAGAAGTCAGCTTCAGCTCACAAGGCAAAAAAGACATAAGCGTGGTGCACTCCCGCTTCACTTTACTCAATTTTTGAGTACAATTGTATGCTATCTCTTTTTCTCTCACGGATATGTTACTCAAGTTTCGTTAAAAAGAGGATCAACTCAATTTTTGATTAGATCCACTTTTTAGGAAAATTTAGTGACATTTCCGTGAGAGAAAAAGAGATAGGAACAATTGTACTCAAAAATTGAGTAAAGTGAAGCGGGAGCACCTTCTCACGGACGTGCTACAGAAAAATATCTGACAGACTTCTTGAGGAAGAAAATTTTTCACTTTTAGGCTTGTTGTTTGGCCGGTTGCTAGGATACACCAGTCGCAAAGAGCTATCCTGGGCCCATAACCTGATAGAATGAAAAAGCATCTGACCAGCCCAAGTAACAAATTCAATTTTAAGGTACACTTGAAGAAGTTTTCAAGACTCATTTGATAAAACCACGCATAAAACTAGATATTCTACATAACATCGATAAAACAGCCATAAAACCCTCTTAAATTCCAAAAGGCCCATACTACAGGAGGTTCTCAAGACTATTGCCCAAGGTTGGCTTAAAACTTGATAGTTTTATCGGTACATACTTGTAATGACATTCAAGACATACTTAAAACTATGATAAAACTACCACACGTTATAATAGTTTTATGATTTTCCTCTTTAAGAACACTTCCAGTCCGTCACAAATATGCTTCGAAGATTCCATTTTTCGATTCGTTCTGCTGAATGGCGATTTTTTTTGTTTATGGTTGAGTGGAAGCTACTATAATTCTCTTCCAAAGTGGAAACGTATGTAAATTAATTGTTAAATTGACCATAAATGCATCTGTTTTTTGCCTGCCATTGATGAATTCTTCATACGACATTCAGTTTATTGGTGTTTTATAACATAAAAGTTCGAAAATTTTAACGCGCCTCTGAATTATTGCTAGAACATTGACTTATTTAAAAAATAAAAAATATAGTTGAAAATTCAACAATTAGGTGACAAGGCTGATAAATTGTTAGATCTTGAATAAATTGTGTCTACAATCCATTTTATGTTTCAAAATGAATTTTAAACAGCATTGTTTGTTCGTACCATTGGAAAAATTAGAGTTTTGTTGTATACTTATGAAAATGGCTACCGTTCCGAGGGAATCCAGAATAGCCACGCTCGCCATTTTTACAATGGTTTTATCTAAAACTACCATAAAACGCAAATAATACCTATATTTCTTACACAAGACTAACAAGATTTTTTGAGGAGTGCGATAAGTTCATCTTTATTTGTTCTACTCTTGAAAAAGATGAGTTACGCTTGAATAAAACTTGTTTGAATTGCTCAAGGTAAACAAGTCTCTCGTAAGATAGCCATAAAATCTGCGTGAAAAAGGCACATCATAAACAAAGAAAACGTGACGGTGCAAATCAAAAGTGCCTATGCATAATTGTTGTTCTTAGTCATAATAACAGCTTATAATTTAATATTTTTAATCACCAGCGTTAGTCGATAAAAAAAAAAACAAAAAGAAAATTTAACTTGAATATTCTAACAATGGTTTTGGGAAGAATAACAATAAATATTGCCTGGAAGGCGGAAACATCAGTTGAGTGAAAAATGATTTTTCCTCTTGATCTATATGCTATAGCTATAGGTTTATAAACCTAACGTCGGATGAAGTGCGCTGTGTAGTAGCTCACTGAGCAATTCCAACGCACCACTTCCTCCACCTAACGGTGGTGGACATACGATAACGCATGACGATAATCCACTGCCTGGGACGTTAGGTTTAACTTGCACAACTGGCATAAAATCAATAATCATGAGTTATGATTCTCGTACACATTGCACCATTTAATTTGATTCGTTACAAAAAAATAGCACGCATAACGCATAGACCCTTCTGATAAGTAAGTCTCAGTAGGCTGCGATTCCAATGGAATCTAGCGATGGAAAAAAAAGGTCGTTGGTGGCTGAGATGAAGGAGTATTCAATATATTGGATAGGTTTTTATTGAATTTCCGCTTGAACGATCCACTATTTTATATTTTCTTTCACCTATGGGCGTCCATTGTCCAGTTTGTTTATTTTTCACATAATGTTCTTTCTCAAGAGTATGTGCTCTTACTCGAAACCAAATGGTTCTAAGAGCGTTTTATGGCAGCATTTTCAAGATACATTCACCTTGAAGAAGAATGTCATAAAACTTTCTCAAAACTTTTATCAGGTTTTATGAAAGTTACAAAACGATGTCTTGAGAGGGGACTCAAGTATCTTATAAAATTACTTATAAGGTGAATTACACTTATAAATGATGTAGTTTTATGGAGGTTTCTTCAAGTGTTCTTTAATCACTCTTAAGAACTGTTAATCAATTAAAACCACCTTAACTTGGAAAATGCCCTGATAAAACCAGATGATCTCCATAATGCTTTGATAAAACTACCATAAAACATGAATAAAACCAATTTGCATTTGAATTGTTACTTGGGCAGGTGTGGTAACTAACAAAGAATGATTTGATGAGGTTTGCAAAAGCAGATAATTTCTCATCTCCATGCGAAGCGCTAGGAGTGAACAGTAATTTTATTGCTAGAACGAATAGACATGAAGAGAAAGTGTATTGATAGTTCCGTATAGGGCAACGGTAGGCTTTGAAATTGAAAGATAAAAGTTTGAAAACGAACGGTATCGTGGTATCGTATCAAGAAATCGGATGGGTTGATTTTTAGAGGACAACGGGACACCTCACTAGATGTTTTCATGAAAAATTGAAACCGCGGGCACTAAAATATAGTTCAACCGATGGAGATGCAATTTTACACACTTATTATTGGGCCCAAAAGGCTTTCAATAACCAGACTGGAACGATTTTTTTTATTTTTCTTCATATATCCACGTCCCATGGATACATATTTGGTACATTTAAATTAAAAATTTCGATTTTCAACTTGAAACATAGGAGTTATTTAAAGTAAAAAGAAAGCATGTTTTAAACGCAAATAACAATTTTTGAATCAAATTCAAGGCATGTTGATTTCAGCAACACATTCAACGGATAGGTGAATTTGAGCGTGTTCTACCTTCTCCAGAACGAGAGGCCGAGGCAAAGTTTCGATGCTCGCAACATGAGTCAATCGTCACATTTATTGGTAGGTTATTCGCTCAATTCCAGTCGTGAAACTCTCAGTAAACTTCTTGAACCTTGAACCTTTAAGCATTTAAGCCAAATCCAGAATTGAGATAACCAAATAAATTTAGAACAGAACCAGTGCAATCCAAAATGTGTACGTTTATTCTTATTATTACAGGGTGCGGCAGAAAATAATGCGAAAATGTTCAAACTTGAGTATTGGGTTAATTCGTGTAGCTAGTGACTAATTTCTGTCGAAAGTGTATTTGTTTATGTTTACTTTCAAGTGCAGCATCCAAACATTCTATTTGTTTTATTGCAAATTCGTCAAAATGTTCGCAAATGAAGTGAAATGAAAAGAAGTTTGTTGCTCGCCCAGAAGAAGCTGAAAGAGACTGCCAAGGTGGTAGGGTGCCATTTGGCAACAGTTTACCGCATAAAAAATAAAAAAGTCCCTGCAGGATGGTCCTAAGCAGCGGAAGCCGGGAAGCGCACGTCCGCGCTTTCCACGCACGCCGAACGTGATCAAATCGATCCGTGCAAAAATTGCTCGCAACCCAAAGCGTTCCATAAGAAAACTTGCAAAGGAGGCCAATATTTCGGAGAAATCCATGCGGAGAATCATCAAAGAAGACCTGCATGCATCTTCCAGACCAAGAGTGAAACGCCACTTGATTGCGGACCGAGTCAAGGAACTACGAGTGACTCGTTCCAAGAGATTGCTTTCCTTGTTGAAGAAGGAAAAAATGATAATCCTGTTCTACGACGAAAAGCTTTTCAGCATCGATGCTGTGGCAAAGAGCCGCACGGACCGGTTCATTTCACCGCAGAAAATGGAGAACATTCCGGAAAAAGTGACATTCAAATTTCAAACCAATCATCCGGCTTGTGTCATGATGTTTGGCTTGGTCCAACGGTTTGAAAATGCCGTCTGTTTTCGTTGATGCTGGAGTTAAAATCAATACCGAAGTGTATATCGGTGTTTTAAAGGACCAAGTGCTTCCCTGGGTGAAGGCCCCCTTCTCCGAGGACCAAAACGTTGTCCTACAGCAGGATGGAGCGCCGTGTCACACGTCCAATCGAACCCAACAATGGTTGAACGATAACATGAACTTTTGGCCGAAGGATTTGTGGCACCCTAGCAGTCCAGATCTTAATCCGTTGGATTATTTGATTTGGGCATATGTTGAAGCACGAGCCTGCCAATGTCGGAGGACTACGTCCGAAAGGCATGCTCTGGCTTCCGGCGTCGGCTCGAGGATGTTATCAATAAAAATGGAGGACACATTGAATAAATTTGTTTAAAAGGACTTTGTAAAGATAACTGTACTCGTTGATATTATTGCTTGAATTAGTTGAAAATGGGATTTGAAAGAAATAGAACAAATTTTCGCATTATTTACTGCCGCACCCTGTAATATTTTGAACATAATATGATTTTGATTTCAAACATCGATGTCACTTGTTTTTACACATAGAATATGTTTGAAATAAAGCAAGTTTATGTTTGCGGCCAGAGTAAAGTAAGTTTGGGATTTACCTGAAATATGTTTGTTATGATGGTATTTTTTTTTCTGCGTGTAGCATCCGTTGACTCCAAATCCAAAAAACCCAATAATTTTAAATTCAAGTTGCTGTTTTTTATTATAAGACATAATTCTTGAGCGTACGATTCCTTTCCACAAGATTGACCAAAGTTGCTCATTTATATTCACTTGTTTGACGGAATAACAGTTTTCGTCCAATTTAAACCAAGTTGGTTCATTGTCCATAACCCAACTGAAGGCAATCCACTCATGAAGTGAACCGCGATCCATAAATTCAGAAACGCGATCAACACTGTCAAGGGCAAATAAATCTTCCTAGTGTGGACGTAATTCACATCCAAGACGAAGAAGAAGAACAAAAAGAGAAGTAAGTGAAATTTTGTTCTGATATCTCAGAGCAGCGATTGAATACGACTCCGACTAGCCTATCTGCATCTACTACTACCTTGGCTCGGATCCTGTTACAAAAGTCGTAAGACAATATGCCTAAGCTGCACTCTTGGAGCAAACATTTGCATTCTACTGACACTGCTTAAGCCTCGCATAACTGTGCTGTGTGTCCCATTCGCCACGAGCCCATGTTCCACTTACATACTCGATACAGAACCGAGAGGAGAAAAATTTGCAACGTGTCACATTGCGACAAAATAATAAATAAATATGATTCATAACCAGAGTCACCAAGTTTCAATTATCGTCGTTCGCCGTCCTACGAAATGATGGACCGTCGCACTTTCCTTCTGTTTATGTTTACTGTTTTTGATTGCCGCTCATATTCAGTCTCAAACCGGTTCACCTCGACGACGACTGTACGTGCTTTAATTGTGCAATTGCGATGAATTTGAACGGAGTAAATTTCCACCGTTCAAAAGATGATTGGCGTTGTCTTTCTGCCAAGACAATGATTCGCTAATCATTGTTAGTTTTAGCGAGAAGAACTTCATCCCATCAGAACAAGACAAAGCCATCAGGTTTTCAAATTGACGTACTTTGGGTGGCTTTGAAAAAAAAAACTGCTGAGGTCACACAATCTGACAATCACTCTGGATTCTTCCAGAACGACAAAACCCTGGGGAACACCAAATTGGAATTTAGAAGCGGCGCAAAAAAAAAATGAAGAACCTGACGCCGCCCCTCTTCTATCACATACTGCTAATAATAGTGCTTCCCTCGGCTTCAGCGATGAAGAACCGGTCAACAGCATTTGACCGCTGGCTGACTAGCTGCTTAAAGATGCTGATCATCACTATGGGTACGTGATCGGGTTGGGTGATGCGATGATGTTGATGATGATGATGATGATGATGATGAGCGAGCAGAAAGTGTGGAATAAAAATGCAAATAATGCATAACATTTAAAACTGAACCCGAACGAAACGTTATGATGCGGTTAGCTTGGGCGCTGAAACAGAGTTATAGAGAGATCGCTAATAAAAGACGTCTACGTAGGGACGGATAGGTGGGTACTAAGATGTGTGGAGAAGACGTTGAAGAGCTTTGCGGTGAAATCGATGGCTGTATGGTGGAGTCTCTTCTGCACTCAATGGTCGTTGGGGTGGGCAACAAAGTGCTGGAGAAGCTGGGCCTTATAGCAGCGGGATAGATCTCTGCACAAGCCGGATATCATTTGGAATTACTAATGATGCCTCTTGGATGACGATGTCGACGATGGGCTCAAGGGGTGGATACGTCATTAGATGTAATCGCAACAGGCAGGCAGAGATTCTCTATCATTAGGGGCGATCAGTTAGGCGGATGATGAATTAGTTGGCGAATGTGTGACTTTGTATTTGATAAGACATTTGTGTTTTCTAAATTACATGTATTAATAATTTTGAGATGTATTTAAGGCTAGATCAGGTCAGCTGAATCTAGTTTTATTTTTAACTGAATTATTCCACTTTTTGAACTTTATTTTTGCTGACTAGAATTGCTAGTTAAATTCGAACCATTATGAAGTTTTCCCAAAGTTGTTGAGCCTTCCATTTTTGATTATCAGTAGAACTATGGTCTCTTAGTTTTTAGGAGATCGGTGGCTTGGTAGCTACATGTTCCAGCAAATACAGGATCGTATATTATAGCGAATATAAGTTCAAATTAATGGCGATAGACGTACAATACGTCCATTTAAAGGATGGAACTTGGTCGACTCATATGACGTAGTTTTTTTAATCGTGCATTTAAAGTTCTGTCCAGTTAGAATCTGGAATCACTTTTTGTGTTGCAGCGGCATGGAAACTGACTGCTGCAAGATTTTTTTTACAGCGGTTTGTTTGCCTAGGCGCCCACTTTCTGTGGTATAAATTTCACGGTGTTTCGTGCTGTGAATCAAAAGTTATTACAAATGGAAGCCGAGAGGAGAAAAAAAACTCTGCACACCCACGTTGATAATCAAACGTGGTTCACAATAAAAATCACAAAAACGTTGAAAAACGCCAAATCAACCGTGTATGATGTGCTCAAACGTTTCAAGGAGCAAAAGAGCGTAGATAGAGTGCCTCAATGTAAGCGTCGCAGTGGAATATATGACCGCAAGCTGAACCAGATGGTGTTGAGAACCGTCAGAGCAAACTCTGGACTATCAGATAATGAAATCGCACAAAAATACGCTGCAGTATCGTTCGAAGAATTTGTTTGCGAGTAGGATATCGTTCTTATCGAGCTAGCAAGTAACCAAACAGAACGTTGAAGCAAAGTTTCGTCACCAAAACTCGAGCTTGGAAATTGTACCAGCAGGTTTTGACGAAGTACCAAGGATGCCTGCTCATCGACGATGAAATTTACGTCAAAATGGATTTCGGACAGCTTCCTGGCCCAAAAATCTACACGGCGCGCGGTGACGGCACGAGGAGATGTTCCTGTGAAGTTTAAGTTTACTTTTATGGACAAATTTACCAAAAAACTGACCATTTGACAAGGGATATGCAGCTAAGGAGCAAAGACCAAAGTGTTCGTGACGAATAAGACGATGGACCCGTAGCTGTACAAGAAAGAATGCCTTAAAAACCACGTACTACCTTTCATTAAAGCCCATAAAGTTCCCATGCAGTTTTGGCCAGATTTTGCGAGTTGCCACTACAGCCGGGAAATCATCCAGTGGTAGAGCGATAATAACGTAGATTAACATAAATACAGCGATAATAACGATAAAAACATAAATCCACCCAACTGCCCGCAGTTTCGGCCCATCGAGAGATTTTGGGCAATAATGATGCGGAAGCTTAAGACGAGTGGAAAAACGACTCGAGAGGCGACTCAGATGACCAAAATGTGGAACAAATATGCCAAGGAAGTTGACTCCGGAGGTGTGCAGCGTTTGATGGGAGGAATAAAGAAGAAAGTGCGAATTTTCATTAGAAACAAAGAGAAATGATTTGTATTGATATTCTTTCCTTAAAGTACAGTAAATTACCTTTGCTTTTAAGTATAAAACTTATATGTACGTCAATCCATTACAGAGCTACAGATAGACGCGGCTGGGTACCTTAGTGGTTACCCGTTCTGCTTACTGAGCAGATGGTCGGGCGTTCAATCCCAGGCCCGTCCCCTTCCTTGCTATTTGTCACTTGCCTCTTTCTATCACCACTAGATTTAAAATAAAAAGCAGTCTACTGCGCTCTCTTTCATTGATCGCTTCACTTACCACAGTGCATCCATGATCTAAAAATAAAAAAAAACCTGCCTCACTAACACAACTATCCTTCCCTTGGCAATTGTAGAGATGCAGTGGTGCTCGCGGTCTCTAATAACAACGATTGTCAAACTAATCATCCTTCTTCCCCCCTCCCCAAAGACCGTGAGGACGTGGCCGTCGCCGGTACTGATCCATAGAGAAAATTAGTGAACTTTTACATTGAAGATGTAAAAGCTACTCCCAAGCTCCATCTATGTGTGCAATTACACTAGTTCTGATTATAGTCACTAGATTCATAGTCTGGCGGATACAAAGACGGAAGCCAATTTGAACTATCAGTTGGCGGAGCCAATCGAGCATATCTCGAGTAATTCATGTTAAGGGCCTAAAAGTCATTTGTAAACAATGACTTTAAATATCGATTCCTCCTGAATCTTAAATCACTCTCGTGAAATAAAAGCAGCATTTGGTAGAAGAATGTTAGTTCTACCATATGGAGTAGCAGGATATAGTGGGATTCTCGTTATTTGTGAGAAATCAACATTGTTTACAAATGGCTTTTAGGCGCTTAACATGAATTACTCGAGATATGCTCGATTGGTTCCGCCAACTGACAGTTCAAATTGGCTCCCTTTGTTGTATCCGCCAGACTATGAATCTAGTGACTATAGTTCTGATCAGTAAGTAAAGAGTAGCAACAACGATATTGCACGGTCTTTTAAAAAAAACAAAAATTACCGAGCTACAGATGATTTTATTATTCTGGCTTCTAAATGGACATAGCTTTAAAAAGCTGAAACACTCCTCATTTGTTACTCTTTTTTGTTTTTGCCAGTTTTTTCAGAGATGCTAGGTATACAGACATGCCTGTATTTATACAGCCATTTGATCATACATACAGATTTTATTCAGATTACAGACATCATGCAGATATTGGGAAAAATTACAGAACTGATTCTGAAAACATTTTATTTTCCATATAAAGTTGTCATGTTTTGTTTGTTGACCTAAAGCATTATATACATATCAGAAAACTGCTCAACTTCTCAGATGTTACAGGTTCTTGTTTTGAAGCTCTTGCGATATCCAAACAGACCTTAAATTAAGTCATCATTTCAAATCTTTTGAAAATTAGCGAAAATTTTTTTGAGCTTTACAATATCTCCTATTGATAGCGGACTGATGACTTGAGAGTTATTCAATTATGTAGAGATAATTGTTTGAAGTTTATTTGTTTCAAAGTTAAGCTTGTTAAAAATGTTGTGGATCCAGTTATTAAATCGAGTTATTTAAAAAAAAACTTCTGTAAAAAATTTAAAATTTCTGCGTAATTTATCAGAAGTTCAATCAGATTTAAAAAAAAGGCTACATCTTTAAAAGAAGTTGAATTTTATAAGCATAGAAGTGATAAGTGATAAGTGATACTGTAAAATCGTTGCTGATACTCAATGACTATTGTCTTGTGAATCAATGTGCCTTTCGACACCGAATGTGCCTTTCGACACCTGTTGTCAAGTTGGCCCTACGTATTTTCGAATTTATTGAATTCTGGAAGTAATTACATGAATAAAATTATTGAATATACCAGTTCATAAAAATTACTAAATAAAAGCAAAGATTTGCGTCAAAACTTTAACCTAATAAAAAAACTTCAGATAATATATAAGTCATCAAAACGAAAAATTAATACGAAGCACAGTTACCGTTCTGTTCTGAGAATTAAACAGATGAGCGTTCCAAGCTTGTATATATTACATAATTTTAACAAACTTCAGTGCTTTACAAAGTTAAGGTAACGTATGCATTAAAAAATTGAATTGAAATCACCATTCAATGAAGTAAAACAACCTACAAAAGATAATTCAATGCAAAAAAGTTTCCTTAAATCCTATGTTTATTGAGATTTCTACAAAAAAAACTTCCGTATATAGGCCGGACAACAGTGGACTGACACCTAATCCACAGCCATTCCAGCTTGAATCTCAGCGTGTGTAAAACTCCACAACCGTAAATTTAAAAGGTATCGCCAAATGACAATAACCTACTAGCAAAAAGCAAATCTATCAATTTAGTTGACGCTATGTGGTATCTAATTGCACGTCAAAACATCGTGTCAATATCGGGTGGCGTGTGGCGAATGACGGAAGGATATTTTGACATGCTAGCAGATGCCGCAACTTAACCACATAAGTAGGCACCTCGACTTAGTGAAGTACGTGTCGTTATTGAAGAAGCGATTACTAACGCTAGCGATTGCTAGCGTGTTGAAAATTAACACAAAGTTTTCGATTAATTTTGTTCTTGCTAAAACGTCTGTCTGTGCCTTATCCATGGCAGATAAAAAGATGGATGTTGGTAGCACTTGCTTTTGAGAGAGCCTAAGCTTCCTCTCTTCTTTGTTTACCCTGGACATAGCGCACCGGTATTGTAACGTGAATCCTGCTGTCTCTTACGTTTGTTTGTTTTCAAACGAAGCATCCCGTTTATCGTCACAGTCGCTTTGTCTAACATTTCCGTGAGAGTGAATAAGAAATACACATTACGACATTGTCTAAAGATCAATGACAAACTATAAGTTCGGTCGTGTACGTCTGTCTCATAACCTACTAGAGGTCGAGTTTGTGATCGTAGCAATCGACATGTTTTGGTTGATTGTTTTCGAGAGCGGATGGATAAATCTAAGGAGCGGGTTGAGGAAATTGACGTTTGCAGCAAATCGTGAACTCTCGAGTACTTTTTCAAATGGAATTAAGTAACATTTGGACGAAAATGAGAAAATCAGCATTGAACTTTTTTGAGTTTATTTTTATTCCGGACATGTTTATCCCAATTAGATTTCACTTAATGACACATTGGTAAAAGATATTACGTCACTGTTCTTTAAAATTACACTAGGAGTGAAAATTCCAGTTTTATTTAAAAAAATGTTTCTTACAACGGTCTGCAATAGAAAACGATAATACGTCGTTTTGATAAGTCAGTATGTTACTTGCGTCAAAATGATACGTCATTCTGCGAATGAGAATGTTGATACGTCGAAATGTTACGTCAAGTTGTCATATTTCACGCAGATACGTCGAACTTATCAAAATGACGTATTAGTTTTTTCAGCAACAAACCGTTGTAAAAATATCTTTGCTACAAAAATGAATGTTTACTAAAACAAATCTAAATTTTTAACATTGTGGTATAAAGTGTCTTTTACTAACGCGTCGTTAAGGAGCATTCAAATGATATAACAATGATTCGCAAGTTACTTTTCAACACAAGCGGCGTATGTACATTATTCCCCAAAAGTGCAATAGAGATTTTACACTGTTTTGTTAAATGTTAGATAAAACGTTCAGAAATAATCCAATCAGGAAGTTCAACAAATATGGGCATATATACATGATTTTTTAATAACATGCCATGAACAACACGTTTGTTTACATTTTGTGTCTTACGTCCTTTTACGTACTCGAGAACTGGTCTATTTCAGTTTGCCTTCGCACACATGCATGAAATCGTTGTTAGTTTATGTACAGATTGCGGAGCTGAAGAAAACATTTTTATGATCGAAAAGCAATCCGCATGCATTGAAAAAGTCCCTGCAATTGAGAACTTTATTCCATGGCTGTGAAATTTTCTGAGTCTAATTCTCGTTGTTGAAGGTATGTACCGATAGACCAGAAGTAAGCAGAGGGATTATTGTCTAAAGACTGTATTCGATGAAATTTGGACACACGCAATTGTTCGTAACTTTCTAGCGTGTGGGTAAAAATTATTAAAATTTTAACTGAATGTATTTCATTGTGTTGTGTCAATTGTGTAATGAGTTTCGTGAAAATCGGTCGAGTGATTTCAGTGATGGCTTCGAATGAAGAAATAGTGCGCCAACAAATTTTGGGCACTCACTTCAAAAACCCAAACGCTTCTCATCGATGGATCAGAAAACAGCTCGGAATCACACATTCAACCGTATCTCATGTGATCAAAACGTTCAAGGACCGTAAAACAACCAAGCGGAAAAAATGGAAGTGGCAAAAAATGTGGCACATCAAATCCGGAGAAGGCCAGGATGGTATTGAACCAATTTAAGCGTTATCCCAACGTTTCGATCAGGGATGTTGCGAAAAAGGCGAAAGTTTCAGTTTGTTTTGTGCAGAAAACAATTAAACGTTCTGGATTACATGTGTACAAGGTTCAGAAGGCACCAAACTGGAGCGATAAACAGAACTCGGTGGCCAAAACTCGTGCAAGAAAACTGTACAGGGAGTGGCTCACAAAACCGTTCTGCATTGTGATGGACGATGAGACCTACATTAATGCCGACACCAAACAAATGCCAGGACAGGAACACTACGTCGCCAACTCTAAGTTGGCCGTTCCGGAGAGTGTACGGAAGAAGAAACTGTCGAAATTCGCCAAAAAATTCCTTGTCTGGCAAGCGATTTGTGGATGTGGCAAAATGAGTCAGCCCTTCATCACCTCTGGGACCGTCAACGGACAAATCTACAAGGACGAATGCCTCCAAAAACGACTTCTGCCCTTCTTGAGATCTCACGATGGTCCAACACTGTTTTGGCAGATTTGGCATCTTGCCACTATGCCCGACCCGTCTTAGACTGGTACAAAGATAATAATGTAATTTTTGTACCAAAAGACGTCAACCCTCCAAACACTCCGGAGCTTCGCCCAATTGAAAAATTATGGGCAATCATGAAGGCAAAGCTCGTTAAAACTCCAAAACTGATAGAAAATTAACTTGAACTAAAGAAAATGTGGTTAAAAGTAAGTGAGCAAGTCGGTCCTATCATTGCCCAAAATTTGATGAAAGAGGTCAAGGCAAAGGTGCGGGCACTTGGGTTGGGAGAAGAGGTTCAATAAGCAATGATGTCAAAACATAACCATTCAGTAGTACTTTTTTTCCAGAAAGTTTGAAAAGAATCGAGCTCAAGGAAAATTTTTAGTGACCTATTTTGTTTGTCCAAATTTCATCGAATACAGTCTTTAAATATTGGCAGTTCTAATTATAGATTACATATAGCTTTATCAAATGTCTCACACGCTGAATAAACTGCTAAAAACCCTTCCCGTACCCTATTCTCAATGCTGCTAATCATTTTTTCCTTTGTTATTTTTTTTTTTATGAAGGTTTACTGGCGGAACTCTGAATAGAGTAGAAACCTCTACGTAAGGCCTTTGATGATATCGTTGCATAAATCCTTTCGAATCATTTTGCTAGCCGTAAAGAGCCACTATTGAGAATTTTGATTCCTTTCCTCACCATGAGGCACCAAGAGTGGACAGTAATGTTTTTGCTAGAATGAAAGATATGAAGAGAAAGTGTCGATAGTTCTGTCAGTGCACGGCAGGTTGGAAAACGAACAGATGTTTGGAAAATTGAGCGAAAGGGCATAGGTTCAGTGGTACTCGAACCATGGACGTCATTTTTTGCCTAACATATCACTGCGGGGTAGGTCGAGGCACGGACAAATTCGCCACCTTAACAGGCAAAAGTTGACACTTGGAAGGCGCTCATGAACCACTGATGGCTTTGTGATAGTTATTCTAGCGATATATTGTGTGCACTCTGTTTTGATGCGCACATGGGAGACGAACTCTCTCCTTTTTAGGTTTGTTTTGGTTCGCCAAGTTTTTTCCTTTTTGAAGCTTTTCCCCAGGCGTGATCATGTCAGCCATAAAGACGCTGTTGACACTGTCACAAAAGTTGTTACATGTTCAAGTTTACTTCCTCTTTTTTTAAGTTATGTTCATGTCCACTGTTTTGTCTGGTATGGTTTCGTCTTTTTGTTATTTAGTTTGTCACTGTGTTTTTTTTTGAGTCTTTTGTAGTTTAGTTCGTCATTTTTGTGTTTCGAAAGTCTGTTTGAACCGTTTTCTCGAATCAAAAAAAAAATTGTACGTATGTCGTCAAGACATTTTAATTCTACCAGTTTTTGTGATGTCTAATGTTACAAGTCTCAGCAGTCACAGTACAATTTTCATGGTGTAGTGATGGGAGTCTCGAGAAAGAAGTTTCCTTTAAAAGAGTTCGGGTGGTCGTTGCGTCTCTTTATGTACTTGAATTAGTAAGTCAGTATGACGATCAAGAGGGCATTTTGTAACTTCTTCAGTCGTTTATGATTTAGTTGACAGATGTCTAGTTCTTATGTGCTCTGAAATTTATCATTTAGAAAATTTATGCATACCTCGTCGTACCTCGTTTGATTGACCTATCACCATGTCTGCTTTAGTCAGTTCTTGTCTTCTGCGTTGATCAGTTAAATTGTATAGTTCTATTGCAGAAAAGTTACGTTTACTTGTCCGTTCATTGCCTCATTTTATTTGTCTAATCTTAATCCACAGTGAATCCAAACATTCGATTCCCTACGAATGTCACTAATCTTGAACACATTGTCTATCAACATACCTATCTAGCTAGATTTTTATTTAAGCGTGGCTACGGCTCATCATGTCAGGAATCGCATGAGAAAGATGTTGCAGCCAATAGGAAATCCCACATCAATATCACTGAGGAAGAGCCCCACCAGATTCCGCTAGCATTCAAAGCTCCCAGTCAGGATCTCTGTTGGATCACATCTGTCAAATAAGTGCATCAATGCCAGATATGTGGCGCGGCATTGAATCAAAATAATTAGCATGTGATACCACCTTTGGTTGTCATCTTTGGTTGCCATCTCAGTGCTAATGGCGTAAGCCCACCCATCGCGACCAGATCACATATCCGAGGGAACGGAATTTTTGTCTTTTTGAATAACAATCAAAATTAAAATTTGATTTATTTCTAGTTTGATGCAAGGCAAAATTTTCATCGAGCGAATTCTAGTCAGGCAACTTTACATCCCTTCGAAGACTACTAACATGCTTCTACTGCAAGAAAATATTAAAAATATATACAGCTGTCACTATAACGGGTTGTAGCATTTTGACTGCTGCATCTGTCGACTCGAAATATAAACCCAACCCCCACACCACCCTCCCTCAATGCGTGTGCCCTTAATTGGCCTGCACCTGTCAACAAACTGTAAACAAAGATTCATTCCCTTCGAGTCCACATATTCCGCAGCTTGCTCCTCACCCAATCCGCCTCGGTAAGACAAGTGGCCGCGGTCATCAATCGACGAACATCTCCCACAAAAGAAAACAAAACACACGCAGAAAAGATCAAGTCATGACCTTTTGCCCTGCCTTTTGCTACTCACAACAACGTGTGTCAGATGATTTAATGAAAAATACCCAAAAACAGCACTTCCCCATTATAGCAGCCAACAATACGTAATAAGCAATTGAAGAAAATTAAACCTCCCTCCCCGAGTCCCCTTGCGCACTTTCCCCAATCGACGGACCGACGACAAGACCGACGACCTGGGCTAGTGCTGCTATGTGTGCTGCTATTCAAAACGATTCACAATACACAAGGTAGATGGGGAGCTCTGTCGTATGTGTCCAATCGGGACGAGATGTATGTATGTAAGAGGTTGGTATATGCCACTCACCACAGCTCAAGTCCCCCGTCAGAGGAAGACTCCGAGATCCGTTAATTGACGATTCGAGGCGACCGGCGCAAGGCAGGCTTTAGCTTGGAACAAATTTCACACTTTGCTTGTTCGCTTCTTCGACACAACGACTTCGACGATGACGACAATAAAGAGATGAAGTTGATCACGACTACGACGACTTTCAGCAGAATTTATCCAACATCTCCTAGACTCTATTCTTCTCCTAATTTGTTTTCCACTCGGGTGATTACGGATAGGCACACATACAACGAACACACATACACTTATTAATCGAGCATTCGGCGGAGAGAGTAAAGAGGCGTCGCGCACACCTGAGACTTCTTCTTCTATTTGTCGCGTTTTTTCAGCAATTTATGTTTCCATCTTCGTCTTCTTCTTTTCCTTTCGCTACTTATTCCTCGCGATCGCACCCGAGAGAGTGCACTTTGTGATTACTTTTCTCTTCTTCTTCGTCTTCTTATTTCTTGATTTGCCTTTTTGCGTTTTCGCTTATATCTTTTTCCTACTTCTTTCGGTTGTGTACTTTGCCTATACTTGGTCTTCTTTGCCTTAATTACACGAATCACTTCTGCTTTTCACGTCACGTCAGATGGAGAGAAGGAGCGATTCGAATATAAGACTACTATCCAGATGACGACGACGAAGATGATCGCGACACGAACGGCGAAAACAACAAAACTCGGCGAAGCATATCCAACTACTCAGCTCTTCCCTGTGTCGTCCGTATTCGAGTCGTTCAAAGAGATCGTAATCACTGCTCACTGCTGTGTATGTTCGATATGATAGTAGTTGGCGCAGGCAACCCACCGCATTAACAATACCAATAACAACAGGAATAATGGTACAAGTACTTGGTATGCACCGCACTTTCTTCTTCCACTCTTCCAGGTGCCACCCTTCCGGCAGCCCAGAAAGATCAGAACGCAATGCCCACTCGCTGATGAGGGGGGGAGGTGGTCAACTAACTAACCAACACACGCACTCACAGGTAAGTGCCGCATGTCGCTACAGGTACCCTCCAACACAACATACCACTAAACGCTCCAAAGCACAGTCAACAAAAATACAATTCAACAGAAACAACAAAAGGAAGCAAAAACACAACCGTCTCCACTACGCTCTCGTGAGCGACTGAACGGCTGGAGCTAAATCGATCGAGGTAACCACCTAGCTGGACCACCCAGCCGACATCCCATCCCAACAATCCCCCCGGCGGTGTAAAATTCGCGGACACTCCATCGATGCGTGATCTTATCTAGGTAACTCACACGGGCGGAACGCTCACTCTCCCATACGGGAGAGTGTCACTCGTCGTGAGTGCCGGAGAGGGTCTCGCACTCAACATGGAATTTATGGACACCGACGGAGAGTTCGTCGCTTGATTGGGAAAGTCTCCTCTTTGCTGATGGTTCGGCGAGCTCGAAGCGCTGATTGCGGATTTGCCTCGACTTCACGGTGTGATTGAAAAGTATACGCGAGGAGGAGCGGGAGAAACCGGTCCCCGGTGAATCGCGGCTTCGGCGGTGACGATGGTACATGGCTTAATGCCACGACACGGCTGCAAACGATGGTCTCTGGATGGTGACAGAACTTTCTATTTCGATTGGTTCGGTTGTGCGCTGTTTGTGGGTGATCCAGATATGTGCACTGTGGAGCCAAGACTTCAGGTTGCAGTGTGCGGTGTGCCAGTTTTCAGCGGGAGGAATGAGTCATGTTTGTAGGTTTGCAGTGCCGAAGGAAGATTCGAATGATAATTTGCTGGATGAGAAACTGATGTGTTGCAACCCGCGGCTGACCCTAGTTGCGTTCGCGACTCTCGCAACACTTCTTAGTTACCTAAGTTTGTTATCGTGGATAAACTATTCGGAGCGGGAAACTATTCCACCTGGGCATTTTTGATGCGGATGATTCTCATCCGTGAAAGAAGTTGGAGTGCCGTTGAGCCGGAAGAAGGTGAAGTCGTGGAAGCTACCCAGGTATCCAATAAGCGTTCCAAAGCGTCTTTACGGCAGCCTATCAAGCAATTAAGTCGCCTTAAATGGATCATAAATGCCACTTTTGGCCCAATATTCGGCTGCTTTACTGCAATGCTATGATAATGCTTTATTAATGCTATTTTGCATTCGAAATGCTTATTACAGGCTACAAGCATTTAAACAGCATTTGAAATGCTACTTTACAACAGATTGCATTCAAGATGCTGATATAATGATAATATAATGCTTGTAGTATCTGAAATGCAGATTTAGGGTTGATTTACTGCATATGTTAATGCTTATTGGTTACCTAGGTAGTTACGTTCGAGACTCTCGCAACACTTCTTATCTACCTAAGTTTGTTATCTTAGCTTAGTTTAGCTTAGCTTGACTGGCTGCACGTATCAATGGTTACTACTCCGTAATTGACCAGAACCATTGAAATTGCACAATTAATCTCCTGAATGGGACTGGGAGTAACCGGCCATTCTTACTGTACACGTTTCAGTGACTCAATTTCTTTAATAATCAATAGCAGAGCCGGCCATGTCCTTGCAATCAGGTGGGAATAGGGAAGGAAAGTTAGTGTGACCTTTGCTGTTAGGGACCGTGTTTACCTCTGCATCCCCACAAAGGTCACAAGAAGAAGGTTTTTCTATGTTAGTAGGGTAGGGCTCGATGGATCCGGATTCTGATAAGATCTTGATAAGTGATGTGATCATATAATATAGTTCATATAATTCAGGGGACAAAAAGGATAACAATTACCTGCTCCGCTCGGCGTTTTTGATAGATTGTTTAATAATCTTTTGCAGGGTCCGACTGGTTGGCGTTCAAGGTATCTAAATGATGCCTATCCAAACTCGCCATTCTTGCCCCATAAAACATTGCAGGTGATCCAAAATAGCATCGTATCTCAACTCCTCCAACCCATCAACATCGTCCCTACCTAAAGCTCGATTCAAAATAAATCTGGACGTACGGTTTAATACACCACCGCGTCCCTGGTGGTTGGAACAAAAAAACGTTTGACAGGCATTTGTTGATGTTTTATAGACGAAGCAATTGGTGAAAAGTTTCCAACTTCTCCACCGTCCGTAACATCCTTTCAAGAGAAGGATATAAGTCTTTTTGTGCCAGTAAACATCCGAATCGCTCCCTGAGTACGATTACTATACGAACGAGTTTTGATGAAATTTGATGGCTGTATTTTAATGGGTGACTAAACATATGTCAAAATGGATTGTAAACAGATCACCGGACGAAATTTTTTTCCTGGCAACTGGTCGTGGGGATGTCCTTTCCAGGTAAAATTTGTGTTTGCTGATAATTTTGCTCGGAAACCAATGATTTGGCAAGGAATCTGCAGTTGTGGTCTTAAAACCAAGGATGTCATCACAATGTCGTCGAAGGTTTACATAAAGACTGTCTGAAAAAGCCTGAAAAAGCATGAAAGCTTTTTCGTCAACTAACTCTTTGGTTCCACAACCGTCAGAAGCCTCGCAGTGCAGCACAAGAAGTTGATTTTTTCGTAGAATCGAATCGGCAAATATGTGTCCAAAACACAACAATGAAGCTATTGTATTCACTCCTGAGAATGGCTGTGAACGTAATGGCTGTCTTGTCTGTCTTGTCAAAGTTTGCCGAACTACAAAGATGACCGTCTACTAGACATTAATTAGACCGGTAACCTCCCATCGCACACATCGCTAAAATCGGTCGACTTCCATGGGCTGCGCATGTCGTAAGGATGTTGAACGACAGCCCTGTTAAATTGGTTCTCGAAAACGAACCGACGGGTACAAGAAGAAGAGGTGCGCAACCAGCAAGATGGATCGATCAAGTAGAAAGCGACCTGCGGACTCTCCGCAGACATCGAGGCTGGCGAGGTACAGCCATGGACCGATTACAATGGAGACAACTTCTGTGTACAGCAGAAGCCACACCAGCCTTGGTCTGATTGGTAAGGTAAGGCTCTCTCGTCCATTGAGCAAGATCTGCACTTTTCTATACTGACAGAGTCGTTTTAGCATTAGCATTAGTTTCTTCACGCAATAATCTCCACAAATACTCTCCTAGATCGCTCCGTTGGAGGATTTGGTGCCTACCTTAAGAAGAAACGGGGAACCCACGTAGCCTTCAGTAGATATCAAAAGAATAGTGAAATGAATAGTCGGAGAGAATAGTTAGAACAAAAATTTATTTATAGAGTCGTTGGGAGCATCAAGTCTAAGAAGGTTAAGTGATGCTCCATTTTTTCTCCAAACCAATAATTTTAGTCCTAGACCTATACGGCTTATGGTTATAGCGCCATTACTCGCTCTCTGAAATGAGAAAAATATCTAAGTACGGGTGTTGAAAGAGAACTCATCAACTTAAAAATTTCGAGAACTAACGAATAATAGAAGTGCTCTGTACGAATAATAAAACATTTGATCGATTGAAATTGTGAAACTTGAAGAATTTTCACAATCTCTAGCTGGCTCAGGAAATCACAAACATTTAAAGATAGGAGAGTGTCGTGGTGTGAGTTTGACACAAACCTGCCGTGTGTGGCTTGACCAGTTTTCTCGTCGATGGGAAAAAGCTCATGGCAAGAATCGGTTTTTCGTTCTTTACGGCGAATGGCTTTTATATCACTGTGGTTATAGAAGCGGAAGTAGTACTAATGGCAACCTGGCGCGTCGTCTTCTGACAGATCCACAAAGTTTCTCGAGAATTCTTGGAATAAATCAAGCCCTTGTTGAAAATGTACGACTAATTAGTAATCTTGCGCTTTCTTCTAAGAAACTCGGCCATGACAAGGTAAAGCAGCTTTTCCTTGATCTAGAAAAACAGATTGCAAAAGAGTTTCTATTAGTGAAGCGATTACCGCTCTGCGTCCACAAGTACAGTCATTTGCCCGAATTCTCGTTAAGATTGGTGAATGAGTTAAACATAAGTTTCAGTCTAGAATAGTTATAACAATATTGAAAAAAAACTCTAATTCACGCACACTAAGGCATGCGCATATACCTTAATTTGACAAGCTCATGAATAAAACACACTTTCAGCAGTGTAACCGCTTATTTAATTGTTTTTTCGTCAGCCTTGTGGGGTTAGACTTCACCAATCTTTATAGCAAACACGATGTGCTTTAAGCTAAAAATATATTTAATAATTTAACAAATTAGGCTAGTAAGCCGACATAATACGACTTACATAAAGATTGGACTCGGAAAAAATTCGACACTTTGTTAGTAACTTTTTATCGCGTAAGTAAAAATAATGAAATTTTGGGTAATACTAGTTTATGTGTGCAAAATTTTATCGCGATCTGTCAAGTAGTTTTCAAGATGCATTCGAACAAAGAGCTACGAAATCTGGTATCGACAATGGATCGGTGACAGGTTGGAACCCACCGTTCACAGTGTCCTGCGTGTGAAGATGGTCGGAGACGAGACCATCGAGCGCGCGCTGGAAGCGGCCGAAAACCAAAAACGGAATACCCAAAGAAGGCGCGGAATATAAGGCAGTACTTTAAGAATAACCCGAGACGTGGCCAAAAAGGTCAATTCGTCGAAGTGGTTCGTCCAGCAACCATGAAGCGGGCTGCGCTACGTGTTTTTAGGGTCAGGAAGGCACCAAACCGGACTGACAAGCAAACCATGGTGGCCAAATTGCGTGCGCGGAAGCTGTACCGTGAGAAGTTGGTCAAGCCCGGCTGTCTCGTCATGGACGACGAGACATATACCAAGGCGGACACCAAACAAATCCCCGGCCTCGAGTTTTTTGTCGGTACGTCCCGCATAGAGGTTCCGGAAAAGTTCCAGAAGAGAAAGATGGACAAATTCGCGAAGAAGTACCCGTTGTGGCAGGCGATCTCAAGTGCGGACGGTACAGCAAGCCGTTCGTTACAACCGCCACCATAAACGGGCAGATTTGTCGAGAGGAATGCTAGCAGAAGCGCTTGCTGCCCTTCCTTCGCTCTCACCGTGGTCCCACGCTGTTCTGGCCGGATCTCGCTTCGTGCCATTACGCCAGGCCTGTAATGGATTGGTACGAAGCGAAGGGCGTTAATGTGGTCCCGAAGGAGGCGAACCCGTCAAATACACCAGACTTCGTCCGATCGAAAAGTTTTGGGCGATAATGTAAAAGAAGTTGAAGAAAAGCAGAAAAACGTTCAAAACCGATGGAGCTTTGAAGAAAAACTGGGAGAACTTGTGTAAGGAAGATGGACAAAGCCTCGCCCAAGATCTCATGAGCAGTTTTAAGAGAAATGTACGAGCATTCAGCTTGGGGGAGAAAATACAATAAATATTTTATGCCAAAGCATAGCTATTATATAATTATTCATTCCCTGAAGATTTGAGAAGTATCCGATTTAAAATGAATTTTTGGTGATCATTTTTGTGTGTCTCATTTTTTCCGAGCACAGTCTTTATAATATTTTCCACAAGAACCAACTGGTGGACGGTAGAGCGTTCTTGCCTAAAACCGAATTGCTCCGATGTGTTGATGTGGGTCTCTTCTATATGCAACATCAGCCGCTGGAGGATAAGCCGCTCGAAAATTTTGCTGACAGCCGAAAGCAAAGTGATAGGCCTCTAGCTTGTAGGGGCAGCAAGATCCTTTCCAGGTTTCAGAATAGGAATAACTTTCCCTATCTTCCATCTCGTCGGCAAATGATCCAGCTGGAAACATCTGTTGAAGACTTCGCGGAACACCTTGTTGGAAAGTTTCTTCAGCACCAGGTTGAATATGGCACCGTTTCCGGGGGCCTTGGTGTTTTTTCCACGCCTCGCTGCTGCGCAAACTTCGTTTCCCGGCACTTGGAGGACGAAGGGTGCGATGTCGACTTGCTCAGATAGTTCGCTGAACAGCAGCTTCATGGGGACTCACCATGCCGTCCTTCAGTGGCGGGATTGGTTTTGGCTTCTGTATTAAAATTTTTGCCACCTTCCAGAATGGCCTCGAATGGTCGCTCATTTGGACGATGTTGTTGGAGAACTGTTGATTTCTAATAGCCATCATTGGATTCCCAATTTGATGGCTGAAGATGGAGAGTCTTTCTTTCTTCAGCAGGTATCAGGATCGTTGGAACTGCCGGTGAACGGTTTTCCGTTGTTGGAGAAGTTGCCGAATGTAGCGGACAATGTAAGCTTCCTCTGCGGCGTGGACAGCTCCCTCAAATACACCCAGTTGGTTGTTTATGGCTTTGACTGATGATACTTCCGGGTTATCAGGTAGACGAGCGTCTACCAGGCGACTGAAAGCAACCCAGTAGACTCAGTGGTAATCCTGTTTCATCGACACTGGAACTTGTCGAAACTTATCTCGTGATGTATGACCGGTTCCAAGTCGACCAGCAACACGTCTAGAATGGATGTACTTATAGCTAGGAATATAAAGGTTGGATCGTCGGAGAAGTGGATAGCACGCGTACCTCAGCTAAGGTGGTTGACCACATGGCTTTCGTTCTTGTTAGTCGTGTAATTTCTCCATGGTGTATGGCGAGTATTGAGATTTCTGGCCACTATGAAGCGAGCTTGGTTAATGGTGAGCTTCACAAGGTCTTCAACGAATGGCTGTGAGGTGCCATTGCAGTCACCATTGCTACTCCTACGTTTGCTGGTCAAGGAAGTTTCCCAGCTCAATCTTTTTCACCGTTACAGAGCGAGCATTTCAGTTGTATACACGGATGTAGTGGGGCTCAATTGACCCCATATTTGCACACCATATATCCGAGGAGCTCCACCCGGTCCGAGGAGTATGCCTCATCCAAGGTTGCTTATTCTCCCTTTCGTCTGATAATCGGCATGTTCCTCCTTCAAATGATTGATGAGGATTTTGGGTGCCACTAGTAGAAGATCTCGAAGAACTACCCGATAAGACCGATCAGAAGGCTCGTCATGCGTTTATTACTCGAGATACTGTTCTTCGAGATATTTACGCACTTTAATGTAGGCGTCAGTAGAGGAGCAGTGGATCCTAATGATTTTGAATGATACTCGAGCCTTGCAGAGCTCCATTTTTGCGACCAGGGTCGCGAAATAAACGTTATTTGTCACTAGGGCGGTTTTTTGCTTTCCGAAGAGAATACAATCGGTCGGAATCCGTTAGCTAGCACGCTAAAGACGTTGCTTGTTTACGTCAACGTCGACGTCCGGCTTCATCCACATGCCTTTTCTAGAGGACGTGCCAGCCACTTCAGTCAGGGTCTTCTCGATATCCATCCTCGTGAAGTGAGCATGTGGGCGATAAACTCGGAAAAGCGCTTTTTTATCACGAGAGCGAGATGAACACGTCTGAACGTGTCGACTATCCAATGATGAATGATCGATCTGATGTCTGGTGATGTCTGAATCCATCAAGCCTATATCAATAGCAGTGATTGACAGTAAACAGGATGTCCTGGGCCCAAATTGATTTGGGCCCGCTGTCAGCTGTCAAACAGAATAATTTGAATAATTTGTTTTGGTTGTTTGTTTTGATGTGAAACACCACAGAAAGCAATATTTCTGCTGTGTATAAGGGGCACAACGAAAACGAGCAACAACAGACCCAATTTACAATGTTGACATTATTTTGACAGCTGAGCTTGCTGAGATGTTGTCTACGTGAAAAAGTGGTCCTTGTCATAGGCCTGCTCTTTATACAGACATACAATGGTTGCTATGATTGAAATAAGTGTATGTATGAAATAGCTTGATTCTATGGTGATCCAGTGATCCGACATTTACTAACCACTCCACATCGATGTTGTGTTACTGAAAGTCACGAATAGTTCATAGTTTATCTGTTATCGTAGAACGCGTCCCGTTCCTTAAGATGTCGTACTGTTGTCGCTATAGTTTTCTATTGGTGGACCACGGTGACCTATGAACCGTTGTACACAGGTGATACATTAAGTACTTGACGAGCTGTATGCAACCTCAAGTTGTCCAGATAGTTCAGTGAGTATGGAAAATAAAGAGAAATGGCTTCCAAATGCTCGACAAATTAAGCTCAGATTCTTGAAGGGTAATTAAAGTATGCTTGTATTCATCCATGTGGAGCAAGACCTAGGGGGTACAAGGTGCCTAAGGGATTGGAGAGGAGCAGCCATGATTGCTCGGAACGGGATATCTCCCCCCTTACGCCTTCCAGTACGGCTGGAACCTTGCTGGCAAACGGATTTATTGTTGGGGTCTTCTTGGAGTCGGAACTGGAATTGGCACTGGATCTGGCTGTTGTGAATTGCTGTTGTCGGAGTAGTACTGCGACTCGTCAGTATTCAGCTCCTCTTCAGGTGCCGGAGAAGGTAGCTCTAGGCCAAATCCTTCGATGAATACGGACAATGGACTTGGACCTTGGCTTGCAGTTGAATCTAGAACAACCTCGTCCGAACGTTGCTTCAATTGATTGGTATGTGAACGTATCAGCCGTTGTCAATCTTGTAGGAACACGTTGTAGTTCACTCTTCTGGTGCACTCGATGACCGTAGCGACTTCCCAATACCGAGAATTGCCTTGATGGACTTGGGCATACACGGAATCACCGGAAGCGAACTGTCTCGAAACTGCTCCGTGCTTCTTGTTGAATCAATCGCTTTGCTGTGCTGCTTTCGTTTGTGCAGCTGGCGTGGATTGATCAGGCAGTAGTAGCATCGACGAAACAGTCCGGATCGGTCGTCTGACATCACTTCTGCTGGGGACTTGTCACGGAGGTCAGCTGTTGGCGTTGTCCGGTAGACTTGTAAAAACGTTTGTAATGCCAGGGCGCGCTTCAGAGTATCCGCAGGGTGCGATTCAGAGTATCCGCAGGGTGTGTTTCAGAGTATCCATGCAGGGTGCGGTATCCCATGGATCAACTCCTGAAAACCGGGAACAAATGGGATTGAACTAAAGCATACCCAGATTCGTTCGATCGATTCAAGGAACTGCTGATGTCTCCGCTGGCATCAACTAACTACAATCTCCAGCTGGATATCGTGGTATCTGCAGACGCTTCATCTATCGGTATCGAGAAGCCTAACACCTGCCGAAGAATGCATATTGCATGTAATCGCGAGTTTTATATCGCAACACTGATGATGTCGTCCGACTTCGATTTCATCGGTCGCAGGCATTGATAGCGCTTGTGGAAAACGCAGGTTTGCCTACCGGAGATCTTGGCGAGCGTCAGGACTTCCTTCGGCAGCTTCGGAAAGATGTAGTTTACGTAGCTGCTGTGAGAGGACGTGTCCAACTTCCGACGCAGGAGTTGACTGCATCGTCGAGACTATGAGCGTCGCTTTCCAATAGATCCGTGTACCGGGGGAACCACTTTTCGAAAGTGGTGCCGTTCTCCGGAACGAAACCGAACTCGCTGATGTTGGTCGACAGTGACTTCAATACTTGCTCTGGGTTGTTTGCTTGCGCAACGGCCTACTTGGAGTTCTTGATTGGTCGCCATCCTTCCTCGGGTTCAATTCTGGAGCTCTTGAAACTTCCCAATGAAATGTCGCCAATGAAATGTCTTCCATATGCTCGATAAATTAAATGCAGATTCTTGAGGGGTAATTGAAGTTTGCTTGTATTCAGCTTGACGTAAACAAATGGAATGAAAAATTATTTTCCATAACCGCAGTCAGTGGTTGCTGCGATTGCTCAGAATTGAACATAAAGTGATCTCTTTTCTCTCTTCCGACTTCCGTCCGACAAGCATAAATAACCGCTTGACAGAAGAATATGATGTGTGCAGTGTTGGGAAAGTTCACGAGTCATAGTGAACTACGATTAACTTTTCCAGAAGTACGTGTTGCAATGTACAGAGAATTCGAGATAAAGTCAGAGCAATTTTCGAGAAACTGCAAGAAACTAGAGGTGCTCAGTTTCGCATTGACTTGGTTTGATTCATAACTACCCGGATCCAACTTGTGGAAAGTTCATCCGCATCATATCGATTCCAATTAACAAATAATATGCTTCGTTACAATATACTAATAGCAGCGTACCTCACTGGAATTGATCGTTAATCTGCATTTTATTAAATCCACGAATTCGATCGTCTAAATAATGTTGTGCCTGGCATGCTTCCTCTGCTGCTGCTCCCGACCTACAATTTCGCAAAGAAAGCCGCTCCTGCAGCGCTTCGATGCGATGCCAATGATCGTTTGACCTTTCCCCACACAGTCGAAGTTGAAACCGACGATCATCATCAAGTTGGTTTATTTGTTTTCGCTTTGTTTTATTTTCCCCTCCGACCCACCCTGTTCGGTTCCCAACACAATCTCCGGTGGGAAGGAGGACTGGACGGGAAAAGTCACCTTATAACTGTGCGCTATTATGCTTGAATGGAGCCCGCTGCACCTCTTCATTTCGATATTAAACAAAGATGATGGTGGTGGTCGTGTTGCGGCAACGAGCTCTGACGGTGATCTGCTTGGCAATAACCGGCTCGGGTTAGAGGCGTCATTAAAGGAAACAAGGAGGGATGGCGAGGTTTACGAAAATCGTGTCTTTTAGGCAACGCAGAATGGTCTAT
Source organism: Aedes japonicus (assembly GCA_034211315.2). Classification (NCBI taxonomy): domain Eukaryota; kingdom Metazoa; phylum Arthropoda; class Insecta; order Diptera; family Culicidae; genus Aedes; species Aedes japonicus. The sequence goes on from JASCZW010001441.1 coordinate 242,747, forward strand.
ACTACGTAACTTATTTACGATCCACTTCGCTAAACGCTTTGTTTTACAACCGGAATTGGAATAACATTTACGAGACCCAAATCGACGCTTGCTATCGCACAGCATCCTGTCGGTTGTGTGAACGGTTAGCTACAAAAAGGAGTTGCTTATTAGAAAGTGATGAATTTTAATTAAGTTTATTTGAATATTATTCAATCAAAAGTTCAATGAAATTTGGAAGACGCTCCAAGTGGACGTTCAATTATTTTGCATAAATTAAGACTGATTTTGCGATGGAGCTCTCAGCTTCTTCACCTACTTTGCAGCTCGGGGGGAATTTCCACCGTGTAACGTGTTCGTGGCTTATAGATTTACTCGTATATTAATTTAGCTCTGGATAGTAAATTGGATTACGCTCAATCTTCGAAACAATACCCTCACGGGCATAACATGAATCTGACGCGCTTACACCCCAATCCCATGAGTGAAGTACAACACAACACTTGACTTCAATTGACTTGACACTGATTCCGACCTGGATCTCTGCTCCATTCCTCCTCGTAGCATCTCTGCAGAGCGATCGTTCCTTCGTGCGTTCCACTATGGGGCAGATCCATACAAAGTGGTGGCCAAAAATTTTTTTTTTTCTTTTTCCGCATTTTTTGATAGTATTCTAAAAAGTTGTAGTTAGTATTTAACACAGTAATAAGCTACACAGATAAAAAGAAACATTGAATTTTCGGCGTTATTTAATGCACATAAAGGGAATGGCAGAAAATAATGGGATATTTCATGTAAATTGAAGTCATATAACGCCTGAATCTAGCTTGTTGTGTGAAAGATGGCAAACATTGTTGTATGGCAAACAATGGAACTAAACGAAGCGAAATTTTACGCGCTTGTTAAAATTAACTATTTTTTTCTGTGTTCGTATTCCTGAACAATAAACTTGAACGCTTGTTTTTAATTTTAGCGGCAGTTCAAATGCGAATCAAAACTAGAATAAGGTTTTTGAGCATAAGATTAAATAGGAGAGGTGGAGGTGGAAGACCCCCCCCCCCATGCTAGTCAAGATCTGCCCGCTCATTTTTTTAAATATGTTGTTTAAGAGTATTACGTTTTATCAAGCAAGTGTTTAGGTGAAGAATTATTTGTCTATAGTAAACCCCCCCCCTCCCCTTAAATAAACTTATCTGCCCCCCCCCCCCTTCCTGAAAATATTGTTTTGTGCTAATAAATCATTTAAACTAGTCGAAAGGATTATTTTTTAATATGTTTCCACTATTTTTACTGAACACATATAAACATCTGTAACAAAGTTGATGATTTGTCTCCATTTTTTATACTGTTTGTTTGTTCAACGTCATCCATTATTTCGTCTAGTGCATTGTCTTCAGTGTCCAGGGCGCGACTCTCATCTCACAGATGCGGGATTTTTTTTGACGTGAGACTGGCTGGTCTTTACGGCAAGGGTAGGGTGTCAGATGAAAATCCAAAATATTGCAACCGTCACGACGTACGTTTTGTACGCGAATAACTCAAATAACAATCCACGATAGGTTACATGATTGGTCGGAAATTTTACCGCGCTCCAATTCAATAGTCAAACATTATTCTCAAACAATAGTAAACTGGTAAACAACGTTGAAAACAAATGGGTAATGTCTTAAAAGTCATTTTGCAGAGTAAATTTTCCAAATTTCCTATCACAGTTTTCTCAGTAAGGAACGTCTTGCATCATCTTCTTCTTCTTTGTATTAAGAGGACTTTAATAATCATGTCATTCGTCTACTCCATGTACGTCTCGCATACGGCTGAGAACGGTATAAAACGCACACTTAGGAAAAATTTGCCTCATTCATTTGGCAGCGGAGCTGGTCGCTGGGTATTCAACGTCCAACGATTTTGATTTTCGACGAATAAACATTTAGTAATGTCAAGCGATTATGATTATAAGAATGAGCAAAACTATCATTAATTTAATAATTTTATATTCCCTAACAGATCCTCAACTATCTTCTGGCCTTAAAGATAGTCCATCGTAAAACGATGCAACCGGGGCCGTGTCGTCATTTAATCCAAAAGGCACTTTCAGGGCCCACAAAGAGTTATAAAGAGTGTACAAGAGAATTTTCCCACATACTGACCATAAAATGAAACGGCCTTTTTCAGGGCCGCAAATCAATATCTCAGAGCATACAATTTTCTTACATACTGGCTTCAAACGAATATCTGAAACCCTTTTAACGCTAATAATAGCCACACAAGAATTTCCCTGACATTATAATGTATCACTTGCTTTAACGTAGTCTACGTCAACCGATCGTGTCTTGTACACAACCCCACTGTTTTTGTTTTGCTTTTGTGCGATGTGTGCACGCTTAGTAGATAGAAAGAAGATTTTGAAGATATTGATGAAGATTTTAAAGATTTACTGCAAAAGATGCAGCATTGAGATTAATGATTAAAGATTCACAAGCTGCTACAAGATTTTTTAAGATTGATTAACTGGCGATTTTCGATCATCTTGAATCTGGATTTAGATGTGTCGCAGTCCCAGTTCAGTGTTTACATTTTCAGAGTGGTCAAGTTCTTCGAATACTAAAAGTGTTTTTACAACATCTGGATATTCAAGTGATAACTTCTTTGGCATTCTATTACCTTGATTAATTGAACTTATCAAAGGATCTGGTTATAGCTCGAATAAAGACGTCATTTAGATTAATCGGCCTTTGTACCTAGCATGATGGGTACGACATTTTTTATAAGAAATTTATGTTAACACTCTGCTGCTTCGCCATTCGATTATTGGATTTTCACTGGAACAAGCTCACTTATTTGATATTCAATATATCTCTTGGTGTTAAGTACCATCTCTTTTGTTCCTTTGATAAATTCCAGCATAATTAGCCTACAGAATCGAATGCTTTGGGATGTTAAATTATGCCACAAAATGCATTTCTTGCTGTTCTGGTAATAAAGTTGTATTGGAGTTGTTGTCTCTGAGAGACGTCCCTGTCATCCTTATGATTTGGCGTTGATAGTGCCTGGTGGTATTGTGAATAGCCTGTAGAGTCATCCATTCCCAGGTGTCATCGTTGGTATTCATTTGTTGGATGATTTCCGCATCGATGATCTAAATGATTCTTTCGGCTGTAGGATTCATGAGTGCCTAGAATTTGACCTGAAAAGAAAGAAAGATTGAAAATTGCTTTACTGGAAAAACGTGTGGATATTTATGTCTACCTTATTTTTTTTATGATGACTGTTCGGTTGACTCGTCTGAAGGTGAGGAAACCTTTTTTCATGCTCTTGATTACATGGTAGCTCGGAAACCTTGATGGGTTCTTTTTCACTGTTTGCTCATATGCATATTTAGTAAAATTGCAATCTAAAAAAAATCGAATGCCTCTTCAGGTGTGAATCTTTGAGAGTCGTAAACAACTTAAATGCACTTTCCCGATTTTTGAGATATATTTCCAATCAAATTCACCATATTTGAATGCCATGTCCATATGCAATTTTTCTTGTGGCTAAAAGAGCCTTTTCTATAGTGTCAACATTACCGCCGAACATTTCATCGGTGATTTTTTCGCTTACTTCTATCACTAAGTTCGTCAAATTGTTTTTGATGGCCACTGCCAGTTGACGTTGAAGGTGTTTCTGCGATGTACTCTGCAAGTTCCAAATGACCGTTGAGCCAATCCTCATTGTATTTCTCGAAGCACTCTTGTGTGCGGTGAGTAGTTGCCACGCATTGTAACAATGTTGTGCTACGTACTTCAACTTTCTAAATAGCCTTCTTTGGAAAGATCAATATTATATTTTGCCCTGATATATTCAAATGCTTTTTTGCATTGACATTTGAATTTTTTTTGGATCAAAAAGTAAGACGATGCTCCTACGTTCCATATTATCAGAGACAATTCTTTTCAGATTTTTTTCGATTAAATAACTACTGCATAATATACACTGATAGGCAAAATAAAGTGCCCATTTCATCGTTTTTTCAATTTCTCTCATTTACTTGGTTCAAATTAAAGTAAACACACTGTATTTTTTTTATTATCTTATTTTTTATATTCTGTTTAAGATTCACTTATGGAACTACTGAAAAAAAGAAGTTTTACTTAAAGAAAAAAAAATCAATTTGTGTTGAAAAAAAAACAGTGACAAAATAAAGTGCCCACTTCATTTAGACTACAGAAATCATAAATAAAAGTAAAATAAAAGCATTTCAATAATTGATGTGTCCTCCTTTGGCCTTCAGGACCTCCTGCAGGTGCTTCGACATGCTCTCGACCAGGTTCTTTAAGTGCTGTGGATCTAGCTCTTCCCAGGCGCGCTCCAGGGCCTTAAAATAGTTATTTTTATTGGTAACACCAGTTTTGTCAACCCTGGCATCGAGAATCGCCCACAAATTCTCGATGGGATTGAGGTCCGGGCTTTGTGGAGGTTATTCCAGCGATTTGATCCGACAAGACCGGAAGAAAGACTTGGTCTTCTTGGCAGTATGCTTCGGGTCGTTGTCCTGCTGGAATATGAACTTCTCTTCAAGGCCCGTCTGGATCAGTGAAACCTCCAGATTTTCTCGCCGGATGTTGATGTAAGAATCTGCCGTCATTATCCCGTCGATTTTCCTGATCGCTTCACTCCACCCCACGAAAAACACCCCCAGACCATCACATTTCCCTCCTCCATGCTTCATCGTGCCTTGGATGTGGCGCTCCTGAAGCTCCTCTCCCGATCTGCACCAAACACGAACCCGCCGCTTTCGGTTAAACGGCTCGAATTTTGATTCGTCCGTCGGAGAACCGTTTTCCAGAACTGTAGGGAGCTTATCAACGTAGCTCCTTAGCAAACTTAAGCCGTTTGGCTTTGTTTGCCTTGCTGATAAATGGGCGCTTCCGGGCAAGTTTGCTATTCAACCCCTGTGCTACGAGACGGCGACGAACAGTTCGACCGGAAACTGATAACTGAAGGGTTTCCTGGATCTCGGGGATAGTTACCTTCGGGTTCTTCTTGACTTCGCGCATGATCTTGGTGTCCGTTCTCGCATCCGTTTTCCGCTTCCTGCCTCTGCCAGGGCGATCCACCACCACCACTGATCCAAACGTTTTAAGCTTCAGAAGAATTTTGCCAACCGCTGCCTTACTGATACTGTACTTCTTAGCGACAGACCGGTGCGATTCACCGTTTTGCACATCACGAACGACCAATTTTCGGATACACAAGGGAATTGCTTTCGAAAGCACTGCGTTCTCCATTTTTTTTACGTATACAAATGCAACCAGGTTGAGCCGTATACAAATGCAACCAGTATAATTTAGAAGAAACCAGTATAATTTAGAAGAAAAATTAGTAATCTCCATTTAATTCCAACTACCTTTGCTTATCTTCGACAGATACGCGTATTTCGTCTACAATGTGCAGACTTCGTTAAGTGTCTCGTACTAATAACCTCGACTTATTAATAGTCGAGGTTGATAGTACGAGATTTACTGCAATTGCATGAAATACGCGCTATCTGTCGAAGATAACCAAAGGTAGTTGGAATTAAATGGAGATACAATTTTCTTCTGAAACCATAGTATACAAATATTCCACTAAACAGACTCAAACCCTCTAGGATTCTTCAAAACAAGTCAAAATATCAAAACATAAACAACCGAGGGGTCTTCCAATGGAAACTTATCGAAAACATATCGATTTTTGAAGTGGGCACTTTATTTTGTCACTGTTTTTTTTTTCAATACAAATTGATTTTTTTTTCTTTAAGTAAAGCTCCTTTTTTTTAGTATTCCATAACCATGAAACTTAAAATGAATATAAAAAATACAATAAGTTTACTTTAATTTTAACCAAGTAAATGAGAGAAATTGAAAAAAACCAAGAGGTGGGCACTTTATTTTGCCTATCAGTGTACACGCTGTAAGCGTTAAAGCCGAAAACAATCTCATGATTTGAAAATATTGTCTTCGTCTTTTAAATGCAAGTAGGTAGTATGTAGTAGTTAGGTGGTAGGAAGTAGGTCGGTAGTGTGTAGTAGGTACTAGGTGTTTAGGAAAAATATATAACTGAGTATAGCTGGTAGAAATTTTAAAATGGCACATGATCAGAGAATTTCCTTTAGAATATATAAACAAGGTTATCGTGAAAATATTGAAAACTGGAAATGGGAAGAAAAATTAGTTTTTTCCATTTAATTTCAACTACTTCCTCGTACTAATAACTCGACTTACGAGACACTGAAGAAGTCTGCACATTGTAGACGAAATACGCGTATCTGTCAAGATAAGCAAAGGTAGTTGGAATTAAATGGAAAATACTAATTTTTCTTCTAATTTCTAGTTACAGGTATTCTACTAAACAGCTCAAACCCTCTAGGATTCATTGAAAACTGTTTAGTCCAGTTGAGTAGATACAGTTTCTATATGGAATGACTTAACAAAAACAATAATTAAGTGTGCAACATTTATAAGACTAAATTGGACATTTAACAGTTCCACCTTTCCAGAAGTGTTGAATTTGTACGATTTCATTGGTTTATGCTCGCATAATCGGTAATCGTAATTAACAAAAAAAATGAAAACAATCCATTTTTTCAACCTTGTGCTAAAATGACGTTCAACCGCAGCTATTCACAGCTGGATTCTCGTTCCGCACATACAGTATATCCAACAAACATCGGTGTTGAATTAGAGCTTGTTCAAACAAATTTGGAGAAGCTATTCAGCTATTCTAGAAGAAACGGCTGAATAGCTTCTCCAAACGCTAACGAAGCTCTAGTTCAACACCTATGTTTGTTAGATGACCCAAACTAAACTGTGGCGGAGGTCTCTTGATAGGCTGCTCGGCCCTGCTCGTTAGATATATTCCAACTTAGGCAAAAAAAAACTTTGTGCTCAATAATTGTCCATTTTGACAAATTTTTGTTAACCCTGTAACCTCAATAACATACTCATTTTAAGTTTAGACAATTACCTTTTTAACGGTGTATTAAATTCCAAAATTAGACCGTTATTTGCTGAGAAATTTGCATTTGTTTGAAATGCAATTTTCTACAATTTTCGTAAGCCTGATATCTCTGGCGCAAATAGTTTTCATCACAGAGGGCTGAAATTTTGGGAATCTAGGTTTGAACTATCTGGCTATTAAGTCTAGATTTTTTTTCAAAAGGGCGAATCTAACAATGAGAGGCTCTCTCCTCTCTCGCTCTCTTTCATTTATTACAGCGCCATTATAAATCCTTCGAGGGATTCTTTAGTACAGATAGAAACACAACAGTGCTGGCTACCATACTCTACAAAGAGTTGAATGAAAAAGTAACGCTGAATGGAATATGAATGAGAGAGAGTAATCAAGAGAATCTCTCAATTGCAGATTCGCCTTATAAAAAAACCCTGAAGTAGTTTACAAGACACGTCATTCAGAGCAAGTCAAATTTTCGATTTTTGGCCACCGCTTTCCCCATAGTGCGTTCTTTCCACGAAAGGTATCCCATCAGGCACAACAACAATTGCCGTATCGAACAGCACACAAACAACTCGCCGTCTTCGTCTTTTCGCCTATTGCGGCACCATTCCTTCCATACCGATAAGCTACATAATTTGCCTTTCGCTGATTGAATAATACGTTTCCTGAAAGAGCACTTTTGATTGAATTATAAGCGCGTTATATTCTTATTGGTCCACTCGTTGTGTCACCCACCGATCGCACGGCGTTGTCCCAGATGATGATGATGATGTTGGTGATGGGACTGGCCGCCGACGGAACGATCGCGGTCACTCTCATCCGCATGCATCCATGTGCACTCTTGTCCCCGGCTCTTCCACCACTTGGTATGATAGCATGGACGTGGTTTGTGAAAAAGAAATAATGTCGCAATTATGGCATTGCTGTAAGCATGGTTTGTTGTTTCAATATAGTTATGCTCTTCTCTGCTTTGTGAGTGAAGCTCTTTAGTGGGCTTCGTCCGTGCACTCCGTGCATCATCCAATAACAGCGAGTCGCATCGTTAGAGCCAGCATTCATTTCCTATACTGTTAGAGCTAAAGTAGGTACCTAAATATTACCTACTAAGTTGAAAACTGCAACAACCGACTAATGCAAAGTCGATGTTTGCTTCGCCAGTAAAGATTTTTTTCCATTTTTCAACTGGAACGACATTAACTTCCATCTAATGCCAACAATCCTCAAAACGGCGCAATGTAGCATCTGCATTCAGCAAGGCTGATGGATAAGTGGATGCTTACTCGATGGGTGCCGCTTGGGGCCAAGCCTTTTCCATGGTTCCTTCTTCTGTTACTTCGTGATGTGCCGAAGTTGGAAACCGTCATCCATCGGTTTCAATTCAATGAACTAAATATCATTTTGGCGGATTGCAACACTCTTAAGTGGGCTTGTCAAATATGCTGGTGAAGATTTAAATAGAGTTGAAGGTTGTGCGGTGGCGATGGAAATGTTAGAATGGTTTGAATAATCCACCGTTGTGATTTTTATTGGATGCATCAATTGGACACAGCTACCAAAATCTTCTCGACCTTCTATCAGTTTTCAGTACGTTCCTAGATAGAATATGTTCACCTTCACGATTTGAAAATCGATCAACTGTCATTTGCTCAGTTGTCAGATGTTGTCTAATATATTTATATATTTATATTTTGGTTTTCTTTTCAACCGGTTCACTGATATCCGTATTCAGCTCCAGAATATCCGTTGCACGAAATCCTTTCTTCGGAAAAGATAGCTTCGACTGCTTTCCTTTTGGGCATATTTGGCAATCGGCTCTAACTTCATTTTCCAGCTTGCTATCGGGTGCTAGTCCACTAGCAAGTTTCTTTAGATTCCTGGCACCAAGATGACCCATCCGTTTGTGCCACAGGTCAAAACTTCCAGCAGCATTGCACGATAAAAACACGTGTAAGTTAGTCACAGCTTGGTCCAGCTTGAATTGATTGTTAGAGTGGCTTCCGGTTGCCACCAGCTTGTTGCTTGGATTGTACACTTTGCAGCCGTCGTTCGTGAATGTTACTGAATATCCTTTCAGCACGATTCTACTGATCGATAGAAGATTTGTTGTTAACTCCGGAATAACTTGTACGTCACTGACCGCAATGCTGCTTTGTACATTTGAGCACGCCGGTTGAACATGTCCATCCATAGCCGCAATAACCTTACCGTTTGCTTGATTAAGATTTGTTAGCAGTTCCTTGTTGCTCGCCATATGCGCATAGGCCGCAGAATCGAAAATCCAGTCGTTCTTAAGAGTCACCCACAATTGATACATTGCGGATGCGTTGACGTAAATTTGACAGAAAAGCTATGGGAAAACTGTCAAATTCACGCAAACGCATCCGCAACGTATCAATTGTGGGCCTGCCATTATCCTTCTTTCCAAACGTAGACAACACCGTGCAAAACGTTTCGCCTTTTCTTGTATCCCTGCAATCCCTTGCGATCACATCCTTCATTTCGGGCCCTTGGATGAAGTAGGCTGCTGTTTTTGCTTCGAATGTTTTTCATGCCGTTTGTTAGTTGCGAAGGCTTGACTGTTTTTCATGATGCACTGTAGAGATTACCTGATTCACATAGTCTTCCATTGATCCACACGAATCCAAATCCGATTTGATCAGCTTGTGCAGTAAACCGATCTGCCGAGAAAGCCCTCAAATGTCGTTTCCAATTTGTTCCACGCAGCACGGGCCGATACCGCATCTTCGATGTGGACGTTAAATTTCCACCTTCTTTCTGTTTGGGCTTAACTGCATCCCAACGTCCTTGCAGCTGAAGATAAGTTTTCGCTGCGAACTTCCATGACGACCAGTTTTCGCGTCCAGACTGTTGAGAAACAATTAAGAATCTAAGCATGCCTAGTCCTGTCATGAATGTATCCTAGAAATCTAATAAAACTTTCATTTTATTGTCAACCACCAACCAGTACAGGTGTTCAATTAGTTTGCTCTGCTAATAGGTTATGGGCCCAGTCCAACCTAAACCTTAGTACATATTCTGGAAGCTGTTCAAGACAAGTCGTCAAGATGGGAGATGATGAAAAGTTCCTGCGAATCAAGCCTTTCGATGGTACGAATTTCAATAACTGGCGCTTCCGGATTCTGGCGTTTCTGGAGCAGTTAGAAGTTGTATACTGTGTCGAGAAGGAAGCTAACGAGGAACATTTCTGGGAAATCCTGGAGACGGATGCGGCTGCAGTCAAGCAAGAAAAAGAGCAGAAAAAGGCAAAGCGGAAGAAGGAAGACAACAAGTGCCGGTCGGTGCTGATTGGTGCTGTTGCAGATAGTCACCTTGAATATATCAAGGACAAGAAGACCCCGAAAGAAATTTGAGATGTGCTGCGCGAAGTTTTTGAGCGAAAAAGTATCACGAATCGATTCATACTCAAGCGAAAGCTGCTAGAGATGAAGCATGACGATCGAATGAATCTCGAAGCTCATTTTCTTCGATTTGACCAGCTGGTTCGAGAACTGAAGTCAACCGGTGCGAAAATAGACGAAGAGGATGTCGTGTGCCATCTCATGCTGACCATGCCGGTCTCGTACGACTCTGTGAACACGGCATTGGAAGCAGTATCCGAGAAGCTGACATTAGAGTTCATCAACGGGAAGTATCTGGACATCGAGTCGAAGCGAAAAGGACGAAAAGCATCACCAAGCCGTGAGTCAGATGAAGTTGCGTTTGCTGGGAAATCTGGAAAATTCAGACTGAAATGCTTTGGTTGTGGCAAGATTGGCCACAAACGAGCAGACTGTCGGGAATCGGGATCTCGCCAGGACGCTGAAAGGACGAAGGATAAGAAACACTCAAGATCTGGAGTTTTTGCGAAGACGGTCTCGTTTGTTGCACACTTAGTTTTTTTCGCCGAGAATCCAACAGCCGAATGTTTCGGCATTTCAGTTTACTAAGACTCGTCGAATAAATTACCGAGATTCAGCTAACAAATGGAAACTTTACCGAGAATCAGCTAACAAACGAAAATTTTACAGAAATATCAGCAAAAGTGACTGCCGAGTTGATCGGCTGTTGGAAATTTTGCCGAAGTAAATTGAGTATGTGCGGGTTCTGTGGCTGCTGAAAAGAAATTATGGTTTCTTGACAGCGGTGCTTCGGACCATATGTGCAAACAAAAGGAGCTGTTTGAAGATTTGAGGATGCTGAAGGAGCCTATCGTCATAGCAACAGCAAAGAAGGGAGTAAATCTTATCGCGAAGAACAGGGGCAGAATCAATGTCTTCTCTAACGTCGGAGGAAGGAAAATCCTGATACGTATCGAAAATGTCCTATTTGTTCCGGAACTGGCGTTGAATCTAATGTCTCTTCGAAGATTGGAAAATTCTGGCAAGAAGGTCATTTTTCACAAAGGAAAGATTCAGTTGAAGACGAGGACAAGGACGTCGTGGCTATCGGGAAACAAACTGGCGTACTGTACGTTATGGATTTCGAGTACGTAGCAACGGAGAACAGTGTCATGGTGACAGGCAGAGTTAGCAAGCAACTGGAGGTTTGGCATCAACGATTTGGCCACCTTGGACATGGCAATTTGTTGAAGCTTGTTAGAAACCAGATGGTCGATGGAATGGAGCTTAAGAATGCTGATGGAAACAACACCGAAGATATTGTCTGTGAACCATGTCTGGCTGCGAAGCAAACACGAGAACCGTTCGAAATTCGGGACGGAAAACGTACGTTGCGTCCGTTGGAGTTGGTGCACAGTGACCTCTGTGGCCCCATATCGCCTGTATCAGTGGATGGAATGGAATATTTCATCACATTCATCGATGACTTCACACACATGACCGTGATGTACCTAATGAAATCGAAAGACGAAGCAATGGACTACCTGATGGCTTATGAAGTAATGGCGAGTGCGCATTTCGGAATGAAGATATCCCGTTTGAGGTGCGATAACGGCGGAGAGTACGGAAGCAAGCAATTGAAGGCGTTCTGTAGACAGAAAGGCATCCGAGTTGAAATGACAGTTCCATATACGCCGCAACAGAATGGCGTTAGTGAACGCATGAACCGAACCATTGTTGAGAAGGTAACAGCAATGCTCACAGGCAGTGGAGTTACGAAGCGGTTGTGGGGTGAAGCCGTCTATACTGCGGTTTACCTGACGAACCGCAGTCCTACCGTTGCGAATGCTGAAAATAAAACGCCGTTCGAGCTGCGGAATAAGAAGAAACCAGACGTGAGTAATCTACGAATTTTTGGAGTGGAATGTTACGTGCATGTCCCGAAACAGAACCGGAAGAAGCTAGACGCCAAGACAGAGAAGGCCATGTTTGTAGGTTACGCACCAAATGGATATCGTATTTGGAATGGAAGAAAAGTATTTGTTGCACGTGATGTTGTGTTCAACGAGAATCGATCGGGAATGAAGGTTGAAAATGAAGATGATGACAAGTTAATCTTGATACGGCACCAAGGCGATGGTGAGCTGATGCAATACACTGTTCAACAACCGGAAATACACCAGATTGAAGATCTCGAGTTACGCAGGCAGAATATAGAAGAACAAGATTTTTCCGAGGAGCATTCAAGTACTGAAGAGGAGCTGGATAGTACGTTGATTGGCGAAGCGAATGGAGAAGACAGTAGTAGCTGTGAGGTTCGTCGAAGTAACAGAAATCGTTGTCCACCGGCATGGCATGAAGACTACAGAATCTCGGCATTTGCGCTTAGTGCTGAAGAATTCGTCGACAATATTCCAAGCAATATGGCTGAGTTACGGAAACGAGATGATTGGATATTATGGAAAGAAGCCATCAAGGAAGAGTTGCTATCGTTGGAGAAGAATCAAACATGGAGTCTCACGAAGCTGCCACCTGGACGGAAGGTCGTAAGCAACAAGTGGGTATTCACTATCAAGCGAGATGGTAATGGAGACGTTATACGTTACAAAGCACGACTAGTTGCCAGGGGTTTTACGCAAGAGAAAGGGTTCGATTATTCGGAAACTTACTCACCCGTAGTAAAGATGACTACACTAAGGATTTTGCTGGCACTGGTTAATGAGCGAGATTTGCATGTACATCAAATGGATGTGAAGTGTGCCTTCCTGAATGGAAATCTAGCGGTGGAGGTTTACATGCATCAACCTGTTGGCTTCGAGGTAGGTGATCAAGTATGCTAGCTGAATAAAGCAATTTATGGTTTGAAGCAAGCATCGAGGAGCTGAAACATGCGATTTCACTCATTCATCACTGAGATGGGATTCAAACAAAGCGAACATGATCAATGCTTGTACTACTGGTCAAATCAACAGGTCACCGTGTATCTTGTTATCTATGTAGATGACATTCTGATAGCCAGTTCATCGTTGCCTGTAATCGGAAGTCTGAAGAAAAAGTTATCCAAGGAATTCGAAATGAAGGATCTGAACGAGATGCAGACTTTTCTTGGACTCAACGTTCAGCGAGATAGGACGAATGGACTGATGATGATAGATCAGAAGCAGTATGTGAGGAAAATTCTCGAACGAGTTCGAATGGAGGATTGTCGATCAGCGGGATCAGCGGCTATTCCAATCGATCCTCATTTGAAGCTACTGAAGTGTGAAGATGAATCCCAATTTACAAAGAAGCCCTTTAAGGAACTCATTGGTTGTCTGATGTACTTAATGATTACGTCGAGGCCGGACATTTGTGCAGCAGTAAGTTATTTCGCTGGTTTTCAGTGCTGTGCAACCGATGAGCATTGGACTTATCTAAAGCGAATCCTGATGTACCTGCGAGGGACAGCTGATTACAAACTGATGTTTCGCCGTTCTTCTATACCAGAAACATTATGTACGTTTGCGGATGCGGATTGGGGACATGACCCAAACCACCGACGATCTGTGTCTGGAGCTACAATTTCATGGGCCACAAGGAAGCAAGCGTCTGTGGCCTTATCTACAACTGAAGCCGAGTTGATGGCCTTGTGTCAATCAATCTGTGAAACAATTTGGGTCGTTAATTTGCTGAAATCCTTGGATGTCGTGGTAAAAGTTCCTGTAACCATCTACGAGGATAATCAGTCCTGCATTGCTATCTGTGTAGAACCACGAAAGCACAGGAGAATCAAGCATATCGATATCCAGTACTTTTTCGTGAGAGAACTGATCCAGAAAAACCAAGTAAAATTACAATACAAGCCCACCAAGGAGCAGACTGCCGATATAATGACGAAGGGTCTTGCTGCACCTAGATTTCGGAAGCTGCGTGATTTACCCAAATTTTACCCATTAGGCTTTTTGACGTTTAATCACCTTTCCTTTTCTAGCACATGCAGAGGAATTATGGTTTGTTTTCCTCCAAAAGATTTTCCTTCTTACTTGCACTCCTTTGTTTTAAATGGCGCTGTAGTGTGCGTGCGTTCAAGGTCACTTATCCTAATTGGTATTAGAAATGTAATTACCCAACGTTGAGTTTTCATCTTATATTATGTTATCGGTTGAAAACTGAATTTATCGTCTAGCGACAATCTATTTTACTCTCGTTTTGTACGTTGCATCTGATGCGCAATACAACGCGCTACTTCCGACATTAGGTACGACGTATGGATAGACAGTAAAATCGATTGTCGCTATTCGATACATTCGGTTTTCAATTGAAACGATAATACCTCATTTGAACTTAATGCACAAAACATGCGAGATGGGTGGAAAAAACTTAATTTTGGGTACTTCTTTCTTAGCGTGTAAGCAGTTTTGCGTGACGTACTACATGGACATTCCCTATTGTATGTTGTTGGCCATCGAGGAAATG
>JASCZW010001442.1:0-67029 GCA_034211315.2 Aedes japonicus
TAGACGTCATTGGATCTCAACTACACATCGTATAGATCACTGCACGATGACGTCAATGCAGTTTTGACAGTTCAGAGAGCTTAGAATATTTTCGATGAGATCGGTTTGAGATTTTGCAGTCTAAATTTATTACGATTGAAGTAAACTTGCAGGAAAACATACACGAGTGCTTATTGATATCTCTTTGATAATCCTACGGAGCATATTTGGTTAAATTTGGACCGAAATATAATCAGCAGAAAACTGGTTAGTTTGACAATTTGTTATTCTTGCGTCCAGGGTCGAATTGGCTTGAGTATCGTTCCTGCAGTTGCCAGAATTTGTCTCCAGAAAACGTAACTTTTACGATGGCCGTGAAATTTATCCGCAGGTATTTGATTGTATTAAAAAAAACATAAAACATGTTCAGGTAACGTATTTCGCAATTGACAATAGATTATTTTTATTTTGTATGCAATTTATACAATCTCAACCAATTTGTGATGAATTCTATAGCATAAAAAGCAAACATCTTTCTTTAAGCTATGCACATTATGAAGCTTTCTTTACATTATTAAAATTCGATTGATGGTTGTGAACGTGGCAGAATATTTCTGATATTGACTGATTTTTACAGTTCACAAAGCATTCTTGAAGTTCGAATCACGTTCCTGAAGTAATGGATTCCTTATGCCATTTTCAGGCGTCCTAGTACTTGAAGATTTTTGTTTTCTGAATTTCATATTATAAATAATATATAAACTTTGGTATTGGTAGACAAGTCAACAAAAAGCTGCTGTAATTGCACTTGTTCTCATAGAAAAAAAATCCCCTAATAGTGAGAGAAATGTGATGTTAAGAAGAGAGATTAACTTATTCTAGGCAAGGTCTTCTAGAGTCCACCCTTCTATGCATACTTCAACAGTGTCCTTGTTTTCCCTTACATTTATTTGTTCCGTGGTCCTCTGTCTACATAATTATCCAGAACGGCTTGAAAATCTTTTCTCATGCACCAACTCTTAATTGAGTGTAACTGCTGCCGGCAGCCTCTTGCTTATTCGGCAATCGTTTTTTTAACTGCCTGTGAATTTTTGTTTGATGTTGACAACGAAAACAGCAGCATTTCCAAATGCATGGCTCATTTGAAGGTCAATTAGATCAAAATTAAATAAATCAGTTGTCACGTGAATACACCCAAAATAAAAAAGCAAGATTGTAATGCAATTTCGCATGATTTGGTTTCATTTCTCGTAATGGATCGCAACCGGAGAAAGAAGCAACATTGGTCGTGGGCAAAAAGCAACACATCAATTCGATTAGAAAAATTCAATGTGTGCGTGATGTTGTACAGTTGTTTAGTAGTAGTAAATTCAATGGTGCACAAAAAAGATTTCCATCCGCTACCGAGAAGTTCGAACCGCGACCGTCAGCATGACGGCTCTTCATTGTAACCATCCAGTCACCACAACAAGCTGAGGTGAATGGAATAAAAGTCCTACAGTTTCTTCGGTTTTCTTGAGGCACTCAACGCAACAACCAGTGTGTAACGTAACAATGCAGCAAATTTCGGTCGGTCACTACTTACTTTGCTTCGTTTATTTCGCTTATAAACCGCATGGTGACTTGATGAGAGGGCGATAGGAGTGTGATGACGAGTGCAGATAAAAATAGAACACTTGACAGCGGAATAGCAACAGAGGCATACGGCGTAGCGGCGTTCTGTGCCATTGTCTCGCCACCCATATTGAGAAGTTGTTGACGGTTGGGCAAAAACCCAACGGTTGCTACGATTAATGTCGAGGCAACTTTGTGGGCAATAATAAAGCGATAACCACTTGCACACACGGTGGCATGGCTTTGTTTATACCATAAAAGCTTTGTGTGGAACACTGATGGGCAAATTTGCCTTTTCAGAATCATTGCGGATTTCTCAAGATATGATTGCAGAAACTGCCAAATTGCAATTTTGCATTTTTTGCTACAATTTCCAATTTTTGGGTGTACATTCAGAGAAGTAGTTTGATGGAAAACTACATTAGAGGCTACAAAATCGGATGCCGAGAATAGTCCACATTGCCGAAGCCAACATTTACTCTATTGATAATGCCTACCTTATGCGTGTTTTCAAACTATGCACCCAAAAGTTGAAATTGTAGCAAAAAATGCAAAATTGCAATTTTGCAGTTTTTGCAATCATATCTTGAGAAATCCGCATGATTCTGAAAAGGCAAATTTGCCCATCATGTTCCACAAAGCTTTTTAGTATAAACAAAGCCATGCAAGTGTGTGCAAGTGGTTATCGCTGTGTGCCTAGTGCCTCGACAATCGCAGCAACCGTTGGGTTTTTGTTCAACCGTCAACAACTTCTCAATATGGGTGAGACAATGGCACAGAACGCCGCTACACCATATTCCACTGTTGCTATTCCGCTGTCAAGTGTTCTATTTTTATCTGCACTCGTCATCACACTCTATCGCCCTCTCATCAAGTCACCATGCGGTTTATGAAATAAACGAAGCCATGTAAGTGTGTGCGACCGAAATTTGCTTCATGTTGTAACGTTGAGTGCCTCAAAAACCGAAGAAACTGTAGGACTTTTATTCCATTCACCTCAACTTGTTGTGGTGACTGGATGGTTACAATGAAGAGCCGTCATGCTGACGGTCGCGGTTCGACTCTCGGTAGCGGAAGGTAATCTTTTTTTTTTGTGCGCCATTGAATTTACTACTACTAATCAACTGTACAACATCACGCACACATTGAATTTTTCTAATCGAATTGATGTGTTGCTTTTTTGCCCACGACCAATGTTGCTTTCTCTCTCCAAGTTGCGATCCATTACGAGAAATGAAACCAAATCATGCGAAATTGCATTACAATCTTGCTTTTTTATTTTGGGTGTACCATAGCGAATTTAAACTGCAAACTTAAAAACGGATCTTCTGAGTAGAACGGATTTCCGTGGATCTGGAAAAAGTCAAAATGCAGTTATTCTGTGTTTATCTCCAAAATCCGTTTCGGGTCAGATAATGAAATTCGTGATACGAGGTAGGCATGCTGTTGACTATATATCTGCTCGAAGTTTCCAATATTTCTAATGAGCTTTTGCAAACAAAGCTTCTAAGTTCGGTTTCTCGAAATTATTAGATTGCGTGAGTTTTAATAGTTTTCCAGAATCCAACGAATCTTTGTTTACATTGTCACATTCAGAGCAGATATACAATGAATAAATCATTTTACTTACCTTGACTATAAACTATAAGTAGCACAGTTTTTGTTTTTACAAACTAATTAATTGGTGTTCTTCTAGAAGCTAACATTATATTTTTAGGTAGTTTACCTGGCACGTTACACGATGATGTCCAGTGCACAAAAACCCGAGTGACAACAACTTTCTAGCTAAACTTTTCAGAAAGGCTTTTGTACCGAATGTGAATAACTGGCAAGATTTATTGTTCGTGGATAAGAATAAAAGTTATTATCTGGCAGAATATAATTACTCTTCAGATAATGTTGTCAATTTGCGGTAAAGTTTTGTGCTAAGCCAGAAACTGACACCGTTCAAAGTAATTGTTTACGTTTGTTCCAAATTACATTTTTCAATATAAATATTTTTTTATAATACATATATAGAACTATTATCTCGCAGTCGTAATTGTAAACATACTCAACAACAATTTGTTTAAATCATTCAGAGAAGAAATTGTTTTTTAATAGTATAGGCCCATATTCTAATGATATGCGCTAGTATTCAAACGCATTTCAGGGTCATTAATACATATGAATAATAACTTTCACAGCACGCATACAAACGCAAATTCATCACTCACTCACACAAACGCAATTCCGAAAGAACGCATACACGCGCAAAGCGTATCACGCACACACGTGTTATATTTATGGTACGTTGGTATCGAGGTTGTTGTCTTTGCTGCTGCAGTTTTTGACACTATGGCATCGATCAATTGTTCCCAGCAAGAAAAATGTTAGAGTTAGACGTAGTTAGAACTTTGTTAGACGTTACCAACATAAAGCTTTCTGCACAAGTTGCATGCTTTTAGGAGGAAATTGTAAAGCTATGCTGTCATTCTCTTCTCAGTAAGCTCAACCATAATAAGTCGAGATTCCCACTGATGACTTGAAAGTGTGACATCACATACCATTCCAAAACATCGAGTCGAAGTCTTACGGCGTGAGAAAAATGTTGACAAGATGTTTTGGAATATATAAAGATGTTTCATCTCCGTCACTTCAGTGGGCGCCCGGCCTAAAGCTTCATGATCTGCCTAAGTGGATTTCAGCGTTGCCAGAGCATCTGCTTTAATTCCTGTTCCTGAATTTAATTTAATTTTCATAGTAATTAATTTACGGTAGTAATAATACTAATTTTGTCATATTAACACTTCTAAGGGATGTTACATAATTTTCAGGTCCTAAACATACGGTTGCTTTGGTATTAAATAATTTCAGAACTAGATCTTTACAGAAATTTTCGCCAAGACGAATGTTTTAAGATAGCCATTTGCTTGAATTGATTAATTGCTCCTCAACTACAGAGAAGGATTTACAGGTTACTTAAAAATAACTAGCTCAGAGCAATATTTCCAATAATAACTATCATTCTATGAATCTCTTTATTTTTGTACACAAAAATTCAGAATTTCAACAAAGCTACTTGAGAGCTTGAAACGGAAATTTCTGGTAATGTTTTGAAACGCACTTTGAAAAAGATTACTGAGCAATTACAATTTATCTGTACATTCACGCACCAAACCTTAGTGACCTACAAATTTCTTTGCCTAACATACACCATCTCTGATCAAATATTTTTCGACATTATTCGATTATATCGCTGCTACTAAAGCATTAGTTCAGAAACCTAGAGCAGTTGTTAAATCGTTTTTATATAAATTTGATTTATTATTCATATTTATTGCTTCCAACAGCTCCAATCTCGAATATACTTTCTAGACCAGAATTTGAGCTCTGCCTTCTTCAGTATTTAAATGTATACGTACGGCTATAAATTTAAAGGGTTTCAAATCGTGTGTTGACAACCTGGATGGAGGATGCGACTAACCTACGATTCATATGATCACAAAAGACTGCTATCTTACCAGTCTGCTGGTGGCGCTGGTTGACGTACTCTGGACAATGTTGTCAATTTGACAATAGCGAAGTAAGGTGATGCGACTTAAATTGTGTACTGTGTAATCGTGTTTAATTTATAATTGCAGTACACTTTGGGTTCATTTCTGCATAGCAATATATTTTGAGCAGCATGGTGAGCATTAAAGAGTCAGTTTTTTTTCGTAATTTCAGCCTAACATTTGCATTTACTTCTGAACCTCAACTATTTCCATGGAAGACTAGCGCGCTTATAAGTACTATTTAAATATATTTTAATTATTTCGTTTAGTGGTATATTGATTAAACGTTCTATTTTTTCCGAAATTATCAAACCACCCAGGTAACCAACAAGCAGTTTCAAAGTGTCTTTACGGCAGCCTATCAAGCAATTAAGTCGCCTTAAAGGCAACATAAATGTCACTTTTGGCCCAATATACGGTTGCTTAACTGCAATGCTATGATAATGCTACATTAATGATATTTTGAATTCGAAATGCTTATAACAGGCTATAAGAATTTTAATAGCATTTGAAATCGAACTTTACAACAGGTAGCATTCAAGATGCTGATATAATGCTAGTATAACGCTTGTTATATCTGAAATTCAGATTAAGGGTTGATTCACTGCATATGCTAATGCTTATTGGTTACCTGGGCGGGCTCTACGATAACTTAATTTTACATCTTTGATATGTAACTAGAACGGTATAACGAAGCTTTTGAAAAAATATCTTCTAGAATAATCTGTTGCTTTAAGGAAAAAAACCATGTTCTTTACAGAAGTTTTATCTATGATAAATGGAATGATTTTCAATGTTTTTCAGCTTATTCAAAACTATCGCATAACGAAAAACAATTTGCTATATAGTCTAAATCTATATTTCGATTGTAAGATATATTATCACATTTAATGTTATTGTTATCGAATAGTTTAATCTCCTTTTCACCATACAACCTCTACATTAACACATACTGTTTATGTTTGCCATATTGTCATTGAAAGGTATTTTATTATCTGCACTCGATCTGCATTATATACCAAGTTTTTGGCATAGACTACACTAATAAAAGGTATATTTTTAAAGTCAACAATACTGTTCACAAGTGAATTAAAAATTCAGTTAGAAAGTAAAATCTACTTTATTAAATTGCAACATACCCTTCACGTAGACCGATAAAACTGCTCACTTACAAATACATATTATAATGATCAGTATTATAACATGAGTCATACATTTTGTGATAATAAACAAATAATGACGTATTGTTAAAATAGTTTCCTATTTTTTTGTTTATCGTGACCATAATTCCTATCTTTCCTTGGTTATATCATTCAATGAATGAGCAATGGATATACTATACGGCACTGTTAATTTCTGGTTTATTAAATCATTATCATGTATTGAAAACGCTATTTATGGTTGTTGAAAGTTTGAATGGTTTGTTACATTACACCAGCATTATGCACGGATAATTCGTTTAATGGTGATTGCAACATGAATGGAAAATGTATAATAATGATCATACAGCTAATGGTAATTTTCTATTAGTATTCAGCATATTGTTATTTAACCTTTCACTATCTGAAATATTGTTTAAACTATAAAGAGGATTTTTAGTTCAAGACAAAAACTTATTTTATAGAGTAAAGTCCTAAGATTTGTAAATTTTCACTTAAACTTTCGAAAATAAATTATAATGTTCGATCTAAATATCACGTATGATGTTGGTGAGTTTTATTACCATCAATAATTTTTATTGATTATTATTGATCTTATATTGGGCTCACAATGTATTGCTCTAATCTTGACTTCTAAGACGTACGAGTCAGGTAAGAGTGAAATATCGGTATATTAGAATGATGTTTATTATTGAGTATTATTTGAACTTGAGAGTAAATATGATTCTTTCTATTTACCAATTGATACAGTCTTTCTTTATATGAACATTCATACATTAAGTTTTCACTGGAAATATCATGTTTGTCATTTAAATTCCAGAAACTCAATATCACGTAATATAGCTTGTTGTCTGGATGAGGCATTACATAATATTGTAAAATTTCTCAATTGAAATGACTAATTACAACACTGCCTGTGAACCAAGCTATATTAGAAAATATTGTAGTGATATATGTATAGATATTTTAATAGTTTGTCAGGCTTTTGATTTCATGCAAATTTATAAAAAAAACTAATTCTTCTAATTTGGTGAATTTATGTTAGGCTTGCTTTGCTGCATCAAATGACGAACACTTGGTCCATAATTCCAAACACTATTCAAAGCTTTTTTTTATCATAGGCTGCCCTGCAACTATCTGTACGCAAGATTCAAATGTAGGAAAACGTAAAGCGAGATGTTCAATAATTTGTCACAATATTTGTATCAAAACCAAAACGATTCAACGTAAAGAGGCATTTTAACAAGCCTTTTGAACTACTGTTACGAGAAATTTTCATATAAGCCATAAGACCAAAATGTTTACTAATTAATTAAAAAGCAATGTCCGCATTTTGAATAGTCAAGGTCTCGATTACCTTAAATCGAATTACATTATATAGGGATATCCCCAGGGATTGGATAGTCCAGAAAAATATGGATATAGTTATTGGTTGAGCAAGCACCAGCACATTGGCCCAAGCTAAATAAACAATCCATAAAAAAACATAACACGCAACGAACAATCCTTAAAATATTCTGTCAAAATAACACAACGAATCCAAACCATAACAAAGATTCTAGTAACGGTATAAACAATATTTATAATTTACCCAAGTAACCAAACGCATTAGATTATTGCACATATTCAACCCAAAATCAACATCGGTAATGCGGGATCGCATCAATTCAACAGTTGTCAAGTAATGAAGCGTTACATTAGCTTAAGAATGTAGTTATGCATTATCAATACAATAATGCTACTCATATTTATGATTTTTGTGCTAACGTAAGAACAGCATTACACTCAACGGAAACGCGACGCGAGTACGGACACAGCACTTATAGTTCTTACAAACGAAAAAGGAATTCAAAATTTACCTTTTTATCCGACCGGTTTCGAGCATGATGCAGCTCATCGACGGGGAGATGTCCAGCTGATGACACAAAAGTAAAATTGCTTCGTACTTAGCACAGTACACGTCGAAGAGGTGGGAGGGGGGTTTGTTGGGTTGGATCTATTTGATTTGCCGTTTCGTCAAGTGGAAAAGAGACGAAGCTATAGGAGCTTCGTCCTCGTTCATCAGCGGCTGCTCAGCGGTGGCGATGTACATGGATTCCCAGGCATTCAGGTGGAAACCTTTCTCACGCACTTTTAATTTTCGCATGATCCCAATCTATTCTGTGATCTGATCCGGTAGAGTGTGCTGCTACACTTGACTCATTGGGCCTTTCGTTATCAACGGCGTTTCTATGTTCCCTCAAGCGGACTTTAAATTTTCGGCGGGTTTGACCAATGTACACCGCCGGGCAATTTTACACGGGATTTCATAAATACCCGACATTTCGTCCTTCGGAACCTTATCTTTGAGGGCACATAGAATGTCTTTCAGCGTGTTGTTGCTTTTGTAGACCGCCTGAAAACCATGATCCTTCATAATGTTCTGAATGGCGTTAGTAACCTTAGGGTAGAACGGTAAACTAATCCTTTGGTTCTCGGATTTTTCTGGCTCAAGTGTAGTCGCGTCTTGTCGATGTTTTTTGCGTTCGTGTTTTCGGATGATTTTGTTGACAAATTCTTTATCATACCCATTCAGTTCAGCGGCCTCGTGGATTTTCGCCCTTTCAGCTTCGAACTCTTCCTTTTCCATTGGTATGCTAAAGAGCCGGTGTGCCATTGAGTGAAAAGCGGCTTGTTTTTGGGAACCGTAATGGTTCGAATCAGAAGTGATGTAGCGGTCGGTGGATGTCGGTTTTCGGTAAATCCACGTCGACGACATTTTTGCGATAGTGAAGGAGCGCTACCTGCCGCAAATAATTGATCTGCTGAATTCCCAACATAGGTCGATTAAGTTCACGGTCGAGCGAGAGACTGATGGAAAACTTCCATTTCTCGACTTGTCAATTACCAGAAAAGACGACGATACCCTGAAGTTTGGGATTTACCGAAAACCGACATCCACCGACCGCTACATCACTTCTGATTCGAACCATTACGGTTCCCAAAAACAAGCCGCTTTTCACTCAATGGCACACCGGCTCTTTAGCATACCAATGGAAAAGGAAGAGTTCGAAGCTGAAAGGGCGAAAATCCACGAGGCCGCTGAACTGAATGGGTATGATAAAGAATTTGTCAACAAAATCATCCGAAAACACGAACGCAAAAACATCGACAAGACGCGACTACACTTGAGCCAGAAAAATCCGAGAACCAAAGGATTAGTTTACCGTTCTACCCTAAGGTTACTAACGCCATTCAGAACATTATGAAGGATCATGGTTTTCAGGCGGTCTACAAAAGCAACAACACGCTGAAAGACATTCTATGTGCCCTCAAAGATAAGGTTCCAAGGACGAAATGTCAGGTATTTATGAAATCCCGTGTAAAATTGCCTGGCGGTGTACATGGTCAAACCGCCGAAAATTTAAAGTCCGCTTGAGGAACATAGAAACGCCGTTGATAACGAAAGGCCCAATGAGTCAAGTGTAGCAGCACACTCTACCGGATCAGATCACAGAATAGATTGGGATCATGCGAAAATTAAAAGTGCGTGAGAAAGGTTTCCACCTGAATGCCTGGGAATCCATGTACATCGCCACCGCTGAGCAGCCGCTGATGAACGAGGACGAAGCTCCTATGGCTTCGTCTCTTTCCACTTGACGAAACGGCAAATCAAATAGATCCAACCCAACAAACCCCACCCTCCCACCTCTTCGACGTGTACTGTGCTAAGTACGAAGCAATTTAACTTTTGTGTCATCAGTTGGACATCTCCCCGTCGATGAGCTGCATCATGCTCGAAACCGGTCGGATAAAAAGGTAAATTTTGAAGTCCTTTTTCGTTTGTAAGAACTATAAGTGTTGTGTCCGTACTCGCGTCGCGTTTCCGTTGAGTACAATAATGCTACTTTAGCAATGTCTTATGGCATTACAAAAGATATAGCATTAGTTCGATCTTAGTAGGGCCCTTTTCAGTTTTAATCCAACTTCAATGATGCACTAGACGTAAAACATATGCCGTATATATGCATGCTATTACAGCCTCGTGGTTACTTGGGTAGCTTGAGCTCCGAAAGTAGAAGAAAGCACAGAAAATTATAAAATGCCGATGAAAGTTTCAATAATTAAAAATTACAAAATATATTTTACAAAATCTAGGCACCAATTCTTATACGAGCTTTTCTACTATTTTCATCGTAGAGGGTTTGAGCTGTTTAGTTGAATACCTGTAACTAGAAATTAGAAGAAAAAACAGTATTTTTCATTTGATTCCAACTACCTTTGCTTATCTTGGCAGATACGCGTATTTCGTCTACAATGTGCAGACCTCTTCAGTGTCTCGTACTAATAACTCGACTTGTCGAAGAAGTCTGCACATTGTAGACGAAATGCAGCTTTCTGTCAAGATAGTTGGAATTAAATGGAAAATACTAATATTTTTCTAATCTCTACCCGACTAGAGGAGCATAACAGAAAAAGTATAAAATTATAACATGATGATTTATATTGAACTCATTATAATAGGATTTTGTTCAGCCTTTCAATCTGCAAAAAAATACTGTTACCTAATTATATCTTATTATGTTTCAATATTTTTTTCTAATATAAAACAACAAAATTATATCTGTTAGAGATTTGAATTTATTAACAAATTTATAACAATATTAGCAACATTTTCAAGTAGTGATTTTTTACGTTTACAGTTTCTTTATTGTATTCTTTTTGGTATTGATCTTCTACAGGGTTATATTCAAACATATCAATCAATTTGAGTTCTTGATTTACAAAGCGAAATAAATTTGGTTGTATGTTCATTGCTTTCCTTATTTGAAATTAAAACACTAACACATAATCGAAGTGTATCGTTAATACATCTTAATTTTTGAATTTCTGAAAAATCATATGTGTACATATTTCCGCAAACTTTATTTGTTGTTAAAACTGTTCCTAGAATATAAACATTTTTTTTCAAATCGATCAACAATCGATCAATACTCATGAAATCACCATCTAAATTAATAAATGAATCGTCATATTTAAAATTCTTACATACATCTTTTGTACAAATTCTTATCCCTTTATAATAGTATTTTTCAATATAGCAGAACTTAACATACCGTAGTTTCAAATCAACATCCACATTTTCCGGTAACGTGTATTGATTATTGTTATTAAACTCTACGTTAGAGTGTATGGGATTCCAAAATTTCACTATCCAATCCTGGATAGGTGAATTTTGTACTTCCTTAAAGTGACATATTCTATTCAATATGAATTTGTTGGAAACTTGCAGGACAGGATGATTCTTCGAAGTCTGAAATCCTATGAGCATACCGTTGCCATTTTCATATGGATATAATGACGAGTTCCAAAGCGCCCCAAGGTTTCGAACGGTTTGTGCCAGGTGTGTGGTTAAATGGACGTTATATACCATATTTTTTGTTCCATAATGCTTTTCAAAATCTTTAACAAACATATTTAAATATTTTTCACAACAAGAAAGTGTAATTCTGGAAATTTTGAATTCAAGAAGCTGGAACACACTTGTACTTAAAAGCATTATATGATTCATATACTTGGATGGGAGTAAGTCGTTAAAGCATGGGTAAATACAGTGAAAAAGTATTGTTTCCCATTCACTTGCCTTGAATTTCGAATATTCAGCTATACTCCTTATCCGTCTTGGGAAACTGCTTGGTAATCGAACACTTTGTAGCCTTTGTTCTATCAACTTTTTGTTATTTCCAATGTAGTATGATTGCGATTTATTCTCAGCGTCACTTTCAATAAGCAGATGCCATATAAGCTTCATGAGGCCTAAATTAACTAAATGCATATAATCTGGGGGCAGCCCTTTGATTATGTCAAAATCCGGAATGCCAGTTAATAAGCTTAAGCCATTTATTCCCAGAATAGCTTCCTTTGTATTTGAATCATAAACTTGCAGCATAAGTTTTCTGGTAAGTTTGTCATCTCGATGCTTGAATTGTTGATAAGGGTATCGGATTTGATTGTTGATTACTTTTCCGGGATGCAGACATATGGTACATCCGAATTTCCCGTTAAACTGCTTTGAACAGAAAACTTCGCATCTGCCTACCGAGTCCAAACAATTTTGAAGAACTAATATTTTATAGTGTTCGGATCCAATTTGGATACCTTCGCGTAGTCGTTGGGTTTGTTGAATAAAATGTTTATGGAATAGAGCCATATTCGGTTTTCCTGTGTTAAACCACAGGGCACCAATCATGAGGTTGTTTTTATCGAATCTCAATCGAGGAGGCAAATTGTTGATTGTAACAAATAGAGGGTAGAGTGGTTTTTTGGTTGAACTTCTATATGCTGCAGCACCGTCTTCATTTAGAGAAAGTTTAATGAATTTGCTATATTAGCGTGACATAGTTGCTTGTGCTACAAGTCCTCTATTAATGTCACAAATATCGTTATCAATAACATGCTTTTCGTATGTTTTTATCTGTTTTGAATATTTCAAAATAGTTTCGCGAATTTGCTGTTCTATCGAGAATACTATAAAGAAATCTTTGTTTTTCGCATTACAATTTGCCACAGGGCACTTAACTTCTGCACTGGGTACACCATTATACCTAAAAAGTATTGAATAGAAATGATATTGATCAATATGGAAAAATATTTATTTGAATCATACCCATATTGATAGCATTTTGCAGAAATAAACACGGTACTGTTTCATAACCATTAGAAACATTTACGTGAAAGAGTGTTTCGAATAAACGTCTGCAATGCTTTATCCTGAAGAAACAC
Source organism: Aedes japonicus (assembly GCA_034211315.2). Classification (NCBI taxonomy): domain Eukaryota; kingdom Metazoa; phylum Arthropoda; class Insecta; order Diptera; family Culicidae; genus Aedes; species Aedes japonicus. Next base: position 13,052 of record JASCZW010001442.1, read on the forward strand.
GGTTGTATCCTGATAGCTATTTTGGCCGGATTAGCATCTTGCCATTACTGTAAAAAGGCTATCGGAGTCGGTACGCCGCCAACAACGTGCAGGTGGTTCCAATCGTAGAGGCACGAACCCTCCCAACACGCCAGAGGTCCGCCCAATTGAGAAATACTGGGCTATTGTCGAGCGGAACCTCAAGAGAAGACCAGATAACTGCTAACGGATCGACAGCTAGTTCATAGGCAAACTGGCTTTCTGCGGCGATGAAGGTGGCACAAGCGTGGCTGTACAAAAATCTAATGGCTGAGGTCACGCGTGAGTTCCGGCATTTCGCGATTTGGAACAAGCGTGAAGCCTCAACTGAATATTTTTCCTGAATTTTTATGACTAATTTGAACTTGATAAAAGAAATTTAATTTGATTTCTATTAAATATAACGATTTCACATCGATTTACACGCGTTTTTCCCATGGTCGACCAATATTTGTTCGTTTCACCATGTATCACGCTTTATTATCGGTAATGGAATTATGTGGAAGCTAGAAACAAAACAAAACCAAACCTTTCTTTCCTTTAATGTAATAAAACAATTTAGAGGTAACTTTTTTAAAACGCGAGTGTACTTTTGTGAACAGTTGCTTTCGCAATCTATTGCCTTTCTCCTACGGGAAGGTCCATTATTATGTCACGCAATAAGAGAGTGGGGGGGGGGGGGGGTTGGGATTGGGAAAACGTGACAATCCATACGAAAAAATTTGAAGGTCCATACAAAAAACAACGTGACAGGGGGGGGGGGGGTATAAAAAGTCACTTTTTGCGTAACGCAATCAATGGACGCTTCCTAAAGGTAAACTCCAACACATACAGCTATCAGTTGGCATCTGCAATATAGCACAAGCGAAGGTACGATTGAAACCTGGAAAATTGTTCTGACGGAAATCTGTTTAACTATTTCCGAAAGTTTCATATAATATCAATAACGGTTCTTTGAAAACTTTTCACATTTGCCAAAATAACACACATACCGCAGGTGGCATTACTACCAACTAACAACTATTTAAATTAATGATGATTCTTTAATTAGTGTTCAAAGATTAACTTATGACTGTCATGTCTGTTTGTCTGTGATATAAAAATTCAAAAATATTATACTTATTAATAAGAAAAAAAAATCAACATTTACCTTCCTTTCTCGACTGCGAATAAAATAAAATAGATGGCAACCATGTATAACCATTGATGTCCACCGTGTCATTTTCAGTTAGCGTGCGTGTTGTTATCCGATCGTGTTTGTCTCATCGCGTCTCTTCAAGTTTCTTGTGTTCGATCGTTAGAATGGGAAAATCGTCGAAAAAATCTGCGACAAAGAAAGTTGCGACAGCAAAAGTGATCCGAAACGTTCGAAATGAGGCTAATTCCAAAAATTTGCAGTTTCTGCTGGATCCTAAACAGGTAATACTTGATGCTCCAATCTAACCTCAAATCTATTGAAATCCAACTCATCTTTCTTTCAGTCACAGGTGCTCACATCGAGGAACAAAAGAACGGTTAATAGCGAAGAGAAGCGGAATACGGATAACCGTAAAAATGAGACAACTGCAACAGTTTCATGTCCCAACCGCCCGACGGTTAGGTCAATTCAAGAAAAGAATGCTAAGCCAATAGCACGAGCTTCGCCAGCTAAAAGATGTGCGATTCCTGTCCCTTTAATTGATATGGATCCCGATGACAATAACCATCAGCTGGATATGAAAACTAAGCTTCTTCGAGACTGGATTTCAAACAGCGATGATGACTACGAAGACTTAGAAATTGATCTACAGGCAGATGACGCTAAATTGAACGAATATGATTCCCTTTCCGGTTATGTATCATTTCCAAATGATATAAAAACTCGTTCTACGGATGAAGCAAATACTGGAATCAATGAATCTTTTCGTCATGGAAATCCTACCGATCGTACTCTACAATCAGATTCTGGTGCGGCAGTTGATCAAGATCCTGTGCACGCTTTGTCTGATGTCAGAAAGCATTTTCCCACCAGAAAAACGTATGCCCGCAGTTCTCCAAGTTCAGTAATCCCACAATCAGATAGAGGAGCAACGTTTTTTGAGGAGGTCACCGCGATGAACCCATTTTCATCTTCACCAGCTCCTATAATTGATTCTGGTAAGTGAACATACATTTTCTGTTAAAATTTGCCGTTAATTCTGGAATGAGATCTCATCGTAAAAAATAGAAAGTTACCTATTTTTTTAAACAGTTTTTAGCACTTGAACTAGCCTTTATTTCTTTGTATGTGATATATTGATTTTTCTTTTTTTACAGCTTGTATTTGTGGAAAACAATCGAAGATAGACGACTTAACTGAACAAAACAAAATGTTGGTTATACAAAACAAGAAACTAACCCGTTTAAACAAGGAAAGCAACATCCGATGCCTTGCACTAATGGATTCCTTGAATGCGAAAGTTCTGGGAATGCCACAGGATGCAATCTTCACAGAAATGGAAAGTTTTCCAGACAAGGAAAAATTGAGAAAGTTTTCGGAAGCTGCAGGAAGTAGAGACTATATATTTGTTAAACTGCTGCTTCTCGAAATTTCCCCTGATGGATTGCAAAATATGACGGTTACCGGTCGTGCATCCAACAATCCAAATGGACGAAAAGGAGGCGAAAGGTTTCATGGAAACGAATATTCGGAGAAGATTGGTTTAGATCCTGTTGAAGTTGAATACATTGAAGGTGAGATTTCGATTCGATCAATTAAACATGGTAAATTTAAAAGGTTGTTTTCTTTTTTAGCGCGTTTTGTAGAACATCGTCGCTATCAGGGAGATTCGTCTGCTGTCGCAGCCAACAAGATGAAGGGTTGTCGTGGATTAATGGCACGCGTCATTTCTTACTACGGCAATAAGTAGTTTGTTCTTGCGCCATTTTCAGTGTTTGATGTTGAATTTTAAAGAAATTATTTAAGTTTTATTGCTGATGCACTGTACTGACCATAAACGCGAAGCAATCAATAACCGCCATGATTTCCTATGTTAAAGGGACAGTTATGCATTTATGTGCAGTATAGTTTATGATAAATTCTTTTTTATAGTAATCATCTTCTTCTATTATCTTTAAATGTATCGTTTGATTACATATACGTATCTGTTGACATCTTAACTCAAAAATAAACTTTGAGAGTAAAATCAAAACGTTTTTATTTATTGATAACACATGATTAAAATGATATGAGATTTACATTCCGTATGTATCGATCATCTGGTGATATACTTTTGATTTAATTCATCCTTCTACTGTAACTCGTTGTGTTAGCAACTTGTTATTCTTTGTTTTATACAATGTTATAAACTATATATATTGTATCATAAAATGTTGCTTGGTTTATTACATATATGATATGATTATAACAGCATTTGTGATTTATTTGTTACGAACAAGCTATTTTATGTTATGATTTGAGTTATTTTAACAACATCCTGCATCTGGTTTATAATAGAACATGTTAGAGAAAATCATTATAACACCATAACACAGTTTAATATAATCTTGTTAGCCCCTTCTAGTCGGGTAGCCTCAGCAGTCAACAGCGGTTCGTCACGACGCCCCAGTGCTTCCGATACCAGCCTAACAGGCTCGAGTGCGTCAAATAGAGCTTTCACCAGATCCAGCTCATTTCTGGTTATAAACATACCTTTATCCTCACCGAGTTCTGTGAGCGCTTCAACAACACTTTCGTGGATCCTAATGTAGCGCTCCATCATTTTTTCTGTGCTGTCCCAACGCGTCTTCATGTCCAGAAGAAGTTCGAGTTGTTTTCCACATCGTTTTTGTACATTTCTCTGAAGAACCGAGTTCGTCACAGGCGATCGACGGAACATTCGTACAATGTTTCGGATCCGTTTAAGGGTTGGTCCAAATTCGGTTTTGTAGAAGCCTGAATAAAATAAAATAATTTAATTGGAAAATCAACAGATTATCAGTTTTGATATTACCGGATGAGTACGAACTGTCTTCGTTATCTGATTCTTCAGTATCGTTGATATTGTTGCAATAATCATCGTCATCACCAGAAAATTCTGAATCCGACATGAACGTCTTTTCTGTTTCAGACGAGGACTTGGGGTCACTTCGATGAAGTACGTCCTGAACAGCGAGGTGCAGCCTATGATTGTAGCACAGCTGATGGAAATAAGGAACAATCTTTCCAAATTTCACCATGACAGAAGTGCCATCCGAGGTGACTGCGGCTACGATGCTGTCTTTAATGTCGAAACTAATCAACAGCTGTTGCACGGCTTGAACGATCGTGTCCGCTGGAAACAATCCGTGAATCCGGACAAGTCCCAAATTGTAGAACGCACCATCCGCGAAGTGAAGATTTACATTGAAGTACCGCTTGTTTGCCACACTTGTCCACTCATCCGTTGTCAGGCTAACAAACTGCTTGTCCGTATAAATTCGCTCCGCCAATTCCCGAATCATCTGCTTCTTGGCCTGCAGAAAAAATCGTGGACAAGCTGCATTATTGCTGACTTTGTTTTGGGCAGTGAAGCCTCGTTCTGTCACGGATTGCCGGATGAACTGACTCTTGCAAATGGCGGAAATAGAAAAGCCATCAGTTGCTGCCAAACGGGTTACAATTTCACTAAGTGATTTGCGCTTCAGAAACGGAAGTAGCGTTGATTGTTTGGCAGACGGTGCTGGGGCTGGAGCAGTAACCAGTTTAGACTGTTTCGGCGGAAAAGTATCCGATTAGCTTTGATTCTGCAGATTATGTTTGTTTGCCGCCGCAAGCCACTGGTTGAACTACCTTTACGTGAAATAATTTGCGGACACTTAGCATTGAGCGCGTTCTTCTGGAAGCTTTTTTAAATTCTTTCCAAATGTCAGCCATTTTCATTTGTACACCTTAATAAACACCACGTTATGGTACACAACTTATTAAAACTCATGCACCTTCAACTGATCACTAGGGGAAGAAATTGAACAAATAGACAATCAGTGAAATGTGCCTCAACTTATTAATTGTTTTATGGCTATTTTGGTCACATGTCTACTCGAAACGGGAGGGAGTAATCTACTAAAATCTTCAATATGATGAGTTATTGCGAATCGAGGACGTCCTTAAATCGATGATAATGCACTGTAAAATTATTCCAAATATTCCGAAACCGATGCTTACGCACGAATTGTTTTGTTTGTCTAACTACGTTCAAGTAATTGTTTACAAACACTGTTTCGCTTTTTTTCAGCTCAACGATGAGTTGTTGTTTATCAACAGTGAGCAACCGATGCTATGCAGTGATGCTCGTGAGAAATTATACAAACTGAATGTCACCCGAAGAAAGATCGGCCCACCTACGAGTGGTTGTACAGGCTAGCCTGTTGCATAGACTTTCGAACAGAGCAAAAGAAATAACAAACAATGATATCAAAAAGCAAAGAAAAATCGGTTCAATTGTGAAGACTACAAATAAATTTTATCTTTGGAATGAATTATACTGTTATTGGAAAATGGAATTATACTGTTTTGGCTATATATTTGACACTTTGTGACAGTTACATTTTAACCAACTTAATAGTTTTGTTAAGTAAGGTTTCATTTGACAGTACAAAAATGGTTTTTTTTTTTTTTCTATTCGTTTATTTACTAGGCTCAGGCGCCAAAGAGCATTACGGAGCCGAAATCATATTGTGTTGATAATAAATGTTTTGTTTTGTTTTTGCTTTAAAACTAGGTTAGCTTGGGGAACCGAAGTACTTGCGGTTTATTCAAGGTTAGGGATAACAATTTATAATAGGATGGGAAAGGATATTAAGGTCTTATTTTTCTAGATAGCACGCCGTTACAAAGCTGCAGTTGATGGTGAGCATAGCGGGGATAATCTGTAACGGAACGAAAAGAAAGGAAAATTTGGAAGATAACAACGAGAAGAGGACATTTGGATCAAAAGGGTACCACGAAAAGACAGGACATTAGCGGCAGAGAAGGAACTACAATTAGATTCTGACATCAGTTCTCTTTAAAAACCAATAGATTTGATTCATGTAATCTAAATCAAGGCCTGCGAGCACTTCTCTAACAGGCTTGGAGGTTTTCCTTGAAGCCGGAGAGCTTCTATATGCTGAAATCTGGCCTTCAGATGCTCGTTGCATTTCCACACAACATGATCGATATCCTGGTAGTCCCTGCCGCAAACACAAAGATTGCTGTCCGAAAGTCCAACACGGAATGTATGTGCATTCGTTGAGTAGTGATTGGACATCAGTCGGCTCATAACACAGATGAAATCGCGCCGCACGTCCATCCCTTTGAACCATGCTTTCTTAGATACTTGAGGAAGAATTGAGTGCAACCACCTACCCAGTTCTCCATCTCTCCATTTACTTTGCCAGCTCATCAAGGTCTCTTGACGAGCCAATGAGAAAAATTCATTGAATGCGATTTGATCGCTCGTAGACATCGCCTTCCATAGCGCCCACCTTTGCCAGTGAGTCCGCCTTCTCATTGCCCGGAATTGAGCAATGTGAAGGGACCCAAGCCATGGTGATAGTGTAAGAGCGTTTAGATAAAGCACTCAGACTTCTACGTATTCCAGATAGGAAACACGTTGAGTGCTTGACCAACTTCATTGACCGAACAGCCTCCAGAGAGCTTAGACTGTCGGAGAAAATGAAGTAGTGCTCAGGTGGAAGAGAAGCTATATGTTCTAGGGTATAGTATATAGCTGCTAGTTCAGCAACATATACAGAACATGGCTTTTGTAGCATGAAGCAGGCGCTATGAACCGTGTTAAAAACACCAAAACCACTGGAATCATCTGTTTTTGACCCATCTGTGAAGAACCTACGGTCCTCGCTGACGTGCTCATATTTGCTTGCAAAGATTGCAGGTATCAACACCGCACGATGGTAAACTGGGATCCCGACGATGTTTTCCTCATTGACATATCAAAAGACACCGTAGAACCGAAGAAGTCTAAGAAGTTATCACGATTGGAATCAACCGAAGATGGGCTTACCTCCAGTGTTATGTACCAGTGGTACACACTCATAAAACGGGATTGGGCATTTTGTTCGAGCAGCTTTTCGAAAGTATCAATGACCGATGGATTTAAAACCTCGCATCGGATCAGGAACCAGAGCGTTAATTCCGCAAAACGATCTGTCAATGGCTGTACTCCTGAAAGTACCTCTAAACTCATGGTATGGGTTGAGTTCATGCAACCTAGCGCAATCCGAAGACAACGATACTGAATTCGTTGAATCTTTAGCAGATGTGTTTTTGCAGTAGATTGAAAACAAAAAGCTACCGTATTCTAGAACCGACAGAATAGTTGTTCGGTACAGCTTGATCAAATCTTCCGGATGAGCTCCCCACCATTTACCGGTTATTGTTCGCATGAAGTTGATTCGCTGTTGGCATTTCTGTGTCAGATGCACCATGTGTTTCCCCCAGGTGCATTTCGAATCGAACCAGACTCCGAGATATTTATATGACATGCTAAGGAGTGTATCGAAAAGTAGTTATAAACTTCCAAATAATAAAATAGGCATGAAAACATGGTTAAAATTAACATACTATTTCAGTTTATTATAGCTTAACATGTTTACAAAAGATCCAAACGGAAAAACTAGTCATCATGTTCATTTCTGTAGAATGCCTGTACCTTTGATTTGACACCTGCCATCAAATTCTGCACAGTGACCTTTGTGCACTTCCTGGATGCCGCTGCCCAATTTTTCTTAAAATCGGTCATGTTTTGGGACACTGTACCATCCTTCTTAAATATACGCTTGACTATTGCCCAATAGCGTTCGATTGGTCGCAACTGGGGACAGTTTGGTGGGCTGATGTCTTTTTCTACGAACTTGATGTTATTCTCCGTCAGCCACTGTAGAGTGGATTTGGCGTAATGTGCCGATGCCAAATCTGGCCAGAAGAGAGGAGGGACTGGTGCTTTCTATACAATGGTAGCAACCTGTTCTTCTAAACATTCCTTTTGATAAATCTCAGCATTTATAGTTCCTTTTGTATAGAAAATTGAAGAACGCAAGCCACATGTGCAAATAGCTTGCCAAATGAGCACCTTCTGACCGAATTTCTCCATCGCAACAGTCGTATCTGCGGTTGGCACACGTTCCCCAACAGATTTAGTATAAAACTGCGGCCCCGGTAGCGTTCTTGAATCTTCTTTAACGTATGTTTCGTCATCCATCAAAATGCACTGGTCGACATTGTCCAAAATGCATGTCTGTACAGCTTTCGAGCCCTGGTTTTGGCATCGAGACTTTTGTTCCGGAGTTTGTTTGGGCACTTTCTGCTTTTCGTACGTCTTCAAGTCATTCCTGCGCTTGATTCGTTGAATCATTCCGATGCTGGTCCTGAACTTTGGCTAGATCGCGAGTAGAGGCAGATTTGTTCCGTTGAATACAATCCACAACTTTTTGGTCCAAATCAGGGCTGCTGGAGCCGGGTTTCCGGCCACTTCTGGTAAATCCTTGAGGAGCACTCCTTACCAAACTTTTCGAAGATGCGTTTTACACTTGCCGGGTGAACATTTACTCTTTTCGCAATCTGGTTGTAAGTAACACCTTTTCGATGCACCAACGTGTGCAGAATTTTCTTTTAGTCTCAAATTCAATTCGCGACATTTTGAATACAACTTTATCAACGGAAATGAATGAACCGAATAATCATTTTTGACATGTAAACAAAGCAAATGGCGCTTACACGCTAAAAATATATACAGTAGTTTATGCGTAATAACGCATCGAATGTTTATAACTACTTTTCGATACACTCCTTATGTGTGATTGTTCTATCCATCAGAAGAAGCGGAAACTTTGCTGGATGATGTTTCTTCGAAAAAACCACCATCTCGGTTTTCTCCGGGGCGAATTCGATGCCCAGCTTTAAGGCCCAAGTAGACATATTGTTCAGAGTATCCTGCAACGGTCTTTGCAGGTTGACTGTGGTTAGTCCTTGAACCGAGATAACACAATCATCCGCAAGCTGTTTTAGTGAGCAATTTTTCACAAGACAATTGTCAATATCTCTGACGTAAAAATTGTAAAGAATGGGGCTCAAACATGAGCCCTGGGGGAGTCCCATGTAGCTAAATCGAGAAGTTACCAAGTCACCATGGGAAAACCTCATTTGTTTCTCAGACAATAAGTTGAACAAAAAATTATTCAAAATTGGCGAAAGCCCACACTCGTGGAGTTTGTCTGACAGGATGTCCACACATACTGAGTCAAAGGCCCCCTTAATATCCAAAAACACGCAGCCCAATTGCATTTTCTGAGTGAAGGCAAATTGAATCTCTGTAGAAAGCATCGCAAGACAGTCGTTCGTCCCCATGTTTTTACGAAAACCAAATTGTGTGTCTGACAGCAAGCAGTTAGATTCAACCCATTTGTCCAGTCGATAGAGAATCATCTTTTCTAACAGCTTTCGCAAACAAGACAGCATCGCAATAGGACGATACGAATTATGGTTTGAAGCGGGTTTTCCGGACTTTTGGATTGCTATAACCCTCACTTGCCTCCACTCATCCGGAACAATATTATTCTCCAGGAACTGATTGAACAAGTTCATTAAGCGCCATTTTGCGACGTCTGGGAGGTTTTTGAGCAGATTGAACTTAATTCTATCCATTCCCGGAGCAGAATTGTTACATGAAAGGAGCGCAAGTGAGAATTCGAGCATCGAAAAGGGTCCATCCATGCACTCCCTTTCACTTGAAATGTCTCGAATTATTCTATTCACTGGGACGGAATCCGGACAAACTTTCTTCGCAAAATCGAATATCCATCGAGGGGAGCTTTCTCGATCTTCATTAATAGACGACGCGTTACGCATTCTTTTCCCAAGTGTCCAAAGAGTACGCATGGAAGTCTCGCGCGATAATCCATTCACAAAATTCCGCCAGTAACCACGTTTCTTCGCCTTAGCTAAGCTTGTAAACTTGCGTTCAAAAAAGGTATACCGTTTGAAATGATCGACCGTTCCACGATTTCGGAAATCTTTGTATGCGGCAGATTTCTCGCGATAGAGCTTGCTGCATTCACTATCCCACCACGGATTGGGAAGTCTCTTACGAAACGATATGCCTGGAACTGGTCGGCGTTGTGCCTGAAGAGCGCTATTAATTATCAATTCGGACAGAAACCGGTATTCTTCCCGCGGTGGAAGTGCCTCAATCGATTGTTCACCCTCAGTAATAGCTTCTGCATACTTTTCCCAGTCAATATGTTTCGTGAGGTCGTATGTAATGTCGATAGCCGGAGGATGCTGTGTACCATTAGAAATTGAAACCTCGATCGGGAGATGATCACTACCATGGGGATCCTGAACTACCTTCCAAGTACAGTCCAGCGATAGTGAACTCGAACAGATTGAGAGGTCTAAACGGCTATCTCTTGCTGGAGGTGCCACTCGTGTTACTTCCCCAGTGTTGAGAATGGTCATGTTGAAGTCGTCGCAAAGGTCATATATAATATTTGAACGGTTGTCGTCGTATAATTCTCCCCACCCTGTTCCGTGAGAATTGAAGTCTCCCAAGAGCAACCGTGGCTCAGGCATAACTGTACAGATCCTCGAGAGATCTCGGCGAGATATCGCAGCTCTCGGAGGAAGATATATTGAGGCGATACTGAGGTTCTTTCCTCGAATTGTCGCCTGACATGCTACAACTTCGATGCCGGGCATGGGTGGTAGATTAACTCTATAGAATAAGTGTTGTTTTCTGATACCTATGAGAACTCCTCCATATGAGTCTGAACGATCCAGGCGAATTATGTTAAAATCAGGAAAATGAATTTTGACATCAGGAGATAGCCATGTTTCGCATAATGCAAAAACATCGCATCGTAATTTGTTAACTAAAAATTTAAAGGCATCTAATTTTGGAAACAGACTTCGACAGTTCCATTGTAGGACGGAGATCGTATCCTTAACCTCGGTAGACAAATTATCCATCGAATGATATAATAGTGGAGAGGAGGGGCATTTTGGAAGCCAACTGTTTCAGGAAAGGAGCAATACAAGGAAGCATTCCTTTGATAATGGTCTTTACAAGGTCGGAAGCATTGAAAAAATTCAGTATGATGTCGACGATACCAGAGAGTGTGAACATTGGAGAATCTTGTGGTTGCTCAACCGGCTCTGTATGATGTCGTTCTGACTGAAAATTTGAAAAAAACTGGGCCATCATGGATTCTTGATGTACCCGGAAGTGGTGGGAAGTCTAGATCCGCCTGGATTTGGAATCCCGGAGTTGAACGTTTCGGGGAATTTTCGTTCGTTTTGGATTTGGATATGTTGGGTTGGGAGTTACTGCAAGGAACTTTTCGAGGTGTTGTTGTAGGTTGGCCGGTTCTCACTCGTTTTCTCGTTGATCCCTTAAATACGAAGGGAACCCCCTCACCTACCTCAGATTCAGAGCCTTGATCGTCAAGAGACAGCGAAGAAAAGATATTACGGGATTCAACCGACGGGGCAGTCTTGCTCAGCATTTCGGCATAAGTTCGTCGAGAACGCTGTTGCAGTGATCGCTTCTGGTGGTCTCGCCGCCGTATATACGTCGGACATGTGTCGAGAGGGTGTGGAGGGTCCTCGTTACAATACAGGCATTTTGGCGCCTTCTTACACGCACCTTCAATGTGTCTGTCCCCGCACGTTGGACAGCGAGTTTTGTTGCAACAATACTGAACAGTGTGACCCAGCTGCTTGCAATTATCGCAATTCATCACTTTCGGTACATACAGCCGAACAGGTAACCGAAGCTTGTCAATTACTACGTAGTCTGGTAGTGCCGATCCGGAAAAAGTCACACGAAAGGAGTCAGAAAGCGTATAAACCTTTTTCTCTCCCTCCTGTGACACGGAATTCATTTGTCTACATTCCAGAATAGCTACAGGCGGTAGAGAGCGGTTTTTGAAACGCCCACAACCCTGGAGAACTTCATCGCAGGATATACTCCCTTCGGTGACCACCCCCGCGATCTCGACTACATGACTTGGCAGATAAACATGATACTCACGTCTAAAAAGCTCATAGGACACAATCTCATTGGCCTGCTTGCGGTCTCCAACGGTGACACGCAGCTTACTGGAACCAACCATGTCGATTTCGATCACCGACGAGAATTTTTTGGTCAGATCCTTACTGATCTGAATGGTATTTAAACGTTTGCCTTTGGTTCGAAAAAAACAACATATGGTCCAGTAGAGCCGGGAGGGTATGCCTTGACTCGGGGAGAAGATTGAGAAGAGTCCGCGGATGACACATTTTTCAGGGATGTAACAGACGGAAGGGCAGCAATTGTGTGACTGGTGTCCATAGCTTCTTGATTCAACACCCGTGGTGTCAATAATGATTCTGAAACGGGGTCGACGAACCCGCTCCGTTGTCATCGGTCATCGCGGGGACTCAAGTACCACCGCCAAATTCACATAAAACGTAAGGAATTGACCAATTGTCGTAATTCAATCAAACACAGGGGAAAAGGGAAAAAGTACACTAACTGATAAAGATGGAGGAGAAAGGGGGAACCAACAATGTAATAATTTTAACTTAGCTTTGATAAAGGGTGATACGGTCAAAATTTGGTCATGGGAAAACGCGCGTAAATCGGTGAAATCGTTTATTTAAAAATCAAATTAAATTTCTTTTTCAAGTTCAATTAGTATAAAATTCAGGAAAAATATTCAGTTAGGGCTTCCGCTTTTCCAAATCCGAATTGCCGGGCCTTACGCTTGACCCTGCCATCAGATTTTGTACAGCCACCTTTGTCCACCTTCTTCCGCCGCAGAAAGCTAGTTTGCCTTGAACTGCTTGCTCGTCTTTAGCAGTTTTTTTGGTCTTCTTTAGGTTCCGCTTGAGCAATAGCCCAGTATTTCTCAATTGGGCGGAGCTCTGGCGTGTTGGGAGGGTTCTTGTCCTTGGGAACCACCTGCACGTTGTTGGCGGCGTACCACCTACATGGCCTTTTTACCGTAATGGCAAGATGCCAAATCCGGCAAAACAGTACGGAACAACCGTGTTTCTTCAGGAAAGGCAGCAGACGTTTATTCAAACACTCTTTCACGTAAATTTCTCGGTTGACAGTCCCGGAAGCTATGAAAATGCTGCTTTTCGCCTACAGGTACAGATGGTCTTGCCAAACCAGATATTTCTTTGCGAACTTTGACAGTTTTCGTGTGCTTGAAAATATCTGCTACCTTTCCTTTCTTTTGCCGTGATAAAATTCCTGTCCCGGAAGCTGCTTGTAGTCGGCTTTGACGCAGGTTTCGTCGTCCATTACCACGCAGTCAAACTTCGTCAGCATCGTCGTGTACAGCCTCCGGGATCGCGCCTGGCCGTCGTATTTGCTTATCATCGCGATTTGGAGTCACTACCTTCTTGTAAGTCGATAGTCCGGCTCGTTTTTTGCCTCGATGCACGGTTGTAGACGATACACCCAGCTTATTTGCGGTATCTCGGAGAGATAGATTAGGGTTTCGCTTGAAACTACCGGCAACTCTCTTTGTCGTCTCAGCGGCTTCCGTTTTCGATTTCCCCGATCCAGACTTCCTGGCTGTCGACAAACGTTCCTCAAACACTTTAATTACATTTGTAACGGTTGATTTGGCAACTTTTAGCGATTTTGCCAACTTTGCGTGCGAGTAGCTCGGATTTTCGCGATGCGCGAGCAAAATTTTGATACGTTGCTCTTCTTGCTTTGACGGCATTTTGACAACTGAAGAGTGAATTCCAAAAATCAAAATAGAGCAACATTCTACACACACACACCTTCAAAAATGAGGGTGTTCAGGTTTTTAAATGCAAAATTGAAAGAAATACGTCAAGTTGATATTGACCAAATTTTGACCGTATCGCCCTTTAATTGCTGCTTTGTGAAGACTGCAGCACGTGTTCGATGGCCGCAAGCCGCTAACACGGCGAGCGCGTGGAACAATAGATCTCAAGCTGGTGTGGGTACTCTATCGCGATGATAACTGCTGGGATGTCGATGATGATGATCGTCACTCACTAGAACAATGCCAACACGGCGAGGGGCGCGGTGCGTAGAGGATGGTAGATCGATGGAGATACGCTTGTTGCGACTGCTTTGTTCGAAGGCTTTACAACGACTGACAAAAATGGTTGGTAACAAAAATTTTAAGCTTCGGGAAATCCCGGGATTCACGTGAATAATCCCGGGATCCGGGATGCGTAGGATTTTTGTCCCGGGATTTCCCGCACAAGACCCACTAGCTATGAGTCGAATCTAACTCAGTTTCGGAAATCAATTCCGCTATGTTCCGTTGATTTGTGGTTAATTGCGGTGGTTCATTTAGCTGTAAGTAATTATCGACGAGCTCGATTCCTGTAGTCACAAATACGAATGCAGAATTTCGGGTTTCAGTTAGGTTCGTGCTTGAAACTCCAGTGTCGTCACTATGAGAAGCATCTCACTAAGGATCACTTATTGTTATGATTTTTATGCTAACGTAAGAACTACACGACGTATCGAATTGAAAGAACACAAAAACGCTGTTGATAAACGGAAACTCAATGAAGCAGCAACAGCGGTACATGCGATAGGTTTTGACCATAATATTGACTGGGAAAAGGCAAAACTGATAAAAATAGTAAGGAAACCGTCTCACCTAAACGCATGGGAATCATTGTTTATCGCCAATTCATCCGAACCGCTCATGAATGAAGACGATCCTCCCATCACATCATGCCTGTTTAACTTGACAAAGCTGAGAATTCAGTAACTGTCTCTTCTCTTCTGACAACTACGTGAAAGCGTACGAAGATTTGCGTAATCAGTCGGACATAGTCCCGTAGATGGGCAGCATCGTGCCCGAAACCGGTCGACCAAAAGGTAAATTTATTTTAAATTGTAAGAACGATAAGTGTTGTGTCTTGTCTCGCGTCGCGTTTTGTTAGTCTCACTAAGGATCAGAAGATTTTTCCTCCGGATCGAGTTGGGCAACTGTGGCTGGTTGATTAATATTTCTGGTTGTAATTCGTCCATCTCATCGAAAGTGGAACCGATGCTGACAAACTCGAATTCATTATTTCGGAGGTTTGTCCCATCGAAAAATTGTTGTTCGTCCACAGGTATTCCCAGACGCTGCAACATCATCGCGTAATTGACGTTTCGTTGCGAGCAGATAAACAAAACAATGAAATTGACCGTGCTACTAGATCGATCGAAAATTGCAAATCGAGGAAATCGAGATTATTCACTTTGAAGTGATGCAATTCTGATTCAAACTTGCTGCGCTCGATATCAGTGAGACACCCCTAAGAATATTGTCATATTTTTGCCATGGATAGGGATTTTTGAATCAATTTCATCGTGGTCTAGTTATTAGAATACACTAGTGCACTGAAAAATCTAATTTCGCACGAAACAGTAGAAATTTACATATTGAGACACTTCGGAATTTGAGCCAAAACGGTATGCCATTGTACGCAAAAAATGAGTAAAATGAAACAGCAGTGCATCTCTTGTGAACCGCAGCCTACTCTGATCACGGTTGAATTGTAATATTATTCAAAACAATCAACCTCTCGAAAGCTACGTCTATATTTCAAATACTCAACGCAAACCAATTTACCCGAATCGGCAGTTTTCAATTTATCCCAGTTCATTCCGATCAACTTTGCACTGTAATCGTGCATTCATCATCCAACGTGTAACAACACTGGTAACATTCCACCCATTCGTCAACCTGTGGTTCGGTGAAAAATGAAGCTCAAATTGCCCGAAAAGGGAGTATCAAACTGCACTCCATTGCACTTGGATTGCTCCCAACAACCTTGCTCAAGTACAGCGCTGATGAATGAGTGCCAGGAAAACAAAACCCATCAACCCTCGAGGGATGGGCGGTGGAGGGGATCCCCCCCGGCATGTCGGGCGTGGAAATTTGCAAACTTTTCTAATAAATTATCGTGGCATTTTGGCGCGCATAAAATTGGATCAACTAAAAGTACTGCCGCCAAGCTCGCCCTCGCTCGTGCCGCTCCAATGAATCCAGCGAAAGATTGCCAAGCTGAGATAAATGTGAAGAGCATTTTCACTCGTCAGCGCAGTCCTGGTTGCCGGAAACTGGATTAACCAACACCACTCGCTGGATTTGGGAAGGAAGCAAAAAATTGAGAGCTCTAGAAACGTGTAAACAGGTAGGATGACTGAAGATAAACGTCAAATCCGTGACGGGAAAGGTAAGTATCCTCGCAGTAGAATTTTAGAAATTCCGACTCCGTTCGTGGCGGTGATGTTTGATAAACGATGATGGGATTTAATTTCGATGGAAAAATAATAAACAGATATTTTTTTTTCGCTAGGAGGGGATTTTTCATTCATCACCGTGGAACAGTGACAGCAAGCCCGTGCGCATTCTTCGTCCGGAATGTGCTTGACAGACGGCAGCCGTGCGTGGCTCGTTACCATTTCTACATAAGAACTCCACCAAATTGCTCGGCACGTTCGTCCTACGTGTTTCTAATTTGTTGATAGATGTGTAGTTTAGTTTCGCTGGAGTGAGATGAGCCGGGCCGGTTACTGGGAAGGCGGTTTTGCAAACGTATGTCTCCGTCGTCGGTGTGTCTGGGAAAGCAAATGAGAAAGCTTCAGAGAGGCCATCAAAAACTTAACAGGCAAAAGACAGCCCATTTTAATTAAACCCGCAGACGAGCAGTGGTGGTGAATGGGGAGCATTTAGTATCCGGAAAGAGACGATGTGGTTGTTTGATTCTATTAAGGAGGAGGAATTTGTAAATTGAATACCTCTTTCAACGAGGCCGTTTTTGTAGCGAATATTTTGCCGGCTCTCAACTTTGTGTTCGATTCCAAGCACACCAGAAAATCGCGAAAGTTCCCAAAACGAAAGCATTACTCAAGTAACTATCCTATACGAGACCCAACCTTACGAACTTTGATGGTTATGACAAAGTTGCTGGTGTCCTGGTCCTTCATTACTCTGTTCGCTTCTGTGGTACTCCGGATCAAGGAATAACTTATGACACGGCAGTAATAAAGAGACACGTCTTACTCTTCCAGGTACACAATTTATTCTCCCCCAAACTTACATATATAAAGCACAGCCTACTGCTATTGATAGCACAGCTTCCATCCACAGTGTTTTCTGACGTTATCCGTTATCGTACATGAAGTTTGAGGCTCGATGAAGGTGATGTCACTTCATCGATAAGTCAATAATAAACTTACCCTCTGAGAGCTTTTTGTGCGACATAAACGCTCTGATAGAACTTTGGCGCTTGCAGTGATCCGTCGGTTGACAATTTTCCGGCCGGGTTAGGTGTGATGCAAACTCTGTCAGTTGGTTTTGAGGCTCGTGGTGTTTTTACCGAAATGGACGTTGAAACTTTAATTTCGCCCGTATTTGAGCGAAAGCCGCTGTGGAACCAGACCAGAAATGCGATTTGTTAGTCCTACCTTCGATTTCGTAATAAAATCAAAATTTAATTTTCACTGTGGGTCTCTCACCGTGGTCGTGGAGGAAAAGTACATTTTCAGTACAAACTGTGAACAAACTCGGTGGTTATGCTATACAAAAAATCCAACACGATTGTAAAGTGAATATTTCGACACATGACAGTACCCGCTAGATTTTACCATGGTTGCTTTTTAATGCGGTTTGATTTTGAAACATGTGGAAAACCTAAGGTTTTTTAATCCTTTTGGTTTTTTTTTTAAATTCCAGAACAAGCCTAGAATTGTTGAATCTTGTTGCCAAAATTTGACGGGTATTGTGAAGTACTTAGCATAGATAAGGCAGCATTCATTAATTATGTCACGCTTTTAGGGAGGGGAGGGGGTTCAGAAAACCGTGACATTTTGTGACAAACGAGGGAGGGGGTAAGCTGAATCGTGACATCACATTTTTGAAAAAAAAAAACAAAAACAAAATGATATTCTTATGCAATATCGCCTACTACTACTATCCCTACTGTTCACGCCCCTTCGTAAACGAACAGCAACAGCAGTAATCATGCAGCACTCACACACCGCTCGCATAAACTATGCCACGCCCTGTTCTGCAACTTTCCATCGTTCTGGAACTTTCCATGTTCTGGAACTTTCCATTGTTTTGGAACTTTCCATCGTTCTGGAACTTTCCATGTTCTGGAACTTTCCATTGTTCTGGAACTTTCCATGTTCTGGAACTTCTAGCAGTAGCGGCACAATATAAAAACGGCACCGCAGTGGCGCAGTCATTCAGTCATTATATCAATTCTAAGGTGTTAAGATCAAAAGGAAAAAGAAATAAAGGATAAGTGAATAGAAGCAGTAGTTTTTCTATCAATATCTTCTGGATCCATTATCCGGTGCAACAGCCCAGTGTTATACAGTGTTGAATACAGTCCACCCTACGACTAGAGTGTTTGCTGTCAACGGCCTTGGAACCCAACCCGGCCTTTTCAGGGTAAGAAGAGTTGAATTTTCCACCCATGAGCCAAGACAGAGCACTCGTTTTACCCGACAGTTGCTAGTTTGAGCGACACCTATTTCCTTTCCTACCGTGTTAGGACACGTTTGAGTTCTGTCGCAAGAGAGCTAGCAAGCTACTTCAAGTACCCTACGGATCCGGTGTTTGGCTCCGACACCTACCATACCTAACACGCTAGCTGAAGTACCCATTAATGAGTCGAAAAGTACGCATTTTGAAGAAAAGTGGCTTAACTCATTATTAGGAGTATATTTTCCTCATTAATTGAGTATTCGTTACCCATTAATGATTAATTGATACTCATAAATGAGTAAGCAATACTCAGAAATGAGGAAAGTATACTCTTAATAATGAGTTAAGCTCACTTTTCTTCAAAATGCGTACTTTTCGACTCATTAATGGGTACTTTCAAGTTAGAGTGAATACTATTCCACCGTTCATGAATGACAGCTGCAGCTCATTCAGTGTGCGTCAGTGAATAAAGTCCAGTGTTTATTGGTGAAAAATTGGTTCGCGCAGTTAGTGTATTTTGGAAAATGAATCGTGGAGAACTTTTTAATACGCTGTACAATGCGTATGTAAAGGCTTACCCGGATAAGAAGAAAAGGAGTGCCAATTGGATGCTACTAATTTCTGGAATGAACGGAAGGGCAATGACAACACCGCACTTGAAGAGCAAGTCAATAACAAAATAAAAGAGCTTCATGCCTTGCAGCTAAAGAAAAAAGGTAAACTTCTTCAACTATGGGGAAAGTCTATGAGTGCTCCTAAGGAATCAGCGCCGACAGTGAAACCCGCGCAACCCATCAAGGAAATTGAGTATATGGCTCAGCCGTCATCATCAAATAAACGCCCTGCACCAGTACAGGAACAACTTAAAGCTGAGCTAAATAATCTGAACTCTGAGGTAGTGCTTCTGATTGACAAGAAGTCTGCTGGACTATTGACGGATGATGATCAGTCGAGACTCGAAGGGCTAAAAATTAAAAGATCAAACTTGAAAAGAATCTCAAAATCAAGGAAGACGAGCAAGAGCGGCAGCAGAAGCATCGTGAGAAAATGAAGCAGGCTAAACAACTGTTAATTCGGGACATCCCAGAGGCTGGTAAATATGATATATTAACTAGTTTGTTTGCACAGTAGATATAAATATCAAATTTCAGGAAATTATCTTTCATTCCGAAATTCTCCTGGCCGCCCTCGTGTTGAAGAGCAGCAACCGGAGCTGCTCAAGGCAATATGCGATATCGCACTTCATGGATCTGCGGCCCACGAAAAGCGCAGTGATGAGAGCGTCAGAAGCGTTAAAACTTTAGATGAGTTGACTTCTGCAATACAAGGCAAGGGATTCAATATCAAAAGAACAGCAACATATCTGCGGTTAATCCCAAAACGAGCCAATTCCCATCAAGGTAAATGTCACGTAAATACTGTACCAGTGAAGTTGATGCGCGCAAGTAATGCAAAACACAACGATCATCCCGATGGCCGATTCTGTACAGCGACCATAAGATCATTGGAAGAACTGGCATCTGTGCTAGGGCCCAATGAAGTAGGATTTATCAGTCAGGATGATAAGGCGAGAGTGGCGATAGGCCTAACGGCTGCCAATAAGCAGTCTCCCATGCTTATGCATGTGGAGTACAAAATCACGCTTCCTGACCACGATTGGATAGTTGCAAATAAGCATAAACTAATTCCGTCCGTGTACGCTGGAATCGAAATCAAACCGAATGGTCTTGGCAAACCGGAGGCTGTTGGTTTTTCGGGCCCCACTTACATTGCAATTCGGTCAGGCAAACACGCTTCGTCAACGGCGTTTTCTCATGCGTTAGACATCAAGCGGCTTCTAACTCTTGAATCGTTTGATGGTATTTTTAAGTTTGATGGATAGGTCAAACCAGTCCTAGTCTTTACCGTCGACGGTGGACCTGATGAAAATCCGAGATATCGCAAGGTAATACAGATAGCAATACACCATTTTAAAGAGTACAACCTTGACACGCTGTTCATTGCAACGAACGCTCCGGGAAGGAGTGTTTTCAATAGAGTGGAGCGACGTATGTCACCCTTGAGTAAGGAGCTTTCTGGATTGATAATACCACACGACCAGTTTGGTAGTCATCTGGATTCCCAATTGCGTACAACTGATTCAGCTTTGGAGAAGCAAAATTTCCAGTACGCTGGTGAAGTTTTGGCAGAAGTCTGGAATGATGTGGTCATCGACGGTCATCCGACGTTGGCTGAACATATCGATCCTGATGCTTCTGAAATAGATCCGAAGTCAATTCGTGACTATGACCAACACTGGTTTGGAACTCATGTGCGAACCAGCCAACATTTACTCCAGATACGGAAATGCACAGATAGGTAAAATTTTGAGATACATTTGATGGCCAAATAATTGTTATAGGGTAACGGGATGTAATGTTAGCCTAGCTCCTTCATTCGGCCTATGTATCAAATGTGTCATTAATTTAGCGATAATCAACAAAATCACGTTGCTATCAGGTTGATCGATGTAATCCAAAGCCATTGAGACAATATTCATCAATTTATAGTTGTTCACTTTCGCGTAATTTTCGATTTCTTCAACTTTTGTGGCATCATGATTTCACTGGTTAAGCTGAACAGATGATCTACACGATCTTCAAGTGATCTAAATTTGGCTTAATTGAATCGATACAGCAAGTAATTCAGTCTGGATGTGCAGAAAATAGCTACACGTTACAAACTTACTAGTCAAATAGCTAAAATAACAGTGATTTTACAAGAAAATCGTAGACCCAATATTGGGGACATATGTTTTTGTATGTTCCCAATGATGGCCTATTGTATCAACAACGTAGTATAAAGGTTGTTATTGGTAAAATTTCTAGTGGAAATGCGTGATTTTGCGATTGTTTATATTCAAGTGGCTCATCTAAACACAAACCGAAGGAACGAAGTCGTTGTATAGTGAATTATAATGTTTTCATTGTTGAATGGCTAGTAAATCATATATGAACATCACTTAAGTGTTTCAAAGCAATTTTAATTAAGTTTGTTTTGTGAAATTTTGTATTAAGTAAAGCGAATACAGCTGACAATGCCTTAATTCATTAAATAAGACGAAAAATACCGTACAAAGACTGCATTTAGTAATAAATCCATCGAATGGGACGAAGTTGCATCCATGAATAGACCCAATTTGGTGCCTGCAGACCGACATTAAATCCATATCCCTTGAAAGTTTCTGACTTTATAAAAGAAGTTGTGTAACTTTTCGTGAAACATACTACCAAATGTCTTATCAAACTTATCTTAGCAAGTGTAGACCTAGTTGAATTTTGCCTTTAGCTTGAAAGCTTTAAGAGTTATAATCAAAAATGTAATCTATGGTTGCATAATAGGCTGAGTTAAGGGACACATACCCTATGTGCATAAATTTATATTTTTACAGGAAATGCTGCTCACCACTGCGAAGTAGCATCGATCACGTTATCTGCAATGGAGTTTTGCCTCCACCAATCTCTCTGACGCAAACATCTCGAGGATTGATTGGGTCATCGAAGGACGAACCACAGCATTTCCCATCAATGTTCGTATTGAACTCATTACAAGCTCAACAGATTCTACCTAAATCGATGTCCGGATATGGAACGATTCCGTATGATCTTTACTGTCCTTCAATTAAAAACTCATTGAACGAACGAGTGTGTTCCAGCTGTGGCCTATACTTTTGCATCTTTAGTCATGCTTCGCGAGCACATAAAGATGCACAAGCTTTACATCCGTTCAATTTCAGAGAAAATTGCGTCCGGTTAAAGTTGTGGCAAAACGTAAACAGGAATGTATGGTTGTAACCAACAAAGACAACTTCGATTGCGAATGGATAGATGACGAAGAACTTGATCTGACTGATGTGGCAGAAACCATTACGAGTGCTTCAGCGGACGCAGATATCTTCCCGGTCATCAATGCTGACCAACATCTGCAAAACCCTTGGACTGAGGATTGAATCTATTTTTGAATGGTATTATTTGAGAATGCAATTTGATATAATATGAGGAAAGTTGAATTTGTTTCTGTATGAAATAAAAATGATTTTTTGTGACTAATATTGGCTATTTGAATAAAAAGTTTTGAGTGGGGAGGGGGGGGGGGGTTAACAAAAACGTGACATAATTGCCTGGGGGGGGGTTACAAAAATTGTGACAATTTGTGACATGGGGGGAGGGGGGGGGGGTTAATTTTCGGCCAGATTTGCGTGACATAATTAATGAATGCTGCCTAAGATAATCCACCCGGCTTTAAGGCGGATTGTCACAGAGTGAGGGCTCGATTCCTGCTCTAGCCGGTGGAACTTGTAAATGTCCCTACTCTACTGGTCCACCGAGCGTTCTGTTGTCCGTTGTATAATGTTATGTGTTCAGTGTGTGCAACCGCTGCACAATGGGCAAGAACTGATGAAAACTAAGGAAAAAATCTGTAACTTTTGTCGCTTTTAAGCGCGGCTTGTAAACAAGGCCATTTCCGCTTGGAAATTGTCTGGGAAATCGAATGGAACTGGTTTCAATCACCGCACGGATATGGTTGTGGAGTTATAGAGCTTATTTTACCCCACTTCCCCTTATATTCTTGAATAATTTAAAGATACCTTTGCATGGAGTCGCTCAAGATCAACAAAATAGTGCTAACCCCATGTGAAATTTCCTGGAAAATCGAATAGAAGCTGTTTCACTTACCTCACGGCTCTGTGAATGAAGATATGGCTGGTTTTACCCCACTTCCCCTAGTATTCTTGAATAGTTTATAGATATCTTTGCTCGAAGTCGCTCAAGATCAACAAAATATGACTAGTCCTATGCGAAATTTTCTGAAAAATCGAATACAGGCTGTTTCAATCACCGCACGGCTCTGTGAAAAGAGATATGACTGTTTTTACCCCACTTCTCCTTGTATTATTCAATAATTTATAGATATCTTTGCTCGGAGTCGCTCAAGATCAACAAAATATGACTATTTCTATGTGAAATTTCCTAAAAAATCGAATAGAAGCTGTTTTAACCACCGCACGACTTTGCGAACAGAGATATGGCTCATTTTACCCCACTTCCCCTTATATTAATGAATAATTTATAGATATCTTTGCTCGAAGTCGTTCAAGATCAACAAAATATGACTAGTCCTATGCAAAATTTCCTGGAAAATGTAATACAGGTTGTTTCAACCTCCGCACGGCTCTGTGAAGAGAGATATGGCTGATTTTACCCCACTTCCCATTGTATTATTGAATAATTTATAGATATCTTTGCTCGGAGTCGCTCAAGATCAACAAAATATGACTATTTCTATGTGAAATTTCCTGAAAAATCGAATAGAAGCTGTTTCAACCACCGCATGACTTCGTGAACAGAGATATGGCTGGTTTTACCCCACTTCCCCTTATATTAATGAATAATTTATAGATATCTTTGCTCGAAGTCGTTCAAGATCAACAAAATATGACTAGTCCTATGCAAAATTTTCTGGAAAATCGAATACAGGCTATTTCAACCACCGCACGGCTCTGTGAAGAGAGATATGGTTCATTTTACCCCACTTCCCTTGTATTATTGAATAATTTATAGATATTTTTGCTCGGAGTCGCTCAAGATCAACAAAATAGGACTTTTCATATGTAAAATATTCTGAAAAATCGAATACAGGCGTTTCAACTACCGCACGGCTCTGTGAAAAGAGATATGACTGATTTTACCCCACTTCCCCTTGTATTATTGAATAGTTTATAGATATCTTTGCTCGGAGTCGTTCAAGATCAACAAAACAGGACTTTTCCTATGTGAAATTTTCTGGAAAATCAAATACAGGCTGTTTCAACCACCGCACGGCTCTGTGAAGAGAGATATGGCTCATTTTACCCCACTTCTCCTTGTATTATTCAATAATTTATAGATATCTTTCAAGAAAATTGAAATTTCATTGATTTACGAATACTTTGATTAACATAAGTTCCCATCTCTTTAATATAGCTTTTATATTTATTTTCTTTATTTCATCGTCATTCTCATTACCACCTTAGTAAACATCGTCACTATCGTCGGTGTAGTAGGTAACTATTAATTACTTCTATTATCATCGCTACTGTCGTCATTGCCATCAACATTATCGCTACTGCTCTTGTCACTATCACTGGAATAGCCATCTGAGCAAATCTCCACACTGCAAGACATGCTTGGAAGCTCACCTGCTTCAATGGCCACATATCCATTCATTAGAGCTTCGAAACGTTCATCCTTATATTTCCTGCATTTAACTCCAAGACCGCTTGTGTAAGCTAAATACGACATTTTGGGGTCTGACCATGCTAAAGCTACACGCATCATATCCGTCAAATTATCCACTGCGGAAGTCTTTCTTGAAAGATGCGTTCGAGAAAACTTATGCCTTTTATGGCACCTTTCGCCGGCCTGCTCGTCTATACAGTTTAACGAGAATGGCTGAAAAATTAAACGGAACTGGTTCATTTAGCATCAATGAAATTTTGTTGAATGAGAAGGTTTACCAGAATTTCAACGACCTCCGGCAGGTGTTTATACTTATGGATGCTTGGTGGGAGCCGTTTCACAAATGGAAATTCATCCATAATTTGTACTTCTATACGTTCGTACAGCTGTCTCAACTTCTCAGGATCCAATTTCCTTGATGATAGTGCCAATCGAGATATCAAACGTAAATTCGTTACAAGCTCTACATTGATGTTGAGAACCTTCGCAAATACCTCAGGTTGATCAAGGAGTCTCCGTGCCATATTCCCGGTATTCGAACTTCCACTTCCTCCAATTTTCGGTCGATTAATGCTGAGGTTGAAATGTTTTTCAAGTTGATTACCTTGACGTCTAGCTTCAGCTACAACTTCGGGGTGTGTTAGTGCCGGATTGTTGGGCACTGCTTTCTTTGCCGCCATTCGCATGATCCACTCTGTCATATTCAGCATGGAATGGAAATATGACGGTCCAACTCTTGAATCGGCACCTTTTACGCACATTGGACAAGCATGCGTGTTACGGTTGCCTACGATTGCATTGGCCGCTTTACCGTCGACCATGGAGTAAATTCCTTTCACTTTCACTCTTAATTTAATGGCCTGTACTACAATAATAATTGGATCTTGGTTTATGTCTTCAATCTCCTTAAAAAAGTCATCGAACATTTCCCGTGTTATATTATCAGTTTCTTTCGTCCAGCACATGCTTCTGACTCGACAAAACATGTCGGACTGCGGATTCGGATTGACGTATAGGTGGATTCCATCCGTCTCCAGTCTTAAGCTCATAAAATGCTCGCTGAGTAATGAGTCATCTCGAGCAAGAAATTTAGCTTGATTATAGTGGCTGAATCCTGTGGCTGAATCTGGACCTGTGTGAATGTAGATTATTTGTAAAATTTTCTTTTGATGGCCACGCAACAAAAGGCAGGATATAAGATTTGAAAATTTAGGTGGACTATGTGATTAAGAATAACATAAATACCTGCAGAAACATGCATCAGGCAGTCCACTATACCTTCAGATGCTACGCAACTTAGTTTATCCTTTACATCCTCGAGCTCCAGAACACGCTCAACGTCCTTCTTGACCATGTCGCGTACCGAAACGGTTACACTCAAATAACCTTTAGTTTCATTCGGTTTAAGAAAACATGGAATTATATGATTTCGATACTTCATCATACTTTCCCAGGGAACCAACTTCTGCCCCATTTCTTGTCGCAAAAATTTTGTAACTCCTCTGTATTTGTGTTTTGAAAGCCCTAGTCGGGTCTTCAACATAAGCGACTTCTCCAGCGAAGGTCGCGATGGGGTTTTCTGTGATGATAACTTTGGTATTGCATCTTTAGCCCATTTTTCGCTTCCATTTCTCAACAATTTCAAAATCTTCTTGGTAGCATGATTACCAACTTGATAAGCAGCCGCTTCGGCAGCAATGATCAATTCCTCCAGCGAATGATTGCGAGCCAAGGCTCGAGCATATTTTTGCTTTGTTTGTTCTTTGAGTTTATTAAACTCCACGTGATCCCTACCACGTGCTTTCAACGAAGTATACACTGAACCTGACTGGGAATTGGGTTGTGTTTGTCGAACAGGTTGTTTTAAGGACTGTCGACGACAAGATAAAGCTGCTTTTTCTGTTTTGATCTTGAAGATGAAAAAGAAGAAACAAAATTTATCAACTATACATTTTTTGCTTTTACTTGTTGACTTTATGATTGTTTGTGTTCAGCTGATAATGATTCGAACGTGGTGAATTGTCTGCATCTTTATTAAAGTTTATTCAGTTGAAGTGCAAATCAACACAATTCAAACAAAAGAAAGTACATAGAGTTGATAAGTCAGTAGTAGTAAAGCTAAGCCATTCGATTTGTAAAAAAAATAACAAATAAAAAAATACTATCACATGTAACAGCGAACTCACCTCAAACTGAGAATCCAGCCATTCTGCTTTTCTTTCCATAAACCTTGTTTGACTCCGAACTTTTATCCAATAACCATTGAAAGTTTTAATCCACGCGTCGAAACTGACTTTTAACTCATCTTCTCTCCCTGTTAAACTCTGCTGTCTCAAGAACTCGTAAACGTTTTCTTTATTCCAGTTTTTGAAATAAATTTCAACTAAATCACGATTTAGCACAACCATTCTGAATCGATTCAACTTTACAACTGAAATGACGTTTAATTTTTGAAAAGCAAACATACTGGATCTAGGTACAGCAAGCATGTTCAGAGTTAGTTTTGAAACGTGTGGAATACTACGTTTTCCATAAGTTACTGTGATTGAATCGTAAAAAGCAGACACCGTAACAAAAGTACAGCTTCCTCAATTTGCGGAGAATTTCATGTTGATACTCTTGTTGTGGTGTTTCGTCCCATTTAGACTCCTGCGTGCGAATTATTTGCTTGAATTGTTTTTTCGTATTGGCTCACAGGTATGAGAAAAGACCACGTACTAGTAAATAATGAGCAGTACCATATTAAGCAAGACTATTTTGAAAATTAAGCATAACTAACAAGCACAATTCTTTTCTCCTTTAGCTCAGTCGGTAAAGGCACAGCTACAAAGCAACACCATGCTGGAGGTGGCTGGGTTCGATTGCCGGTCTGGTCTAGGAATTTTTCGTTAAGGAAAATTTCTCGACTCCCTGGGCATAGAATATGATTGTACTTGCCACACAATCATACTAATGCAAAAATGGCATTTGGCTTCGCAAGCTCTCAATTAATAACTGTGAAAGCGCATTTATAGAACACTTAGTTGAGAGCAAGCTATAAGCTAATTGTGAAAGCAATAAGCTTGTAAACTGCTAAAAAGGAAGAAGAAAGAACAAGCACAATTGTGGCACCTACGCTGAAAATAAACCGAAAAATGGTCAACTCAAGAATCTTTGAATTCATGCAACTTACAATATATCATGGCTTTTTGTCTCACACGAGACTATTTATTCTTTAGCTATTTCGATTGAAGATAACTAATATAAGATAAATAATTCAACTATATGGGTTAAACTGGGGTGAAATCAGCATGTATTTGTTCACAGAGCCGTGCGTTGGTTGAAACAACCTTGATTCGATTTTCCAGAAAATTTCAAATAGAACTAGTCATATTTGGTTGATCTTGAGACACTCCGAGTAAAGATATCTATAAACTATTCATTAATACAAGGGGAAGTGGGGTAAAATGAGCCAAATCTCTTTTCACAGAGCCGTGCGGTAGTTGAAACAGCCTGTATTCGATTTTTCAGAAAATTTCACATATGAAAAGTCCTATTTTGTTGATCTTGAACGACTCCGAGCAAAGATATCTATAAACTATTCAATAATACAAGGGGAAGTGGGGTAAAATCAGTCATATCTCTTTTCACAGAGCCGTGCGGTAGTTGAAACAGCTTCTATTCGATTTTTCAGGAAATTTCACATAGAAATAGTCATATTTTGTTGATCTTGAGCGACTCCGAGCAAAGATATCTATAAATTATTCAATAATACAATGGGAAGTGGGGTAAAATCAGCCATATCTCTCTTCACAGAGCCGTGCGGAGGTTGAAACAACCTGTATTACATTTTCCAGGAAATTTTGCATAGGACTAGTCATATTTTGTTGATCTTGAACGACTTCGAGCAAAGATATCTATAAATTATTCATTAATATAAGGGGAAGTGGGGTAAAATGAGCCATATCTCTGTTCGCAAAGTCGTGTGGTGGTTAAATGCAGTTTTTATCTGATTTTTTAGGAAATACAGAAATAGTCATATTTCGGTGGTTAAAACAGCTTCTATTCGATTTTTTAGGAAATTTCACATAGAAATAGTCATATTTTGTTGATCTTGAGCGACTCCGAGCAAAGATATCTATAAATTATTGAATAATACAAGGAGAAGTGGGGTAAAATCAGTCATATCTCTTTTCACAGAGCCGTGCGGTGATTGAAACAGCCTGTATTCGATTTTTCAGAAAATTTCGCATAGGACTAGTCATATTTTGTTGATCTTGAGCGACTTCGAGCAAAGATATCTATAAACTATTCAAGAATACTAGGGGAAGTGGGGTAAAACCAGCCATATCTTCATTCACAGAGCCGTGAGGTAAGTGAAACAGCTTCTATTCGATTTTCCAGGAAATTTCACATGGGGTTAGCACTATTTTGTTGATCTTGAGCGACTCCATGCAAAGGTATCTTTAAATTATTCAAGAATATATAGGGAAGTGGGGTAAAATAAGCTCTATAACTCCACAACCATATCCGTGCGGTGATTGAAACCAGTTCCATTAGATTTCCCAGACAATTTCCAAGCGGAAATGGCCTTGTTTACAAGCCGCGCTTAAAAGCGACAAAAGTTACAGATTTTTTCCTTAGTTTTCATCAGTTCTTGCCCACTGTGCGCTGGTTGAAGACGGCGTAATTCTCTCTCTCTCTCTCTCCCTCTCACTCTCTTTCTCTCTCTCCCTTTCTCACTCAAAAATATCTTGCCCCACCCTATTTAAAATCCTGGCTACGCCTATGCTGCAAACCCCGCTTCGTTCTGGTGGCTCCCGGTACCCTGAGTCACAAAAAATTCACAGCCGAGTTGAGATTGTGGAAAACCAGTATCAAGAGGAATCGACTGGTTCAGTAGGTCAACGCCCCTCAATCATTACATCTGGACGACAATACTACTCGGTCATCACGTCGCCAATTTCGAGTGTAGCAAACGCAGGAGTAACGCGGCTTCTTCTAGCTGCACGTCAAGTCCTTCCTGATCAATGATGACATTATGCAAAATACATATCATCTGCGAATTCCGGACTAGTTTCAATTGGCTTCATTAAAAGTCTCCATTTGGCGCTCATGATGCCAAAAGCGCATTCAGCACAGTTACTCGCCTTGGAGAATCGTTGGTAGAAATATTCACATTCCGGTCACATGCTCGATCTATGGTATGGCCGTAGTAAATTCCTAAGCAAAGGATATGCCTCATCCCCCACAAAGAGATGCGGCATTTTCGTTGGAAGCTCTGGATCAGGTATGTTTAGTTTTCCTTCATGCATCATTTGAAACATGTCCGATGCATTGAATGCCACTCCGTCACTCTGTTTACCGAATCCACCAACCTCCACTATTATAAATCTGCAGTTCGCATCGGCCACGGCTTGCAGGACAATTGAATGAAACTGCTTGTAATTATAATACATAGATCCAGCTCCTGCTGGGCATACAATTCTAATATGCTTGCCGTCGATCGCCCCGATACAATTTGGGTACTTCCATTTCGTCCAGAACCCAGCAAGCTACCGTTCCGAAAATTTGTTCCGTGAGGGGTGGCATGTAAATAGGTTGCAAAGCTTGCCACAGCACCTGGCATGTTTCCCGTACAATTGCAGCAACTGCCGATCGGCCCATGCAAAAAGAAAACCCAAGCGTAGTGAATGAGGAACCGGTTGCGAGATATCTGTTAAAGACTGTATTCGATGAAATTTGGACACACGCAATTGTTCGTAACTTGTGGGATGGGTGTGGGTAAAAATTATTGAAATTTTAACTGAATGTATTTCATTGTGTTGTGTCAATTGTGTAATGAGTTTCGTGAAAATCGGTCGAGTGATTTCAGTGATGGCTTCGAATGAAGAAATAGTGCGCCAACAAATTTTGCACTGAAAATTTATTTTCTTAAAGTAGCTTTCACGCGTTTCGTAAACATGGATTTTGTACATAGAACAAATGTCTTGTATATTGTATAAAACATTCATAATGCTTTTTATCTGGTGAAATGCTATCATTACACCTTTTTGTAAAATGCACGAAATGAACTTCGTGATGACCAGCCAATCGCTGCTTCTCTTTTATACCGCACTCATGCACGATGGTGTTTCTGCTGGTATGGGCGGAAATAATATATCTATCCAAAAATTAAAATCAAAGCGCTGTCGTGAGCTATAGCTTCATGCTCATTAATCAGGATCGTTCTCACGAGTCAGCGTGGCCTACACTCAGCCAAATAATCTTAAGAATTTCATAAGATCCAACTTATGAACGATGCTTTGGAATTTCATAAGGCTAACGTATAAATGGATTTTGTTTCACATGACGGTGTTCTTATACGCCTTTAAGCTTTCCTGATTTCAAGTGTTGATATATACCAGTGGGCAAGTTAGTGGACCCATTTCCTCAACGTCCAAGGTTCGAATCCAGGTTGCTCCATATTTTTATTTTTTCAACATCATTATATTTCATAAGATAAATTTATGAAACTTATACTGAATTCTTATAGCAAATAATCATAATGCAATCTTATGGATATCGAAAGTTTATTTCGCTGAGTGCAGTGAGATCAACCACAGATTTAGAATCAGCACTTTCCAAATATTCAGGTTCGAACCCCCTCACTGAAACAATAAAAAAAAAAAAAAAAACGCTGGACAATTCTACGTGATTGCGCTTTTTTTGTCAATTACATTTTGAGTCGATGAAGTAGATCTGTCAGTCCATCATGCAACCACCAGAGAGACGTTTCTTTTTAATTTGTGACAAAATGTTCGTAGCTCTTTGCATTGTTTCCGTACAATGTACGAACGTTCTTTCTGTGTCAACAAAAGCTTCGTGCTTTTGACAGTTGCGCGTGCAATTAATTATGAATGTATCTTCATAAAAAGAACAAATCAGTTTCGTTGCTGAAAACAACGAATAGATTAGTGAGTATTACTTTCGATTTTGTAATATAAACTAAAATTAACTTTCAGTGTGGGCACTCACTTCGAAACCCCAAACGCTTCTCATCGATGGATCGGAAAACAGCTCGGAATCGCACATTCAACCGTATCTCATGTGATCAAAACGTTCAAGGACCGTAAGACAACCAAGCGGAAAAATGGTAGTGGCAAAAAACGTGGCACATCAAATCCGGAGAAGGCCAGGATGGTATTG
Organism: Aedes japonicus; assembly: GCA_034211315.2. NCBI lineage: Eukaryota > Metazoa > Arthropoda > Insecta > Diptera > Culicidae > Aedes > Aedes japonicus. The sequence continues at coordinate 44,965 of JASCZW010001442.1, forward strand.
AACCAATTTAAGCGTTATCCCAACATTTCGATCAGGGATGTTGCGAAAAAAGGCGAAAGTTTCAGTTTGTTTTGTGCAGAAAACAATGAAACGATCTGGATTACATGTGTACAAGGTCCAGAAGGCACCGAACCGGAGCGATAAACAGAATTCGGTGACCAAAACTCGTGCAAGAAAACTGTACAGGGAGTGGCTCGCAAAACCGTTCTGCATTGTGATGGACGATGAGACCTACATTAAAGCCGACACCAAACAAATGCCAGGACAGGATCACTACGTCGCCACCTCTAAGTTGGCCGTTCCGGAGAGTGTACGGAAGAAGAAACTGTCGAAATTCGCCAACAAATTCCTTGTCTGGCAAGCGATCTGCGGATGTGGCAAAATGAGTCAGCCCTTCATCACCTCTGGGACCGTCAACGGACAAATCTACAAGGACGAATGCCTCCAAAAACGACTTCTGCCCTTCTTGAGATCTCACGATGGCCCGACACTGTTTTGGCCGGATTTGGCATCTTGCCACTTTGTAGTTTTTGTACCAAAAGAAGTCAACCCTCCAAACACTCCGGAACTTCGCCCAATTGACAAAAAATTTGGGCAATCATGAAGGCAAAGCTCGTTAAAACTCCAAAACTGATAGAAAATGAACTTGAACTAAAGAAAGTGTGGTTAAAAGTAAGTAAGCAAGTCGGTCCTATCATTGCACAAAATTTGATGAAAGGGGTCAAGGTAAAGGTGCGGGCATTTGGGTTCGGAGAAGAGGTTCAATAAACCAATGATGTCAAAACTTAACCATTTAGTAGAACTTTATTTCCAGAAAGTTTGAAAAGAATCGGTCTCAAGGAAAATTTTTGGTGACCTATTTTGTGTGTCCAAAGTTCATCGAATACAGTCTTCAGTAAACATGGTAATATTATTGTGAAATGTTAGTTTTTAAGAGCACATTTTACCTCAAAGCTGCGATCAAACGTTCACATGGGAAGATTGGTTCCTTGTTAAAATTGGTCCAATCCTTCATCAGCTTGTGTTTGATCCTATCCAGTATGAAGTCGAAAGTTGAAATATTCATCCGGGTGTATGAACGAAATTTATCCGGATATCCCCGCAGATCCGAATAGAGCCGGTAGAACTCGCCATCTTCCCGTCTATTCTGATTGATAGGATGAACCGAAAAATCTCTCTGCATAATCATTATGGAATTGATTGTGCAGGAAGAAGCCAAAAACTCCTCGTCGGATAAATCCATGTTGTTTACTGTAGGCGCAAAGCGATTCTGATTAAATTTGAAAGAAATCATAGCACGCCTTTCTTGACGCTTCCATAAGCTTCACCTCAAGCGATTAACACGCTTTGCCTGACGCCCCTCCGTATTTAAGGGCGATTCGGTCAAAATTTGGTCAATATCAACTTGACGTATTTCTTTCAATTTTGCATTTAAAAAACCTGAACACCCCTCATTTTGAAGGTGTGTGTGTGTGTAGAATGTTGCTCCTATTTTTATTTTGGAATTCACTCCTCAGTTGTCAAAATGCCGTCCAAGCAAGAAGAGCAGCGTATCAAAATTTTGCTCGCGCATCGCGAAAATCCGAGCTACTCGCACGCAAAGTTGGCAAAATCGCTAAAAGTTGCCAAATCAACCGTCAATGTAATTAAGTGTTTGGGGAACGTTTGTCGACAGCCAGGAAGTCTGGATCGGGGGAAATCGAAAACCGGAAGCCGCTGAGACGACAAAGAGAGTTGCCGGTAGTTTCAAGCGAAACCCTAACCTATCTCTCCGAGATGCCGCAAATAAGCTGGGTGTATCGTCTACAACCGTGCATCGAGCCAAAAACGAGCCGGACTATCGACTTACAAGAAGGTAGTGACTCCAAATCGCGATGATAAACAAAATACGACGGCCAAGCGCGATCCCGGAGGCTGTACACGACGATGCTGACGAAGTTTGACTGCGTGAAATGGACGACGAAACCTACGTCAAAGCCGACTACAAGCAGCTTCCGGGACAGGAGTTTTATACGGCAAAAGGAAGGGAAAAGGTAGCAGATATTTTCAAGCACACGAAACTGTCAAAGTTCGCAAAGAAATATCTGGTTTGGCAAGCCATCTGTACCTGTGGCTTGAAAAGCAGCATTTTCATAGCTTCCGGGACTGTCAACCAAGAAATTTACGTGAAAGAGTGTTTGAATAAACGTCTGCTGCCTTTCCTGAAGAAACACGGTTGTTCCGTACTGTTTTGGCCGTATTTGGCATCTTGCCATTACGGTAAAAAGGCCATGGAGTAGTACGCCGCCAACAACGTGCAGGTGGTTCCCAAGGACAAGAACCCTCCCAACACGCCAGAGCTCCGCCCAATTGAGAAATACTGGGCTATTGTCAAGCGGAACCTAAAGAAGACCAAAAAAACTGCTAAGGACGAGCAGCAGTTCAAGGCAAACTGGCCTTCTGCGGCGAAGAAGGTGGACAAGGTGGCTGTACAAAATCTGATGGCAGGGATCAAGCGTAAGGCCCGGCAATTCGGATTTGGAAAAGCGGAAGCCTAACTGAATATTTTTCCTGAATTTTATACTAATTGAACTTGAAAAAGAAATTTAATTTGATTTTTTAAATAAACGATTTCACCGATTTACACGCGTTTTCCCTTGACCAAATTTTGACCGTATCACCCTCTATGTCAGCACCCTTAGTCCAAGAGAAGGGTATTCAGATCGCTTGAAAACTCGACGCCCTCACTTCATCTGTGCACAGGTACACTGAAAATTAATTTTCGTTTATATTACGAAATCGAACGTAGGACTGACAAATCTACTCGTTGGTTTCTGCAACGAAACTGATTTTTACTCTTTCAGAAGGTACCTTTTTATTTATTACTACACGTGCAAACTGTCACAAGCACTAAGCGTTTGTTGACAAAAAAGAACATTCGTTCATTCTATGAAAACAATATAAAGCGCTAGGAGTAAAAAAGAAACGTCTCTCCAGGGATGCCAGATATTTTTTCAAATGTCTGTGATAAAAATTTGAAAAGTCTTGGAATGTCTATGAAAATCTGCAATTTTGTTTTAGAAAATTAAACATCTTATAACGAAAAGACGTAATAAGAGAGCGAGTTATGTCATTTTCGCTGTTTGTGTGATTATGTAAACATGCCTGCATCTGTTTCATGGATTGTATGCAATCTTACACTTTTGTTTCATATTTTTAAAGTGAAGCATTCGCATAGGTGAAAACATTTTTTAAAGTTTTTTTCCTGTTACGTTCTTTCCAGTTTTGTATTTTAAAATCGCAATTTAGTTTTCATTTGATAAATTCAACAAACTCTTTTTTTGATTCAACAAAAACCATTGAAGTACAATGAATAACAGAATCAATCTTCATCAATAACATAAATTATAAAGTTGAATTCAATTTTTTTTTATTTCATTAGTAAAACAAACTACAATGACACCAGAGGGTAAGTCACTCGGCCAGCTTGCGTAACCACCCTGAAAAACACACCCCGCCACACTTCAAACTAACTCGCAAACAACATGAAAGATATATTCATATCTGGCATCACTTACACGAATCGTTTGTTTTTTTCTCACTGTTTTGTTGCCCTCTCGCTTGCACTCTTGTGATTTAAATTATGCATAAGTGTGCGTGAATTAACCGCCAAAAAGATCCATGGTTGCCAATAAGCATAAATTTTAGATTGAAGTATTGACAGATAAGTTGAAACACAGAAACACCTTCTGACACACTGAAACACAAACACAACGTGGCAGAGTGACTAGTCCCCTGAATGACACTAAAACGGATTTTGTTTTAGTAGATTAAGTCAAAGTGCTGTCATTTTTTATTTAAACATTTGTATTTCATTTGTATGGGAGCCCCCCTCTCGGAGAAGGGAGAGGTCTCTTCTTATCACAAGAACCTGCCCTGTCCTAAAAACCCTTCATGAATTTTTCACGCTGATCGGTTGAGTAATATTCGATTTAATTTTTATATTTATAGATTCGGTTTCATTTTATATGGATATAAAGATTTTCTGAACTTTGGAGGCATTCTCGAAAACTTTGTGGATATATTGATAAGCTTCTTGAATTTTTTATGCTTCTCAGCTAAACTCCAGGGACATTTTTTTACTGATCCAATCTTCCAAACGAGGTGAGATGTTGTAAGAAGTAAGTAAGATGTAAGTAAGAAATTGTAATTCCTGCATGAGTGTGTGTCCTCATAGTATGATGTGAACCACAAAAGTTCAACTCAGTGGACGCAGTGGTTCTACGCCCCAACAAAAAAAAATGATGTGAACGGTATTTTAGTATGGAGTCATCATCATTATCATTATGGTCATATGAATGATTTGATGTATAGACTGTTTTTTCAGTTAGTCAATGATCAACTCTCTCCTGATCTTCTGTAAGGCTCTTCGCTAAAATGCTGGGAAGTTTCCTCCTGAACTTCAGGAAAAATTCCTCATGAACTTTTTGGCAGTCACTTCTTATTTTCTTCAAAATTCACATTTAAGAATTCAGCCTTACCTTCCAGAAACATTTGGTAAGTTTTTTCCTGAACATAGTTAATTTCTAATCTTCTGATAAGTCCCATCCTGAACTATGAGGAAAGTTTCTGCAAAACATTGAGAAAGTACTCTCCAAAATTTCTAGGAATTTTTTTTTAAGTTGTTAGAAGTTCTTAATGAACTTTTGAGAAGTTATTTTCTAAACTGTCGAAATAATCTCTTCTGAACTTAAGGGAAGTATCGTCCCGAACTTCGGGAAGTTTGTTCCTGAATTTCTGAAAAATGTCTGCTTGAAAAGTTCCCCCTGCTGAAAAGTTCCCCCTATACGTCTGGAAAGTTTCTCCCTGAATTTATCAAAAGTATCTACTGTAACTTCTGGGATTTCGTGAACTTCGAGCAGTTCTCATTCTGAAATGCCGGAACTTTCAGCAAGCTCTCTAGCACTTCTGGGTAGTTCCAACTAAATTTTTTGTCTTTTCGCAACTTCTGAGAAGCCCTCTTGCGAACTTCTGAAGAGTTCTGAACTGATTTTTTTGAAAAATTCCTTCTTAACCCTACAAGTAGTGCCTGCTCTGGTAGGCTTCTTCCTGAAATTCTAGGAAGTTTTTTCCTGAGCTTATTTTTCCAAACTTTTGATTGCTTCCACCTGGAACTGCGAGGAAATTTTTCTCGAAACTTTGGAAAAGTCGTCTCCAAAATGTTTAGGAAAATTCCCTTAAATTTGTTCTTGAAGTTTCTTCCTGGACTTCTGAGAAGTCCTCTTCTAAACTTTTGGGAAGTTTTCTCCAGAATTTTGGGGAAGTTTGTTCCGGAACTATTTGGAAGTTCGTGCTGATATAAGAAGGAAGTACCTTCAATGCTCCTGGAAAATTTCATTATTTTCTCTCTAAAAAATTTTGAGAAATCCTTATTCTAAAATGTTAAAATGTTCTCCCCTGAGCTTTGGAAAAGCTGGCTAGCAATTCTAGGAAGTTCCCACTAACCTTTCGAGAAGTTTCTTTTGCTTTTCCTGAACTTGAAAGAAGTTATTTCTCAACTTCTATGACGCATCGTCCTGGGATTCTTCCTGATTTTATGACGAATTTTAAGTAGTGCCGTCCTGGTTAGCTCCACTGAAATTTGGGGATGTTTTTTTCTGAACTTCTGGGAAGTTCAATCTTAAATTTCTGGAAAGAACTCCAAAACCTCTGAAAAATTGTGAGCTTCAGAGAAGTCCTCTCCCCCACACTTCTTCCTGAAGCTCTGATAAGTACTCCCCTGATTATTGCGGAAATTCTGTCTTGAAATTCTGGTAAGTATGATCTTGAACTTCGGTAATGATTTTTTTAAGGTTCTTCTTGCATGAACTGCTTGCTCCCAATACTTCTGAGAAGTTTCTACCTGACCATAGGAGAACCATAGTATATATACGGCAGGTGGCGAAGGTTTTCATTCAGTCGAGTTATTAGTACGAGACACTGAAGAAGTCTGCACATTGTAGACGAAATACGCGTATCTGTCGAAGATTTATTTATTTATTTATTTATTTATTTATTTAATCAATTGAGTTCATCGGACTTATTGTCTACATGACACAAACTTAAAACTAAATAAAACGGGCATTACAAACACGAGCCAAAAAGTGAGCTGAAGATTCGCCAAATTCAAACAATTCTTCGACAGTCGTAAACGCTCGCATCATAGCTGCTAGAGGTTCGTTGTTTCCAAACGCTGTTCGATGGAATCGGGTTTGAAGAAGAGTACCACCCCGTAATGCTCTCGGAGGAACTCGGATGTTCAGTTGAGAGAGAAGCCTCGAGCAGTCGACCTCTCCATTCAGAAGTTTAGCAACAAAAACCGCTTGATGATTTTTCCGTATGCAATTGCAGCAGATTGCAGCGATCTGAATACGGCGTGAGATTTTGCGGATCACGCCATGGTAGATTACGCAATGCCATCCGGATAAACCTGCGCTGTATTGTTTCTATCCTCAAGCTCCAAGACGATTGATAAGGAAGCCAGACCAAGGCGGCATTTTCTAGGATCGGTCGTACCAGCTAGCAATAGAGAGCTTTCAGGCAGTACGGGTCAGTGAAGTCTCTTGAGATTTTTGACTCAAACCCTAGCTGGCGATTAGCCTTAGAAATCACAGCAGAGCGGTGGAGGTTGAACGATAATTTATGATCCAGTAGAACACCTAAATCGCTGAACTGGTCGGTTCTATGTAGAACGACGCCATTGATGGTATAGTCGAAAACAATCGGCTGCTTGATGCGGTAATACGACATTACCATACACTTTGGAATGCTGATCATAAGTTTATTCCGACGGCACCAATCAGTGAATCGATCCAACAATGATTGAAGACGAGTACAATCCTCGGCAGTCCGTACCAGAATAAACAGCTTTAGGTCATCAGCATACGCAAGCCTGCAGCCATCTCCTAGTAGAAGCAATACGTCGTTGAAGTATAAAACAAACAGCAGCGGTCCAAGGTTGCTTCCCTGTGGAACACCTGACGAGTTCGTAAAGAAACAGGAAGTGCTTGTATCAAGTTTTACTCGCAGAGCCCTGTCTGTTAAATACGAGCACAGCCATGATGTCAATCTTTCCGATGTGCCGAGTTTTGAAAGCTTCGCCAGCAGAATTTCATGGTTGATTGTATCAAACGCTGCTTTTAGATCAGTATAGACGACGTCTACTTGTGCCCCTTTCTCCAATTGATCAAAACAGGTCGTGGTAAAATCTAGGAGATTGGTGGTAACCGAACGTCCAGGCATGAAACCATGTTGATCGCTAGAGATGTAGCATTTGGTGCGCTCGAGAATGAAACCACTCACTATTATCTCAAACAATTTAGAGGCAGCTGACAGATTAGTGATTCCCCGGTAGTTTTTGACGTCACGTTTGTCTCCTTTCTTGTGTACCGGAACCATCAAAGACTCCTTCCAGACTGCGGGAAATTTCGATTCGGCAAAAGATTTGTTGAAGATCCTGCAGAGCGGCTCGACAAGAGCTCCATTGGTGCGACAATACACTGAAGACGGAATACCATCTGGTCCAGGCATTATTAAGGCATTATTTACCATCAAGGGCGTTATCTCAAAAATATCCACGTCTACAAGGTTCAATGGAACGTCCAAAACAGCGGAGTTAAGTTCACTCGGGTTAATACTTTCCGCAGCAAACACTGACGAAAAATGAGTAGCAAAAATTCCACATTTTTCCTTACTTATAGACGTTTCAACATCATTCAAAAACACGCTAGCTGGCATAGTAGTATTTTTCCGCTTTGAATTTACATAACTCCAAAAACTCTTGGGGTTTCGCCGTAAGTGAGTTTGTACCCGTAAAACGTAAGATTTATAGAGTGACGAGTTAAGTTTACGGTACTCATTACATGCCAAGTGAAAACTACGCTTATTTGCCAGGGAACGGTATCGCCGGAGTTTACGCTGTGAAGCATTTCGTGTTCGTTTTAGTTTTCGTAGCAAAGCAGAGCTCCACGGAGGAGAAACAGCGGGACGACGATAAGGAACATTCGTGTCTATCCAATCATTTAGTACAGCGCACAACTAACGCCCGCACAACATTCTCATTCACACCATGCGATGGTACATCGTCATCAACTAAAGATGGTACACAGACAACCAGTGGCGGGTGATGAAGGTCAATCGGTAAGAGTGGTGAAACAGAACTCGAGATTTCAACAGGAAGATCCATTGGGCTAAAGAACAAATCGAGAATGCGTCCTAGGTGGTTGTGCACGAGATTTCTTTGATGCATGTTGAAAAAATCCATACCGTCAATCAAGACAACAACCTCGATACCAACGTACCATAAATATAACACGTGTGTGCGTGATACGCTTTGCGCGTGTATGCGTTCTTTCGGAATTGCGTTTGTGTGAGTGAGTGATGAATTTGCGTTTGTATGCGTGCTGTGAAAGTTATTATTCATATGTATTAATGACCCTGAAATGCGTTTGAATACTAGCGCATATCATTAGAACATGGGCCTATACTATTAAAAAACAATTTCTTCTCTGAATGATTTAAACAAATTGTTGTTGAGTATGTTTACAATTACGACTGCGAGATAATAGTTCTATATATGTATTATAAAAAATATTTATATTGAAAAATGTAATTTGGAACAAACGTAAACAATTACTTTGAACGGCAGTCAGTTTCTGGCTTAGCACAAAACTTTACCGCAAATTGACAACATTATCTGAAGAGTAATTATATTCTGCCAGATAATAACTTTTATTCTTATCCACGAACAATAAATCTTGCCAGTTATTCACATTCGGTACAAAAGCCTTTCTGAAAAGTTTAGCTAGAAAGTTGTTGTCACTCGGGTTTTTGTGCACTGGACATCATCGTGTAACGTGCCAGGTAAACTACCTAAAAATATAATGTTAGCTTCTAGAAGAACACCAATTAATTAGTTTGTAAAAACAAAAACTGTGCTACTTATAGTTTATAGTCAAGGTAAGTAAAATGATTTATTCATTGTATATCTGCTCTGAATGTGACAATGTAAACAAAGATTCGTTGGATTCTGGAAAACTATTAAAACTCACGCAATCTAATAATTTCGAGAAACCGAACTTAGAAGCTTTGTTTGCAAAAGCTCATTAGAAATATTGGAAACTTCGAGCAGATATATAGTCAACAGCATGCCTACCTCGCATCACGAATTTCATTATCTGACCCGAAACGGATTTTGGAGATAAACACAGAATAACTGCATTTTGCCTTTTTCCAGATCCACGGAAATCCGTTCTACTCAGAAGATCCGTTTTTAAGTTTGCAGTTTAAATTCGCTATGGTATGGACGGTTGCAGCGTTGCAGTATTCGATATTGATGAAGTAGAGTCAATCCTATCTGAGCTGGGACGACGATTCACTTCCACACAAAGAAACGATGGAAGCTCTTGTAAATGGCGCTGTGGTAGGACCGACTTGGACCGGAAGAATGCTCTCGATGCAGGTTTTATGTTAGTTTTGAGCATCTTCGGAGAAAACCTGACAGTGTAAATTAAGACTATTAGGGAGCACAGGGGCATAATTTTGTTTTCTGTCTATTTGGTGCAATTATTTTAAATCATATTAATTGTAAAGTTTTCAATAAATGATATGATAAAATAATGCAAATTTTAAATTACAATCCATTTATTTACATACGGTATCAAAAACATAAATCAAAATGTCTTAGCAGACATGTTTCTTTATCCAAGGGTGAAGGTTACGAAGCATAATGAGCTTTCATAAGAAGCAGTACGAAAAGATGATGAAGATTTATGTAGTTATAGAAATGCATATATTCGGGTTTCGTACTACAAGAAGAGCGATATGACCAATTCAGTTGTGTTGCAACCAATTGAGCTGATTTTTGGTGTGTGGTTAGCCTTCATGGTCAGCTAGTTACCTTTAAACAATCAGAAAAAAGTGGCAGGAAGACAACTGAGAACTCTGAGTGAGTGAATGGTTGCATCCCCATTTAGTAGGAGACCCAACTGTCCGACGCTTCCATAGTGGTGGATTTGCATCTATAAATATAGTATCAGAACTTTGATGCTTGAGTAAAAAATGTGAATGTGCGTCGGAATATACATGTTACTTGTAGTTGCTGTTTTTCAATTAATAAAGCCCGTAGTCTATTTAGAGAAAATGGGGTACAATATGGGGCAAGACAAGTAAACTGTATAAATCTCAATGCTTGGGTAATTATTTGTTGGGAATGTATATGGATCGGTTCTTAAGTAATCATTATTGATACGAAAATAAAAAAATCTGAAAAAATAAAGAGGCTAACGCAGAGTGATTTGGTAGTGATGCCAAAATCCACAAAATATAAAATGACCATGTTGAAATTTAAGGTTTTATTACATTCATTTTAAATTTGCATACAGGTTACCTACATAGCACAGTCATTTTATCCTTCGAATATAGTGTGTTGAAGTATACCATTCAAGTTTGCCTCTGCTTAATTATTTTCAAAAGATTCAGCAGTACGAATAGAATGATTTTTAATATGGTAATAATGTTGGGAAGTATTTTCAAATGGTCATTATGATCATGATAGTTAAACAAAAGCACAGGAAGAGGCAGTTGATAAACTTATTGAGAAAAAAATAATGTTATCAATGGTGTTTTTTGTAACTAAGTGAAACTGAAAATAAACATTGCTTTGTAAATAAATAAAGAGTTTGTACCACATTTTTATCAAACACGATTTAAAGAACTTAAATTTGACTGCTGCTCTTTTTATTCCATAGGACTGGCCATCTAATCTCATATGTATAAAGAAGCGCCTGAAGAAATAATGATTTCTTTTGCTTTTCGAAATACATTTTTTTATATGTTTAAACTCGTTAAACTTCCGAAGGATTATACAAAAATATATTTTCCTGTATATACGTTGCAGTTGTATTCGATCTATAATGTAACACATGTCTCTGATAACATTATTATAGTTAGTTGAGTCGATCTCTTGAAAAGTGTAAGAAATTTAGTATTTGCGTTTATTGAAAACTTTTTATCAACATATACAGAATGAATTGAATGAGAAACGAGTAACGAGAATCGAACAAGAATTTCTATGCTAACCAACTTTGTCGGAGATCGCAAGAATGATCGGAGTGGACTCACAAAAGTTACCAGCAGTTTATTTAAAATTATGTCTGACTGGTGCTCTGAAAAAAATTCTATCGTTATACCGATAATTAAATCATGGTCAGGATGACTATCGCATATAATGTTTACAATAACCATGAGAATGGTCGGATTCACCACGTTCATGGCATTCTTGACTATGACCATGGTAACAAGGACTATTCCGACATTATGGAAAATGTAGGATCAACTATTTTTAATTGTCGTTTTGAACATGATCATAGTCGGTTCAAAATCACTATACTGTGATAGTCATCCTAACCCCCAATAATGGTAAAATTGACTAGCAAATTTGTCTCTGTGTGGGGACAGAAGGCCTATAACACTTGATATGGATTAGTGTGCAGAAATCCGTTTGTATTATTGTTCATTATCTAGCATAACATAAAAATGAGATTTGCTCTTTTGTTAAACATTATGAACTGTGGAGAACAAGTTCATTCATTATTTATTAAATTATGAAATCATTTTATTGTATCTAACATCATTCAGACGCAAGCAATTAATATTACGCGGGTATAATTGACTGACGCGTGAGTGGGGTAGTGTTGTGAGGATTGTTTGTCTTTGTTCTGCAACGAAAGCATACACTATTACGAAAAGAAACTAATATTATCCTTATTCAGTCTGTTTTTTTAGTCTCTTGATAATGTCTGACAATCTATAACTACTATATTGATGAGGAAAGATTATGATTTCTAATGGTAGTTGAATGGGTTGATGCTGAAAATTTGGATAAAATTAACTTTTGAATCTTTGTTTATAACTTTCCTTATAACTTCTTTGTATAACTTCCGAATTGTAACTTCAAATTTCTTTGAGTATATGTATATCTGCAGATAATAGAATAAAGACTTCTGTGTCCTCGGGAATGGTAAATTTTGGAGATAGCTCTTATAGAAACAAATTAGCCCTTTGACAACTCCATAGTTTGAAAACACGCATAAGGTAGGCATTATCAATAGAGTAAATGTTGGCTTCGGCAATGTGGACTATTCTCGGCATCCGATTTTGTAGCCTCTAATGTAGTTTTCCATCAAACTACTTCTCTGAATGTATTCACGTGACAACTGATTTATTTAATTTTGATCTAATTGACCTTCAAATGAGCCATGCATTTGGAAATGCTGCTGTTTTCGTTGTCAACATCAAACAAAAATTCACAGGCAGTTAAAAAAACGATTGCCGAATAAGCAAGAGGCTGCCGGCAGCAGTTACACTCAATTAAGAGTTGGTGCATGAGAAAAGATTTTCAAGCCGTTCTGGATAATTATGTAGACAGAGGACCACGGAACAAATAAATGTAAGGGAAAACAAGGACACTGTTGAAGTATGCATAGAAGGGTGGCCTCTTCTAACCTTGCCTAGAATAAGTTAATCTCTCTTCTTAACATCACATTTCTCTCACTATTAGGGGTTTTTTTTTCTATGAGAACAAGTGCAATTACAGCAGCTTTTTGTTGACTTGTCTACCAATACCAAAGTTTATATATTATTTATAATATGAAATTCAGAAAACAAAAATCTTCAAGTACTAGGACGCCTGAAAATGGCATAAGGAATCCATTACTTCAGGAACGTGATTCGAACTTCAAGAATGCTTTGTGAACTGTAAAAAATCAGTCAATATCAGAAATATTCTGCCACGTTCACAACCATCAATCGAATTTTAATAATGTAAAGAAAGCTTCATAATGTGCATAGCTTAAAGAAAGATGTTTGCTTTTTATGTTATAGAATTCATCACAAATTGGTTGAGATTGTATAGATCTCAAATAATCTATTGTCAATTGCGAAATACGTTACCTGAACATGTTTTATGTTTTTTTTAATACATTCAAATACCTGCGGATAAATTTCACGGCCATCGTAAAAGTTACGTTTTCTGGAGACAAATTCTGGCAACTGCAGGAACGATACTCAAGCCAATTCGACCCTGGACGCAAGAATAACAAATTGTCAAACTAACCAGTTTTCTGCTGATTATATATCGGTCCAAATTTAACCAAATATGCTCCGTAGGATTATCAAAGAGATATCAATAAGCACTCGTGTATGTTTTCCTGCAAGTTTACTTCAATCGTAATAAATTTAGACTGCAAAATCTCAAACCGATCTCATCGAAAATATTCTAAGCTCTCTGAACTGTCAAAACTGCATTGACGTCATCGTGCAGTGATCTATACGATGTGTAGTTGAGATCCAATGACGTCTATATAAGGTCTGGCGCAGTAGCCACAACAATATTAGTGAAATGAGCAAAATTCGCTCCTGACACTAATACTACTGCACTCCTTGCGCACGCTACACAAAAGCTCGCAAAGTGCTACGCCATACTATTTATTTTGATTCGTTTGCTCCGTGATTGTTTATTGTATGCGCTAAAAAACTTAATTTTTCAACCGATTCCAGTCTACCGATGATGGAAAATTGGCTCTATATAGCTACTCGATTGTCAAGTCTCAGCGTTTGAAAGTTCGATTACCTCAGTTAAATTCACTTTAAATGATCCATGTTATTGATAGGAAATGCTTCTGCTCAATAATTGGCACTTGTATCATGATTATTTCTACAATTCAGCATTCATAATAAACGTTTGAACCGATTTTTTTTATCTGAACCTATGCCCGCCAATAGAAAGTTCAATAGTGTTACGTCATCACTCGTCGGCTCAGCAATGTTTACATTATTTTTGCTTCCAATACAAGCAAGCAGTGCGTTGCCCCTGACCTTATATAGACGTCATTGGTTGAGATCAAGATAAATTTTATTTTCACGCATACATCGGTGTGATATGACAACTGTGTAAACATGTAGTTATAAATGGAAAAACTATGAGTTGGTGTGTGCACTATGACGAGTTTATAGCAAAATTATTTCTTTTATGGTGGGTTTATGTCTAAGCTATTATCTGGTGGCAGAAATGCGCGCAGAAAATGTACTTTTTGGGAACGATCAAAACCTGCACCAAGCCAATATTTTGGGTGTACTTTTGTTTGGAGGAACATAAATGGCACAAAGCAAAAGTCGTTTGGAACCAATCTTCATCGATACACATACCTGTTCTAACGTTTCTCCGCAGGACACTTCAACACTGCTACTGATAAACCGATGATGCACAGCAATAAGAACCCCTCCGAAACGATATTTACTGCTGTTCATTTGGCTCCGGTCACATCGCGATACATTAAAATTGTTCCCAAAAAGCTGCGTCGAATTGATTGCATCGTCCAGCCCCGTCTCAATTAAAACGATAACGTCAAAATTGCAATCCATGGTATTGCAGTAAAACTCGTCGATCTTGGTCCGCAGCCCACGGACGTTTTGGTAGTAAACCCATAAACTACTATGTTCGGTGCGTCCAAGTGTTCTTCTCTCAAGCTGTGATTGTTGAGGTGCGTCAGGAATCAGTGGAAAATTTCTGGAACCGGTGGGCGAATCAGGTCTTGGCGGACAAATAGCACATTCGTACTTGCCTGTGTTCACGGTTTGGAAGACCCTTTCCCCACACCCACACGTAGGGTCGGGACGGCTGTTGGTCGCTGGCTGGAATTACTCGACTACGGTGGGGGGGTTGAGAGCTTCCACAGTGCTATGGTCGGTGCGTCCCGGTCTACGAACGTGTGATGTACTGTAGTTTATTGCTTCATGCTCACTGAAGGCGGTGTCCTGGATGTTGGCGTCAAATAAACTGCTGACGGTTTCCGAAAATTTTGGGCAGAGTTGTCCTCAAATTCACGGAACATGATTCCTTCCGGCCACGTCGATGGATTCAGTGCGTTTGTCTGCAGTGATCCTGGGTAGTGTCAAGGTTTGCTCTCACCATTGCCAAAACTTCCTCATTTGTAACATCCGGCCGTATGCGAGACAGGTACAGCCAAAATTTGTTCACTGGCTTTGCGCAGACTGGAACAGACTTCACACTGCTGTCTAGCTGCTTCGAACCAGATTGGCATTCGATTACTTTATGTGCCAAATCAGGTCCACGAAGTCGTTGGGCAGCTCGGATAGGACCGATCTGGGGCCAGTTTTTAATCGATAGTGACTGAATACAAGGCACGGGCTTTTGCGACAACTGCTTTATTTCGGTGTGCAGATTGCTTATAGCCTCTGTGAGAGACACTAGCGGTGATTTTTCGTCGGTCACTTTTGTAATCGCACGGAGATGTGAATTTCCGAACAGCTCTGCACATTTGTCACACATCCAGAACAAATTCTTGCGGTGAGGCGAGAAATATCCCAAAAGAGCCCGAGACACATTCGCACATGTCATGTGATACATGCAACCACAATATCCGCGGCAAGAAACGAATTCAATGCCAGCGATCGCTTCGCAGCACTTGGCACAATTTTTTTCTCCGTTCATCGTCACACACGTTGTTCACGACACACTCGCGAAAGTCTATTAACGACGAATTTCCCAAAAGTTAGGTATAATCCACTATCAAAACGAAACTTGACAAAACTCCCTTTGAGATTGCCACACTTGGAAAAAGGACTCGGTCGCTGGTTGATTTCTTCGGATTTGAGGTGAAACTGTGATGTTTCGATGTGTTTAGTTCAAAGGTTATATTCGGACTGAAGTTCATGTGTATTCTTATCATCTAATAATTATCTGTGTAAGTGAGCAAACAAAAAAAAAGGGATATAGATCAACGCAAAGTATAATGTGGTATAATTTAATCTACAGCGTTACATTTGTTTTGCCCTACACTGAAACGTATTTTTGTGATTGTGAAGCTACATAACAAAGTTCGCAGCTCGAAACATCCTACGCCACGTTGAACCAGTGTGGTTCAATTATCCTCGTTCATTAGCAGCCGTATCATCGATGATCATCTCCTTCTCGTTGACTTCTCTGTCTGTCTCGATTGGCAGCACGCTGATCTCTGTTATTGCCCGCTTGTACAGACCACGGCTGGTTCGCACAAGGACAACGCGTACTAAACCATCAGTTCCAGTGAAACACTTTACCACTCTTCCAAGGGGCCATGTAAATGGAGGAAAATTGTCTTGTTTAAGAATGACGACCAGACCAGGTTCGATGTTTTTTGTAGCGCTTCTCCACTTCGAGCGCGGATGTAGGTTGGTCAAATAATCTCTGGTCCAACATTTCCAAAAATTTTGAACAGCACGACGCATTTCTTCGAAACGAGACAACTTGGATATGGATACGTTTGAAACATCAGGTTCAGGAATTGAAAAAAGCGGTTCACCGATGAGGAAATGGCCTGGTGTTAAAACAGACAGGTCATCTGGATGATCCGTAAGGGGAGTGAGAGGCCGGGAATTGAGGATGCTTTCGATATGTGCTGCTGCAGTTGTTAGTTCATCGATGGTGTACGACGAATTACCGAAAATCCGTCGAAAGTGATGTTTGAAAGATTTCACCCCGGCCTCCCACAATCCACCAAAGTGTGGAGATCGTGCCGGAATGAACTTGAAGGTGATTCCTGAAGCGAGGCAGTGTTGCTCCCATTCATCGGTCTGGAACTGCTGCACGTATTGACGACGTAATTCACGCATCTCGCGATCAGCCCCGACGAAAGCTGTCGCATTATCGCACCGGAGCTCGATTAACCGACCGCGTCGAGCAACGAATCTTTTCAACGCATTGATGCACGCGGCGGACGACAAGTCGGGAACGATTTCGATGTGGACGGCTTTTACGGATAGGCACACAAACACGGCGACGTACATTTTTACGCTAGCCCCCCTCCCATATAAAGGACGAACGTTGAATGGCCCGCAGTAGTCTAGTCCAGCTTTGGAAAACACTCGGGCAGGAGTCACACGCACCGCTGGAAGTGGTCCCATTTTTGTGAGGCACTTGATGGTGAACAGCGAAAACAGGTAATGCAGGTCCGAACTATTCGACGTACTAAATTTCTTCCTCGTATCGGCCAAAAACGTTGTCGCATCGTTGAGAGTAGTAAAGTAGGTCCTGAATGCGCGGAGCGTAGATGTAATGATCGGGCTATCAACCAACTCAAATGATGATTTGCGGGGAGCAGCAATGGATACCTTGTATCATATGGACTATCAGCATTTGCTAAACGACTGTTGAGGCGTAAAAGACCGTGGCTATCAATGAAAACGTTAAGATTTTTCAACTGAGATTTCGAATCCACAATAACATCACATTTTGTTTGGACTTGCTTCACGGTTAGTTGATGGATCTCGCTGAAAAACGCAGTTACCTGTGCCAGACGAATAAGCGATTTGAGAGCCCTTTCTATTTCGTCCGGTCTCAGCCTACTTGTGATACGATCCTCTCGTTTATTGCGAATGTTGTTGAAAAACCGATTGCACCATGCAACTGTCTTCAAAAGTTTTCCTAGGTCAGAGAATTTGGAGCAAATTGAATCATCAAATTTCACGCAGCTTAAAGCAACAGTTGGGCGTCTTTCAGGGTCTATTTCCAAGAGTTCCGTTGGTGTAGAGTTGGGCAAAGCTTCTGGCCAACAGTTATCGGGATTTTCCAGGAATTGTGGCCCATGCCACCACAATATATCGTTGCTTATTTGGCTTGGACGGATCCCACGAGAAATACGATCGGCCGGGTTGAGATCAGTGGGAACATGTCGCCATTGAAAACCCTTCGTTAGACGCTGTACCTCGGCTATGCGATTAGAAACAAATACTTTCCAGTTGGTTGGTGGAGCACGGAGCCAATATAACACTACTGTTGAATCTGTCCAAAATGTAACGGGTCCCAAAAAGTCAGTTCCGTTGCGTAATTTATCCACCAGTTGGCTGCCCACCACCGCTGCACATAGTTCGAGTCGTGGTATTGATAATCCGCGCAATGGTGCAACTCGAGACTTAGTAACCAAAAGATGACTGGTGATTCGTCCCTCAACATCTGGACCAACTACGTACACACAACAGCCATAGCCCTTTTCAGAGGCATCGCAGAAGCAGTGGAGATGATAATTGCGATCCGGGTTGAATAGAACTCGACGAGGAATCGATAGCTTTTGCAGAAGACTTAGCTCACTTCGAAATTCTTTCCACCATGCACTGTCTTCAGGTGAAAGTTGTTCATCCCAGGAAATATTTTGGGCCCAAAGTCGCTGAACAAAAACTCTAGCACTAATCACGATCGAACCAAGGAGCCCAAGTGGATCAAAAAGCTGAGCTGTTTCAGATACCACAATACGCTTAGTTACTATATGCAATTCCGGGAGGGTGGCACCTTAAACCCAAAACTGTCACCTTGTGGATTCCATAAAAGTCCTAAAGCAGTCACCGTTGAACGACAGATTTCCATTTGAGGAGCATTCTCCCAAAGGTGACTGGGAATGTGACTTAACACATTTTGGTTGTTGCTAGTCCATTTTCTTAAAGCAAATCCTCCTAGACTGAGTAGCTCCTGTAATTGACGACAGATTTCGGCAGCTTCCTGGAGGCTGTCACTTCCAGCTAAAACGTCATCTACGTAGAAACGCTTGAGTACAACGTCTGAAGCAAGAGGGTAGTTGTGACCCTCGTCTTCGGCGAGCTTGATGAGCACTCGTGCGGCTTGGTACGGTGAACAAGCTAAGCCGTAAGTCACCGTCTTCAGCTCGTAGATTTGTAGAGGAAGTGATGGTTCTCGACGCCAGACTATCTTTAGATATCGTCGATCCTCAGGATGCACCCACATTTGGCGGAACATTTTTTCCGCGTCTGCAGTGAATACGTATTGTGGCATCCGGAAATTCAAAACATGAGACAGCAATGGTGGTTGCACAGTAGGACCAGTGTGAAGAACATCATTGAGGAAAGAGGACCGGATCCTTTGCTGCTGGCATCGAACACAATACGCGTTTTTGTAGTGCTGCTCTCTGGGCGATGAACAGCATGGTGCGGAAGAAAATATTGTGGTCCCACGACGTTAGCACCCATTTCCATGTGCCCTAGCTTTTCATAGCCATCCATAAACTTTACGTATTCGTCGCGCAGGTGGTTGTCCCGACTAAATCGCTTCTCTGTTAGCAGAAAACGCCGTACTGCTTGATCGTAAGAGTCTCCAAGAAGTGGGAGCATTGATTCCCGAAAAGGCAGGCGTACTACATACCGTCCAGTAGAATCGCGTGAGACTGTTTGAATAAAGTGGTTTTCAACATCATGCTCTGTCTGCGTCAGAGACTTTCCGACATCGAAATTTTCGATCTCCCACATCTTTTCGAGCTGGGTATTCAAATCCTGGCTGGTGGCAATATGGCATGCCACAGCTCCGCTATCGCTTGTTGATAATTTCCCACAGACCACGTAGCCGAGAACAGTTTTCTGCAAAATAGGATAGTTATCAGCTAAAACCATTTGATGCGATTCAATAAGCGAGAAAAATAGTTCAGCCCCCACAATCATATCAACTCCATGGCTAATATTAAACTTTGGGTCTGCCAATGGTAAATTGCGTGGGATGTTCCAACGCGAGATGTCCACATGGCAACTAGGAAGGCTCACTGTTAATTTTGGCAGAACTAAGCACTCAATATCGCTCACAAATTTTCCGAAACGAGAAGCAAGTGAGACCTGTACAGAATAGCGTACACTGACCGTTGCTTGACCAATGCCACTCACAGGTACATTAATACGAGTGCGTTTCAAACCCAACTTCTGACACAATGATTCCGATAAAAAGTTGGATTGTGATCCACTATCGAGTAGCGCTCTGGCATAGTGACCAATACCATCAGCGTCCTGCACCTTTACCAACGCAGTAGATAAAAACACCATCGCATTTCTTGGTTTGTTTGTTGCAGTGGGCAACATCATACTATCGTAAGAGCACGAAGGAAGTTGTTCACTAGATTCGGATCGATTGTTCGCGTAAACTAACGACGAGGGAGAGGGGCTAATACCGGCAAACGACTTCGAAGGCGATGATCCCGACGGCGACCCGTTTGCCTGTTGTATTTCACGCGAAGGCACCACCGACGGCGCTACCGAGTTCGAGAACGAAATTCCCGCTGTAGGGATGATGCTGTCCGTTGCATAAACTGCTGTGCACGTTGTTGAAGTAGAAGGCCTATCTTCCGCTAAACTGGAACCCGATGCAATTGGAGGAAAGTGAAGTAAGCTATGGTGCTTCTTTGAACACGTCCTACATAGGCTATTACGGCAATCCTTAGCCAGATGTCCTCCCCTCAAGCAGTTGATGCAAAGTTGATGTTTTTTGACAAAACTGAGTCGATTGTTTGGTGACAACTGCAAAAATGACTCACACTGATATATTGCGTGAGCCTGTTTGCAGTTGGGACATTTTACGACATTCTCCGAGACAACGTGAGAGGATGATTTCGCCCTAATGTGTTTTGTGGGATTTTCTGTATGTGGACCAGAGTTTGGTTTGCACATCTGTAGTGTGCGTGATCGTTTTAGAATGAAGGTCAATAAATTTTTGTATTGTGGAACGACATTGTCATCACAATGTGCCTCCCATTCCATCAACGATTTCTCATCCAAAAGGCTACTCAAGCGCTCTACTAGAAACGAGTTCCAATGCTCTTCAGATGGTTCAAGTTTATCCAGAATGCTTACATGTCGGTTGAATTCATCAGCTAATTCAGCAAGGGCGGAAGCCGATTCCCTTCTAACATTGGGAACCTTTAAAATCGACGACATATGTTGTTTAACAAGAAAGTTTTATTTTCATAACGATCGCAGATCGTTTTCCAAGCGACAGGGTAATTATTCGACGTGATAGAAAATGATGAAATCAAACGGGATGCTTCACCCTTCAAGGCACTACGGAGGTAGTGAAGCTTCTGAACTGCGGAAACATGAGTATTGGAGTGTACTAACGATTTGAAAAGATCGCGAAACTCGATCCATTCATCCGGCTTTCCACCGAATTCGGGAATTTTGATTTCGGGAAGCTTTACTGATACGACATGATCAACGCGATGTGCATTTTGAGATGGATTTGGGGATGGAGATTGTGCAGTAGTCGGCGAGGAAGCTTGCTAACAAGCGATGCTTTGAGTTCAAAATATAAATTTTGAAATTCTTGACGGGTATCCGAGAAACCCGTTTCTAGATCTTCCAACGCTTCAATTTCATCTTCGATGTCTTCGAATTTTTCCCACAATCCATCTAAACGTTCAACTCTTATGGCAACTTGATTAATTTGGCTAACCTCAAACTCTTCGTTAAACCGCTGAATTAATTTTGCCGATCCGAGTATGTTGTCTCTTTTACGGTGCAAACTTTTAAGATGCAACACATTTTTCCGTAATGCTGATGTTTTAGGCAAACTCATTTTCACCAAGGGTACCCGACTGCTTGGGTTATCAATCCTCACGTGTTTATCGTAACCTCAATTCTGGAACAATCAATATAGGAGCCACCGAATCAGAAGATCTCCGTTTTTTGTGATTTGTAGGGCACGTGCAACGATCAAATTTGGCGCAATCGATTGGCCAACGACAGTGATCAGATTCGACGTGCTCAGTCACCAAGATAGAAGATAACTCCTTATCGAGAACGGTATGCTCCTTCGAACGACGAATGGGATTTCCTCCCGGGTTTCGGCACCATTTGTTCACGACACACTCGCGAGAGTCTATTAACGACGAATTTCCCAAAAGTTAGGTATAATCCACTATCAAAACGAAACTTGACAAAACTCCCTTTGAGATTGCCACACTTGGAAAAGGACTCGGTCGCTGGTTGATTTCTTCGGATTTGAGGTGAAACTGTGATGTTTCGATGTGTTTAGTTCAAAGGTTATATTCGGACTGAAGTTCATGTGTATTCTTATCATCTAATAATTATCTGTGTAAGTGAGCAAACAAAAAAAAGGGATATAGATCAACGCAAAGTATAATGTGGTATAATTTAATCTACAGCGTTACATTTGTTTTACCCTACACTGAAACGTATTTTTAGTGATTGTGAAGCTACATAACA